>FN649748.1:1858377-1868635 GCA_000310025.1 Ectocarpus siliculosus
CCTTTTCGGGGTTATTTAGAGGATTTTGCGGGGATGGGGAACAGGGGGGGGAAGGGCCCAGGCGTTCCTTTTACAAAGGAAATGCTTTTTTTAGGGGTTGGGGGTTTCAGAAGAAACTTTTTTTTGCAGGGGGGGGGAAGGGGATGGATGGGGACAAAACGGAGTTCTTCCCCGTTTTTTTTTCGGGGGAAGGGATATTTTTGTTAGTGGTAGGGGTTTCCCGGGGGCCCCAGGAGATTGGGGGAGGGCCCCCCTTTGTTTTTTCCCCCATTTTTTTTTAAAGGTTTTGAAATTAAAAAGTAGTAGGGGTTTTTTTTGCGGAAAGGTTTTTTTTGGAACCCCCCCCCTTTCGCTATTCAGGAGAAAAAATTGGAACGGCCTTGGGTTGGAAACCAAAAATTTTTTTCCTTCGGGTTCCTTTTCCGAAATTTTACGGAAACCCCCCCTTTTACCTTCCCCCTTTTGGGTTCCCCCCCCCCCCCCCCCCCGCCTCCGGCCGTCTGCCCCCCTGTTTGTCACCGCACGTTGGGTGTCCCCGCCCGTCTCTCGTTCTGGCCAAAAACAACCATGGGGTGCACTGCTTGTGCAAATGGTTTGGTTCGGGAACGAAAAAAAACGATGGGGAACAAAACAGGTACTCGAGCGTTACATCCCTACCGCGGCGGCGTTCGGCGGCATGTGCATCGGGGCGCTGACCGTGGCGGCGGATTTCTTGGGGGCGATCGGTTCCGGCACCGGGATCCTGCTGGCGGTGACCATCATCTACCAGTATTACGAGATGTTCAGCAAGGAGCAGGGGGAGGCTATGGGCGGGCTAGGATTTTAACTTGATAGATGACGCGGGGTTTCTCCGATCGATTGGGGCAGGGGGTGGGGGGGGGGGGGGTCGAGAGCATTGCCATGTTGAGGGTTTTAAGGACGGGCTGTACCCTGGTGCTGATGATCTCAAGGGAGTAAACTGAAGCTTGCAAGAGAGGATGTTGTGTGGTTGCGGTCAGGGCGGACTTGGTTGGAAATGGCGGGTGGTGGCTCTCTGTAGCTTGGACCCGTCCGTCTGCGATGTGTTTCGCTCCGTCCGCGTTGGATGCACTAACGGCGAGTCGCCGGCTGATGGTTCAATCTCGTTTCCCGGGGCAAAGCAGTAGATGATATTTGACGTGGTGGCGATGATGTTTGCGTGTGTCTCAATTCAAGGTGCAGTTTGACACATTATGGGGTTTTGTGCCTCCCTCGTCGACCTTCCAGGATTGTAACGGTGTTGTGACGAATGGTTGGAAGAAATCTATTGGCCCGCGGCTGTTGTTGATCTCTCTCCTGTCTCTTACTTGGATATTTTCAAGTGGGATTCTTGAAGAATATCCTGCTTGCTCTGTCCCCGAGGGGACTGAAATTCCGCTGTCGTCGCTGATTCTTGGGGCGGTGAATTTACCGACGGCGCATTGATGACGAAAACCTTGACGTAGGACACATCTTGGGAAACGTCCATGCTGCATATTCATCGGTCCCACCTGTTGGAACTCTTTTCGTTTGCTTTGATGCCAAGACATGGCTCGGTCACTCAGCCAACAAAATCAACCATAGCGCCATGAAGAAGCCTCCGAACGGGGGATCCCATGGTCACAGCATTGATTGAGCCGTTGGCCGCTGGCAACAGCGAACACCCGGCGTGGTGTGCGACAAAAGTCGAGACATTGGCCTCTGTTTCGTGTGCACAGACGAGGTGCACCTGCACCTAGCGGGCGAACCCACAGCATAGAACAATCTCGCCCGACAGATTATTGTCTTCCTCGTTCCCCCAATCTTCGTCCTGTCCTGGCCATGAGGACCGTGGCGGTTGTAGCGACGCGTTGTCCGTGGGCGAACGGCGGGACCCCCCCCGTGCATTTCTGGCGGCCCTGTGGGAATTGGCGATACCGCCGGCGTCCATTCTTGCACCACCGGCCGCGTTCCTCCTGGTGGTGGACCTCCTCGGCGCAGGACCCGCAGGGAGTCGGTTGCTGTGGTGCGACGTGCGAAGCCCCCTTCCGTCACCTCCTTCAACGACATAGGGAGCGGCATCGTTCACCGCCAACGCCCGCGGCACCCACACACTGTCCTTGTGCTCCCGTTTGCCCTTCCCACTCGATCTGCCGCCGTTACATCGTCAGTGCGCGGTGACCTTAGCCTCGCCGGATACTGCAGGAGGCGTTTTGGCTGTCCACCACTCCTCTTCCTCCTCCCACTCCCACCACCGACGTCGCCGCCACCCCTCCTCCCGCATCGGCAGACCCCGGCATCACCGCCGCAGATCCCCCGGTAACAACTCCGACAAACACTGGCAACCGGACAACCGATGCGGTGCTTGCGACCGGCACGACATGGTGACCACCCCCGCTGGGACCGTCGTGGGACGACAATCCTCCAGAAACAACTCTAAATACGGGAACGGAACCTCCCGGGAAGGGTCGGGATGCCGTCGACCACGGGCCGTCGGTGGCTGGCGCCGCCGATGGAGCAAGAGCTGAACGTCCGCCTCCTCCTCCCTCCTCCTCCTTAGCAGCAGCACTACCGTCAGCTGTTTCCCTCGAAACAACGGGGCCCACCGCCACCGCCGGGATGACCGCCGGGATGATGATGTTATATACCCCTGCAACGGCCGCGACCTGGTCTGGAACTGCGCTCCCGCGTCCTTCCAAAGCTCCAGACACCGCGTCTAGGGTATCGGGCACCGGCAGCGGCGGGTGGGGCGCTCCGTGGTCGTCGGTGACGCCAGCCTCTCCGGCGTCCGTGCTGGCCGTTCGGGACGGTCCACCCCCAGCCACCGCTGACACCGTCGCCGCCGAGATGACTCCCCGGGTCTCGATCTCGAGCAGGCACTCGTTCATGTCGTTCACGGCGAGTATCTCGGACATGGGAGGTCGCTTCGTCGGGTCTGGCGAGAGCGCCTTGGTGAGAAGGTTGATGACCTTTACAAGCACAGGCGGTAACGGAAAGAGGGAGGAGGGAGGAGAACCGATATTCATTTGAAGAGTGATACGCTGGAGAGGTGATGAACCATGAGGGAGGAAACGCTCACTCCAATATCACAGCTAAATGACAGGGAAGGTTTTTATTTCATATGCGGCGGGGTCCAACGCAGGAATGAGTGGAACTGAAGAAAATGTACACCATGGTCAAAAAAAGAGCGGCCCTATCAATAGTTTTTTTATCGAATCGGACACGTTCAATCACAATTTTTCGGACAGACGGGCTTTCCACGCTGCACCAAAGGGATAATCAACTTATTTATCTTGATCACATATCCCGGAGGAATGTATTGTCAACGAAATACGAGTTGATACCGTAAGAGGTGTAAGGATGTATGTGTGAAACAACTCGGAAGTTACGCGCGCTTCGAAAGCTACTGAAGGTCGTTATCCCTACCCTTCTGTTGGAGACTCTTGGTTTTAGTCGATACATTTAACAGGTGACAAGTGCTGCATTTGCATAGAACGAAACATTTAAGGTCTACACGATAAGACTACGACATAAATGGGTGCCATGTTGTTGTCCGTTTTCTGCCGTTTCGCTGTTGATACGTCAATAGTGCTGTGAGCGCTGATTTGAAGTGAAGACAACAACAACAAAACAAAAACTGATTTGCTCTGGACAAGGAGATGGATGGATGCCGACATCATGTCGAGGGAATCGGCAATAAAGATGATATGTTCCTTCATCGTGGAAGTGATGATGTAAGGATAACAACACCATCCACTCCGCCAGATAGTCAGTCTCTTTGTGTCGAGCCACACGTTGTCAAAAAGCTTTGTCATTCCCGCGCCGTGTGTTCCGGGTATACTACGTAGTACTTGAGTCCGCCGTTGATGCCTGTGCCCCACGCCAACGCCACCCGCTGTGAACAGGAGTTTCCCCCCATCATGTCGAGGAACGGTGTGTATGTGTGTGTTTATTAATATTATTAGCATCGATCGCGCTAACCGGCCTGACCAATGAAAAATCGTCTGAAAATACAACACACTTCTGTCTATCTGCCATGAACTGGGACCCCGTGAGGGGGCAGCATGGGGGAGGCTAAACTATCCTTCGGATCAAAGACAGAAACGGCAGCAACAGAAGAAAACTGGACGCGTCTACCAAGGCTATTATTATATTGTGTGTGTGTGTGAAGCTGGCTGTGCTGTTGCTTCGTTCGGTCTGACTCACCAGAAATTGTTGCCTGGAAGCACCAGAAGCAAGCATGAAAATCTCGCTTCCATCTTGCTGGCGAGAGTCCGTCAGGACCGCCTGAGAAAATACATGTTGCGGATACTACCTGAAGTTTTGATCGAACAACGCACAATCCATGTTGTAGTGGAGATGATGGGATGATGTTCGTTCGTTGTGCTGCAGTTGCAAGTGGAGCTAAACATACATGGCGTACAGAACGGGTTTGCAAGTCAACTTCGTTATTACAGCAGTAGACTATAGTCTAGTAGGCAAATTTCCTTATTTGGAACGACGGAACGACCAAACCTTGAACGAACCCGTCAGTTTTCTTTGAATGAGTTTCTCATATTTGGGGCTGTTGCATCCTGGTGATGTTTTGTTTTTTTGCTAGGATTTCAACAGTCAACACACAACAAACCAACACACTCATTCTTTCATCACGCGGCACCGCCCCGAAGCTTGGTGTGGCGACCATTGCCTGGGGGCTGTCGCCCTCGCCTGCACTCGCCTGTGGACTTCCTGACCCCCTCCTCGTGGTGCACGTCTGCCAGCACCCACGCCCCCCACCGACCTCATCGTCCGTGCAATATGACTCTTGCGGCAACTTGGGGAGGGTGGGTATCACGGGAGAGTGGTGATGGTTTCAGCACCCAGAAGACCGCACCGACCTCATCGTCCGTGCAGTACGACTCTTGCGGCAACTTGGGGTGGGTGGGTATCACGGGAGAGTGGTGATGGTTTCAGCACCCAGAAGACTGTGTGCAGGGCCCTCACTCGCATAAAGATACGTACACAACATGCGAAACGAAGCACTCAGAATATTGAGCACCATCTAGAGTATTTGTGAGCGGGCGCCAAGTGTATCTCATAGCCTCCGATGAAGGAGACGGGATGAAGCCTGTAGTCTCCGATTGAGGAGATCAGACGAAGGGGGAGACCACCAGAGGCCGCTATTTTACCGACAAAGAGTATGAGTTCACGAACATTGGTGCAGTTGCACCCATTAGAGACCAAGTAGCGCTTCCGAACGAACGCGTCATCACATCTACGTGAACTCTGGACTGCTACCACCCCACTCTCCACCAAGCTGCTCCATCTCTTTGTCTAAGGGCGGAAGGGGACAGAGCTTCATAGGACCTGTAGTTGCTCCAGCCAACGCCTGGTTGCTCCATTGAGGTCAGTCAGTCTGTTGCATGCCGCACAACCGTCGTGATGCACAAACTCCATCAACCCTCTAGGCTAACTGCGACAACAACAGGCAGAAGATGCCGCCGTCAACCCCTCATCTCCTCCCGTAGCAATATCTGAATGAGGATGGTCGCCGTGTTGCCTTCTACACCAACCAGTAGGCCTGTGTAAAATCTATCTGCTGCATTTGTTTTCATCTCCGTAAAGAGCTTCGAGAGCACCCCACGACGTGATCTGTCGCTCCGAGAGAATGCATGCGTTGGCAGCTGGGAAAAAAAAATTGGGTTTTCTATCAGTTTTTCGTCACAAAGAAAGGCCGTGGCGATGTTTGCTCGACTTATTAAATTCTGAAATCCTCATTATTACCGGTCGAACGGACTCCTTACATCCACCGTTCGTTATTCCCAAGCTCTAGCTTGGGTCTCAGTCGATCAAAAGTCTTTTTTTTCCGTCTGTGGAGTTTTCAGTAGCATAGCGGACCCCTTGCCCGACCGGGTCGAAAAGGCCGATCTCAGCCCACACTGCGAACCTCCGAAAACTACCAGCAGTTCTGGGTAGCTGAGACGATTTCAAGACCTCTCACAGTCGTTTGAGCATCTATCGCTTGCTGTGGGGCGATAACCAGTTTCTCCGTCGACAAGAAGATCTGCGTTACATCGTCACATCGGAACGACCAGATTGGTTGACTTGTCGTTGAGGGTCCTCTTTTTATAGATCTTTTTGTATAAGAGTCGTCTTCATTTTTTTCGCCGCCCGCGCCAACCCTTCTTTTTACAGATCTTTTTATATAGAGTCGTCTTCTTTTTTTCGCCGCCCGCCCCAAGCCTTGCTTGCTTCTCTCGTGTCCCGCGCCAAGCCTTGCTTGCTGGCTACGCTTCTCTCGAGATGCTGACCGACCTCAGCACACAGCTGGACATTCTGTGTACATACAGCAGGAGCTGCTTTTGTTCTGTTGTTGCAACTTTCTGCATGGATGGCTCTTTTGTGGTGCGAAAATTAGCATTTATTGTTGTTGTTGATGTGCGGACGAGAGGACGAGAGTGGTAGGCAAAAGCAGTACGTACCTGCAAATCTCCGGCAACTACCAGCAGTTCTGGGTAGCTGAGACGATTTCAAGACCTCTCACAGTCGTTTGAGCAGCTATCGCTCGCTGTGGGGCGATAACCAGTGATTTTGTGATTTTCTTCCTTACTTAGTCTATAGTGACCGTTGTACACATGCGGTGGCTGCTGTTATGCTCGGAAGATGCTGCAAAGGTCATAAGGTTATCGTCTCTGTCGCTTGGGCTGCACGCCGTGCTCGCGTAGGAGATGCGCATTCCTCATTTTTTCTCTGTGCCGATATCCATGAAGAAAAGCAACGGCAGCACGGTTGAAGATACAGACAACAGACGGTCCGCCATACCCTTTTTTTTTCTTCTCTTACATGCATGGATGGGTGGTAAAGCATCGCAAGCGTGTTGCTGCCTTACTTACCTTTAGTGTGCTGCGTAGTCGTAATTTGAGCGATAAGGGGTAGATGGCAGGACAACAATCTTATTTGCGTAGTGAGGTTTGACAACTGGTCGTTCGTGGAACGGTGCGCGTCTATCGCGACGGCAAGCGTATTGAGAAAATAGTTCGTCCGTGGTGCTTCTCGTCATCATTTTCTATTTCGTTGTCACTTCATACTTCATACCACAAGTGATGAAAGAGAGTCTCCACAGTTAGTTCGGAAACGGCGACTATATTTGGTTTGTTGCGTTTGTTGTTGCTGAGCACACATCGGATGTCGTCGTTCGTTACAGCCTGCGGTGGGCCACAGGGACGAGAGTGAGTGTCTTCGGTTAGGGTCTCGAGAGTTAATTAATGCCTTCTCTACGCTTTCTTCTGTTGATCTACGTAGTAGTAGCACCTGTCTCTCCTTCTCGCCTATTATCGCCGTTGGGGTCCCAACAACATCGAACGTCAACCGCAATCGTTTTTCTTCTTGCTGAGTAAGAGGCTATTTGTGTAGTACGTACCCGGCTGCTGTATGTGAGGCGATGGGCGCTGCCTCTTTACTTGAAGCAACGGGGGCATGGCCCCTATAATGTTTGCTGCATGCTGTGCTATGTGACAGCTAGCTTCCAGCGGTTCAGAGCGGCGACGGTGGTTTTCGTATGCTCTCTTTTGCCACCTCCCTGAAGCCTGTCGCGTCTGGCTCACTTGTCTTTGTCGTCCCTTCTTCTTTTTCTTTTTTTTCTTAACATAGTCTATATTTTATTTTTCCGCTTGCTTTTTGGGGTCCGCCGGTCATCCGCCCACCACCCATTAGTTCAGTTTTAAATGTTGTTGTTGTTGTTGTTGTTGTTGTTGTCTTCGCATTAAAAACCGTTCAGATCTCTCTCTACCCAGTACCTTCATATGTGCGTACTGATCCAACACTTGACGCGGTCGATTCCCGTGGTCACAGGCTAACTTACCCTAAAGAGGTACGCTAAAACAAACTGGCCCCGAAAGGTCCGCAAGTCAATAAAAATCAACGACAGATATTCTTTGGAACGGGGTGTTTACTTGCCATCTCTATCTATGCAAGTTTCACAATTAATTTTGAAGCTTTTCTGAAGCTAGTTGAAACAGTAGTGTCATCGTTCGATATCCGTTCGGTGAGGAATCAATCGCAAATCATGACCCGTCCCCGAGTTGTAGCAGCTTCCGCCTCCTGGGGCCGGCAAGAGTCGGCCTTCACTGCTGTACCTTGTCTGTTTCGCCATGGGAATGGCCGGTTCAAAGCGAAAGAGGGTCCTGCGTGCTGCGCGCCACCACCTTTTTTTTTTTGCGTTTGTTTGTTGTTGTGATTTTCTTCCTGAGTGACCGTTGTTGTACACAACATGCGGCTGCTGCTGTACACATACTTGCGGTTGCTGCAGTATATGCTCGGAATGTGCTGCAAAGGTCGTAAGGTTATCGTCTCTGTTTTTTTGGGCTGCACGCGTTGCTCGCGTAGGCGATGCGCGTCTCCTACTTTTTTCCAGTGTCGTTGTCGGCAGCACAGTCAGTTGAAGAGACAAACAACAACAGACGGTCCGCCTTGTTTTGTTTTGCTGCATGCATGGTTGGTATGCATCGGCACGCGTGTTGCTTCCTTGCCTTGAGTCTGCTGCGTAGTCGTAATTTGAGCGATAGGTAAGCTAGATGGCAGCACAATCTTAGATACTACGTAGTGAGGTATGATAACCAACAGCTCGTTCGTGCAGCGGTGCGCATCTATGGCGGACGGCAAGCGTATTGCGATAATAGTTCGTCCGTGGTGCTATGTAGTCGTGCTCTTTTTAGTTCTCACTTCCTACAACAAGATAGTAGTCCACAGCTCGCACACGGCGACTGACTATATTTGTTTGTTGTTGTGCTTGTTTGCTGTTGCTGAGCCGACATCGGATATCGCCGTTCGATACACAACGTGACATCATGTCTGACAGCCTGCGGCGGGCCAGAGGGACGAGAGTGAGTGTCTTCTCGACAGAGTCAATGCCTTCTCTTCTCGAGAGAGTCAATGCCTTGTCTTCTCTCCGCTCTCGTATTTTTGTCTACCTCTCTTTCTCTCTCTCTCGCCTTTCGCCGGTAGGGTCCCAACAACATCGAACGTCAACCAACCGCAGTCGTTTCGCTTTTTGCTGAGTAAGAGGCTACCCGTGCATCCGGCTGCTGCATGTGAAGCGATGGGCGTTATGCCAAGCAATGGACTTGGGCCCTACCTAATATTTGCTCCATATGTAGTGCTATGTGAGAGTTTCCAGCGGTCCGGAGCGAGCGGCGACGGTGCTTTTCTTCTATGCGCTCTTTTGCCTCCTCCCTGAAGCCTGTCGCGTCTGACTCGTTTGTTCTCGCTTCTTTCTTTCTTTTGTTTTTCATGCTTTTGTTTTTTGGGGTCCCCCGGGTTCCTGTGTGCTCATCGGGCATCTTCTTGGTGTCTACCTTGATTGTTACCCGCTGCAAAAATCGAAAGCTTCAGACAGGCAACGCGACGATACTCGTCGAGATGCCATACACAATGAATTCATTGCTAATCTGTCTCAGACTCTTTTCTATGATGGAGATGGATTCGTTGTGTCATATTAAGAAGAATAAACATAAAAAAACATCCTGTCGTTACTCTATCGATACCTCACACCCACCCCTACTCACGCCGACGCAGACACAGACAGGCAGACTCAGCTCTTTCGCCTGTGCTGTATCTGTTGTTCGTGCGTGCTGAAAAATGGTACATACAGCAGCAGCTTACCGCAGCAGGAGCTGCTTTTTGCTTGTTTGTACAGCTTTTCCTGCAGGGATGGCTCTTGTTGTGCGGCAAGTTGCATTGTTTGTTGTTGATGCGGACGAGAGGACGAGAGTGAGTGGTAGGCAAAAGCAGTACGTACCGTGTTAAAGGGACAGACAGAGTGCCTACCGTGTGTATGTAGACGTTGCATTTCGTGATTCCCGAGGATCGGATGTATGTGTTGTTTTTTTATTGCGTACCCGCGTCCATCACGACCATTATTGCGTAGTGTGTCGGCTAATTAAGGTCCTTCCCGTTCGTGGTGTCAGCACACGCGCAACACGCGACTAAAATAAAAATATAAAGCTTGGGACTAGCAACGCCGACGATATTCGTCGGCTTGCTTTCAACAATGCATAGAACTATAACAACTACCGTGAGAGTCGGAGAGATGGCACCCCCGTGTTAGCGTTTTTTTATAGCGTATTTCTCCACAACCAGGGGGGTATCACTGCCGTGCCGAAAAGGGTAGTTTTGGAAACATCTCGTCGAGGACTTTCTTCCTGAGAGGTATCGGTTGGTGCCCGCACTCCGCACCCTCCTAGTTGTGGAGAAATACGCTTAAGAACGCTAAGACGGGGGGGGGTGCCATCTCTCCGACTCTTAC
>FN649748.1:1876874-1908218 GCA_000310025.1 Ectocarpus siliculosus
TTTTTTTGAATTGGGAGTTAAAGGTTTTAAGGTTTCGGGCTTCCAGGTTTTGGGGTCCCCCCCCCCCCCCCCGCCGACAAACAAAACTGTAAAAGGCCCAGTTCGCAGGCAACCCTCAACTGCATAGACATACCTCCTCCCTAAAAACACTCAAACACCAAGTTCGCAGGTAAAATGCAACCCGTTAAACAGGACTTCCTAAAATACAGACCTAACCCAAATTCACGACTGAAAATCCTCTCAGTTGATCAATCCATATTTCCCCCATCGATTGCCTGAATAATTGTCTGTGCAATGGCATTCCGTCCATACTTCATGGCCACCATATAGATTCGCATCATCTCATAAATTGGGAGGAAAACAGAGTGGGCTCTCCGCAGGGAAACACTCGTTGGGCGGGTAAAGCTCAGTAGCTACAGTACACCGGCGTCGAAAGCGATGCAATCACCGGTGGATCCGTCGATCCGCCCCCGCCAAACCTGCACACAGCATTTCACAAGCCAACCAGTGCCAACGCATACATACGCGTCCAATACGAGTACACCCCCCCCCCCGGAATGGGCAATCGCTCGGACAAAACAGTGTCAAAGGTCGGTGTGCTTGAGTTCGGGGTAGAAGCCGGGCTATTCGCCAAGTGAATTGCCCCAATATAATCCTCGTGAACTACAGCATGAACTAAAGCACACCTCACGTCCCAGCGCGAAACCAAAAAGAAAAAACTCCACACTACCGCAAGAACAAAATAGCCTCCTTCGTCCAGTTCGACCAAGCGTAAGAACACAAAAAACTAGCACAAAATATCGAACACGCTCCAACGCACAGAAAGCGCCACCAAAAAGCATCTTGGAATGGAAAATGCAGGCTGAAAACGATATCTAGACAAAGTTTTGGAGAGCATTAGAGCAGGAAGGGTTCTTTTCATCAGAACTGTGTTGTACGCATGCCTTGCCCAATACGAAGAACAACGAATAGTCAAATCGAGTAGATCGAAGTTAATGGTGTCTGTCTGTGTGTGTACAGCAACAATGATTGCTGTCCAGGTGTTGCTTGTAGGCGTTGTCCTAGCTGACGCCCTGGGGAAGTCGGCATTCGCGATCTCGGACGTGGGCCTGAGAGCACTGCATCCGATATGTGACCCCTTTGCACCGAGCGACTGCACTTCGAGCGACGACGAAATTCAGCAGCATGTAGTTGCGACGCTCGAGGCGGACGCACTGGTCACTGGTGAGAAGGCTTTATGGTAGTCATGGCGCAACGCTGGCCCAATCGCGAGAACATTCACATGACGTTGAGGATACCATGTATCTCAAATCCAGTTTGTTACGGTGCACGAGCCAATAATATTGCTTGGGTAGTCACCTCTGCACTATTGTTGTGTGTATCGACATGATCACCGCTGATCATATCGATCACTTGCTTTGTTCCGTGAATTGGTCATATCGCACACGGCTCGTGGCAGCCACATTTGTTTGGCCATCACGATGAAGCTTAACACAAGCAGCACAAGACGTGCATTCTTGGTCTCACCAATATGGTTTTGTTCGCTTTCCTTGTCTTAAAGCGGGCTGTCCATGATTGGTCATACACGTGGAACGAGTTTTGCTCATGCATACCGCATGATTTTGCCTTGGTGTATGCCTGGAACACCTGCGTACATGGCAGCATCGCACCCAAATGGATGCAGGCACATGCAAGTCACAGGGTTAAAAAGCATTCAATTCTTGAACAGCCGGCACAGGCTGCAGCGCACATTGATTACCACATCTCAACTAGATAGATTGAGTTGAAAACGAAACAAATGTACTACCTCTGTCCGACCATGAACAAATCTCGGCCGGCATGTAGTGGTTGGGGGCGTCGTCGAGCTTGGTGAGCTGCAGTGCGACGGCCTGGATGAGGCTCCAGACGCCCCTCAACTACAGTTCGCTGTCAGCTCGAACCAGGTGAGACATTACCCTCGCCCAGAAGTCACATTATTTATTTATTTTCCCTGCAGGATATAATACGAGAGTCTCTCATGGGACTTGGAAACTACTGAACATGAATATTTGGCTTCGTACTAGAGAAAAATCAGTAATATGTCGTATGTGTTCTTGACGGTGGAATCTTTCTGTTGAGACGTCGACTGAGAAATGGTTGTTGTGTCTCTCACGAGATTATCATGAGAAGAACAATATTTCTTCCAAGGGAAACTGACAACCCGAAACTGATGTCAGGAATTCGATTTTCTCACGAAAAGTCTCATGACAAGATGTGAAAATCTCTAAAATCTCTTCTCAGGAGAAATCGTCTCACGAGAGTGTCATGAGGTATCCCAATGACGTGCAATCCCCTGTCCCCCTATTTTTCAATCCTGCCTTTCGCTTGCTTCTTTTGTTCTACCCCGTCAAAGACGGTGATCGCGGAGCGAACATTATTCTCGGTCACGGACAAGAGTGTCTTCTCAGACAACCAAGAGCGCAAGGTAAGCAGGTGTTGCTGATAACGATAATGCCAGTCTTTTCCAATAACGAAGAAGAACCAAGTGTCTGGCACAGGTGCAGATATGCTGTTGAATGATTGGGTCTGTGTAAATTGTTGACGTGTAGCTTTTGTCAAGAAGCCCTCGATCATGAAAACGCAGAATCTGGGAGAACGATGTTCCCGCGGGGTGAGTTACCGGCCTGAAGTTTCTGTTGTCGGCGGGGGAGCAAAAGTTGAACAAACCTTCCACGCGTCGGCGCATTCAGGCACTGCTGGAGATGTGACCTCGAATGAGAAGTCCACGGACGGGAACCCGTGTTCGATACCGAACAAGGGTCGGACGAATATGTCATACCGTAGGTTGCATAACATATCACACCCCCGGGACCGATTTTTGAAGCTCGATATCTCGGCAGGAAAAGCAGTGACGGTGCCGAAAATGGCGGCGTTGGAACGATCTCGTCGAGCGCTTTCCGAACTATGTACTTCTATTTCGGCATCCTCTTTGTCGTGGAGTAATCGGGCTTTGAAAATCGGTTCGGGGTGTGTGATACTTGTGCATCCTACGGTATGTCCGATTCGAGCTTTTCCTACCCAAAATCGAGATCCAATTCCCAGCACAGCTGACCTGAGCCTACGAACAAGAACATATTTAAGACATGCCTAAGTTTTCTGATCATACCTCAAGGTCAAAACTCGACGCAAGAAAACGTTCCGACTGGGCTCACGTCCATGAGCGCAGGACGTCGTGGCGGGCGTATCGTCTTGATTTTAGAAAGGATTGGTTTATCATCGAAATTTGTGGGAAACGCCTAACTGCGAGGCAGGCACCATACAGTAGACTAGCTTGCCTGTGCCTGTGCAGAAAGGCTCGCCCGCCGCCTCTGTGTCCGGTATAATTGCCTTGCTCGTTCTCAGGGGGCCTGAAAACAGGTCAAATCCAAAGCCATGGTTGTCTGCAGCCCCAACGAGACGGGATGAGCGTCCTCCGCATGTATTGGGTTTGTTCCTAACGACACACGACGTCAACGCCAGAACGTAGACTATGTGACACACAGCGGAATGCCAAGTAGTAGACAACGTTGACTTTGTATCGTCACGTTTGACGACTCTTGTTCGTCTATCTGCTTCATGTCTGGTGCTGAGCCACACATTTTCGTCCATACCTGAACGTGCGTTGGGTTCGTGCGTCGTTTCGTGCGCTCTTCACTGTATTCAGGTCTGGCAAGGAGACGTTGTGGATCCCGCCCCGGCACCCGGGTTTCCACCTAGTACCATCAGCATCACGTGGACCGACTCGTGTGACGTTGAGGTTCGTGGCAACCAGCAGTTACTCTCGCTCGACCCCAAACATCGGTAAGCATGGCGTGCAGGTAGCGTTCACGATGAAAAAACCGCCAGTCAGATATGCGCAAGTATTGACTGGGAGAAAAACGGCAACATTCGGGCAAGTACAATACGACCGACGCCAAATCACACTGACACTTATATAACTGAGCGGAGACGTACCCAGGCTGTTGATGAGGCACTACTCATACCTTAACTGAACAGATGGGGGCACATTCTCAAGCGCGTCGCCTTGTACTCATGTCTCGTACCACAACACAGACCTTCTTGCTCAAGATGGTTTCGCGCAAACCTTCAGGGACCGCCTCTGTTTTTAAGTCGGTCCCTTGCGCTGCCGGCGCGAGCAACGAAGTCTGCATGGTGGAGGTGCGTGATGTAATGGAGCCGAGTGTAGGCGGACAGGGCAACTTTTGCACGTACGGACGTCGCTGAAGCTGTTGACGTGAATTGTTCAGCGCTTCTGCCGTGCGTGTACATTGGTGGTGAGACTAACACACGAAGAAGGTGATGGGTGGCATAACATGGGTGCGAGGTCCCGTAGTTCCCGTTTTTGCTGTACACCGTAGTCATCGTCGTTGTTATTCTCTCGTCATCATGTTGCGAACGGCATGATCCGAGGTTGTTCGCAAATCGATTGGTATACAATCGTGTCCACGCCTATGCCGACCTTGGAAACGGCCTGAAGAACGGCAACAACCCCATGTACGAAGAGTAAGAGGGGAAAGTCCAGGGAAGGGAAACTGTGTGCAACACAATCTGTTTGTTTTGTGAGTCGAATTCTTAGTAATACTTCTTGATTGCACACTCGAGCTGCAACTCCAAAGGTTTCTGAATTCCGTTCGACCCCCATCAACATTTCACAGCTGGATGTCACCTTCAAGCCAAGGGTTCGGGCCAACCCAACAACACGGAAGCGGGCACTGAGACGCTCAGGTAGATTCGCGGATAAAGGCTCCAAAGGACTGGATGGCGGAGATACCCGCGACATAGCCAACACGTTTCCAAGGGTGAGTTGGGAGCCCTCCCGTACGCGAGTACACAGACGTTTAAGTCCTTGTGTGCTTCGCATGTGCGCGCGGAGAGCCCGGCGGCACACCGGCGAAAGTTGCACTATTTGCCGGCTGAGACCAGAGAAGAGGTGTTGAAAACAGAAGTCACACAAGGCAACATCATTGGCGGGTAACCCCAAAACAATGAATGATATATTTGGACAATCATAAGTACTGCGGACTAGGAGCAAGTTCCATGGGCTACGTCAAGGCCGCAGCGAGAGGCTGCAGCGAGACAGATTATGTTCTTGAAACGTTGTCGGCATTTTCTGGACGGTACTTTGAACAATTCCAGTACGGATGTGGGCGCTTGTTGAGTTAACAAGATTCTCCTTGTTCGATGTTCACGAACAACGGTGTTCTTGGCATAGCTAGTGGTGGTCTAGTGCCAATCTCGACGACTCCCTAGCGGTAGGTTGTGCGTTCGATTCTCTCTCAAGAGATTTTTTTCCCACAGGGATTTATTTCCAGCACCCTACTGTGGGAAGCGATCTAGGTCGGGAGTATACACACTTCGTCTTCACGGTTGGCCGACGAGGGAAAGGGATGGTTGAACCCTTCTCGCGATAAAAACTACGGCATGCACCGCAGGGGGAAAGAAAGGTGGGGCCCTGTTGCAAAAAATACACAAACGAAAAAAGTTCCTCCTGTGTGACCCCGGCTGACACGTCAGATATATTCGCCGAAAGGCCTGTCGGCTGGCGCCAGAACCACACGTCCGATTTGTTTTGGACTTCGGTCCTTTCACCTTTTGATACAATTCTGGACGCACCAGCCAGGTCGCACAGGTGTAAGGCCACGCAGAATTGTTGTTTTCTCCGCATTATTTCTGCGGTGCATGTCTTGACTTTTGTCGCGAAATGGATTCGGCCGTTCCTTACCTTCGTCGACCGTGAGGTCGAACTTTGGCGTACACACCAAAATATGGCTTAAAACGTTGTGCGGCCATATTGTGTGAACAAATCCCCGCGTGGTGTGACTCGGCTGAGATTCAAACCCCCGCCCCCAAAGGTCAGAAGGTTGCGAGGTATCATCGCGAGGTTACCTACTGAACCGTTCTCCCACCTGGTATTGGATTTGGCCATCCGAAACAATGCCGTGTCTCCTCACGGCAACGAAGTTGCTTTCCTCTCGCGTTCCTCTCACCGTCGTCAAAGCTCAAAACCCGTCAGAGAATTCAGCCAATGTTTTGGGAAAGCCGTCATTTACATCGTGTGTGATTCGGAGGTAACGCCTGAACGTGCCTGCGTGCGTGAAGTGGGCATGGCTTGCAACCTTTTGTGTTGTTGACAATCCCTGTGTAGCTGACTCTGCGGCAACGCGACCTCGCACTCTCAGATGCCAATCTACAAGACAGGCTTTAAGTTCTTGTGAATATGAGTAGAACCTTGAGTGATTCAACAGCCATCTACAGATCGATACGGCCGGTGGTAGCACGGATGCCATAATCTGCAAGAGGGTTGCGAGAAAGGAATTTGTCATGCGGTCCCATCCGACAATCGACTCCGGCGGAGTCCCACAGCGCGAGTAGAGCATCACAACCCCTAAACGGGCGAATTATCGCATAGGTCGGCCTTCAAAGCTCGATTCCTCCACAACAACGAGGTGTGCGGAAACCGCCCGATACGCGCGAGGAAAATTGTCAAAGAGATGTTCCAACACCACCTCTTTCGGCATCGGCAGTCCCCTGGCTGTGGAGTAATCTAAGGGGTTCGATCGATGACGTTGTGTTTGCTAAATAGTTCCTTGCTCCGCCGTACCGCTCTTGTTATTATTCTCTCTCGTGTTCTAGAACACCGCTGAAGCTCATGCTGGCGACCGAAAGCTCCAGGATTCCACACAGGTACGCCCCCAAGCCCCGGACAAGCCTTTGTCACTCACTGTTGAGAATAGGTCCGGTGCGCGTTCAAGCACAGGCTTTGACGTCGGACGCCTCTCGCACTTTGAGGAATCCCAGCGGTGGCCACACAGAGAGTGCACATCGTCGCCGGGTCGAGCATGTTATTGCCATTTTGTTACTCATATGATGTTCGCTTTACCGAGAAGTACAAAAAAACGTGTCTCGCTGGCACGCCTCAAAAGGACAGGGCCGCACCAAAAGCATCGCATCGAAATTCCGACTTCGTACCCCGACTGTTTTCGTTTTTCGTTGTTTCTGGGAAGATCGACGTCATGTTTCTCTACACCGCGCAGACGGTCGAAGTTACGACGGCCGCTCAGATGGAAACCCTACTCAACTCAGAACTCGTTGTAGTCAACCAGGGCAACATCAACTCTGAAATCGACCTCGTGTACACCCTTGTGTATGTGGGCCAGGTAAGCTCTTGGTGGTACGAAAAATACTTGTCTGAAAAGCCAACGTCGCCAAGTCTACCAACATCACGTAGCCAACAGTTTGTGTAGTTCCTCCCCACCAGGAAGTATTTCAGCGTCCAACTTCTTGGTCTCCTGTTTGCCGGACGGGGATGTTGAGGTGGTAGACCGTGCGGAGAAGGAGTTGCAGCCAACAGGCCAGTTCACCGCGAACGGAAAGGGTCGTACGGTGGTGTTGAACTGCGGATGACAGATGATACAACGTGCAGATAGACCTGCTGCCCCTGTGTGTGCAAGGGATTACGAAATGTTGCTCCTTTGGGATGAGTTCCGGCCAGACCAGTTCCGTTGGTTCTTTCAAGCGGTCATCTTGAATGGTTCGGCGACTGGTTCTCCTCTGCAGCGACGCCTGGAAAGTACGTCATATCTATGTTCCACTCTTGTCGGGCACGTCGTGCGTTGATTCGCACTCACTGCAGGGATGTGTATGCCGGCGATTATTGTTTCGATTCTCGCGGGCTGGTTTCGTATTGACTACGACGGTTCTGACAGTGAACAGGACGGTTACTTTGAACGCAACCACCACACGTACCCCAGCATATCCCATCGAAGCCCGTTTCCGTTCGGTCACCCTCAGCTGCCGTACGAAGAGGGTCTGCGCTCCAGCCCCGCTATCGATAACATGGTCCGCAGCACCGAGGTGTCGGTTCTTCGGAATACTTATGGGGCAGACCTGGTGCATCTCTTTGCCGACTGGAGCGACAACTGTGGGGAAGCGTGAGTACCCCTCCCATAGAAGTCGAGAGTAAGCCCTGATGCCCACGCGACAATTCGTCGTGGTTGTTCCGAGGGGGAGGAGGCACGGGGAATGTTGGTTCGATTTCGAGACTGCGCTGTGTGAAACCTTGTACTTCTGAGAAAGGCGCTCTCACGAAAAACTTACACACAGCACACAGGCCCTCCACCGAGTATGTAGGGGCATGTACGCCGCGGAAACAAGAGTTAGGGGTGGACATCGGCACATGATACCGGCGTGGTGCAAACTACCTATCCCCCTATCCAATACATTAGCGCTTCACGTTAGCTGTGAAAGATTCCTCCTTCCCTCCAACAGCTCGAACAATCCTGTCATCGCTCCCTCAAACAAGACACCGGCACGATTGATTGAGTCGGAAGCAGGGATATCAAAAACATGTTCTCGTTGTGACGGTATTCCGGTCGGCGTATAGGCCCGGCCTATTCAACCGTCACGTCGAATCATCGTTTCTCTCACTTGCTTCCGCCCGGCACATCTATCCACTTACTCTCGTCTCAACGCGTCGTTCCGCAGGTTGTTTTTCACTGGTCAAGACAAGGACGGCTTCGGTGTATCCTCTACAGACGACTCGTGTCTTGACGAGTTTACGGTTGGGCACGAGTTTGGGCATGTGAGAATGGACGGAGTGTCTCAGACTCGAGCAAATCAGAAAAATCATTTTTGCCCACCTTGAGTGGACGCGTTTCGCTCCCATGCGACAGAAACTTTCAATTTGAGAATGCTCTCTTGCCTAGCTGTGAGACTTTCGTGTAAGATCACTGGTGTGTTTTAGGCCCAGAACCAAGCTCCTCTACCTGTTACCCTGCGTTTGCCTAACGTTTCTGCTTGATTGAGTGTTGAGACCCCGGTAGGGTCCCAACAGCACTTCTGTTGTTCTCAACAGCTGTACCCTGTTAACCCCTCGGCAGAACTTCGGATGCCAGCACGACGAAGAAACAGTAAGGAGCGACTCCTCTTTCGATCCTGACAACGACTTGCTATACAACGGCCTCCGGTACTGCGATGGAGACGACCCGTGAGTAACCTCGCAACAAATACTGTTGGGAGCATGTCAACACTGACGCCTTGGTTTTGAAGATACCGTAGGAAAATACACACAACTCAAAGATTACGTGGATGTCCAATGAGACCAAGGCTCGTGTGATCAACCTTCGTGCTTCGTAGGTGGATCACCATCATGGCCTACCCGGATGACTGTGACGTGGGATACATAAACTATTACTCCAATCCGGACGTGGTTCTTCGCGGGAAACGGACGGGGACAGCCACCGCGAACTGCGCCGGGGCGATCATAGCGAACATGGTGGGACTTGCACGAAGAAAGCTGTGACTTCACCCAAGCCATCGACGTTGGATGTTGGTTTTGGCATCTTTACATAGATGCACCAATTATATTTCCGTCAATCGCCAGGGCACCGCTGTCCCGTTAAAACAGATAACGCGGTCAATCTTGCGGCAGACTTCGAAGAAGTCGGAGGGGTTTGTTTTTTTCGGGGCAACAAAAAACTACCACCGCCATTCTGTGCCATTCCGCGCGATAGTCCCCACAGCCGTGACGGGATGTGTGAAGTCTTCACACAATATTTTCGCACAGCCGATATGTGACTAGACTATAGTTCCAATTGCAGTTCCGACTATTTTGTGCGCAGAAATATTGCACACGCACACGAACGTCTCCTCGTTGCTGTACCATCGTTTCCGCCGTGAGCACGTGTGCGTGTCCCTTCGCGATTGTATGTGGACAAGTATGATTTTGGAGCGTTTGTCTGCCAAGAGCCAGTTCTCGAGGCAGGGACAAGAAATGTTGTCATACTAACGCCGGCACGTTTAAGGATTAATTAAAAGCTGTTTCGTCGTGCCGGAAAGTGTATTGTGAGGCAGAGTCGGCCACACGGAGAACTTGCAGAAAGAGGTGGAACCTATCCATGCATCTGGAGATTGGTCCCTGATGGAAGGCTGAAAAGCGTTTCGACTACGTTTGTTTCCAGCCGCTTAGCGCAGAGAGAACGATACTCAGAGAAAGAGATATTTTGCAGTTGTTCCGGTGGGGCGTGGTTGCAGCATGTTTCCGTCCCATCTGTTCAGAGAGCCGGTCAACCCCTTGCGGTGTGATTTCCCTGGCATTATCTGACGCGCTGAACGGAACTATTTGGTGCTATTCATGCATCACGAACTTCGAGAGTGTATAATGCGAGAGTGTATAATGGGTTGGAACGCTCACGACAGGCGAGGGCATAGTCCCAGCTCAGACAACCGAATAGATCCGCAGGGGGCTTGAAGTAGTTCAATGTTTGAACGCCATGACACAAACGGCAGCTTAGATTTCCCAAGCAAACGACAACCCGGCGTCTCCGTTCCTTTTTCTGACGGCTCCTTTTGAAGAAAGTGCTGCGCTACTCCCCCAGGCGAAATAATACCACTCCCTTTCAGCGTTACTCCCTGCTGGATATCACATGATCCGCACCATCCCCGCTCTCTTGGAGAGCATGGGCGGAGCTCGAAACATCGGTCAACCCGCCACCTTAACCCCGCCCTTCCTACGTCTTCGTCTCCACATCCGTCGCATTCTGGCCGCCCACCAATACTATAGCCTTAGAAGAGAGCTTTGATGCGGTGATGGCCTATTGCCCACACGAGAGCAGCCACAGCGTGCTCACCCCTCGAACAAACGGCATCACGAGAAGAAGCGCGTAAAGCTTTGCGAAATCTACGTACTTTCGATTCCGTGATTGACTTTCGCCAAGTACACGGATTTTTCTGTGCTTACGATAAACGTCTTTCCCGAACTCCTTTGAGAAACAGAACGTCCAGACTGTTAATTGTAGTGACCGAGACTATAGTACGTTCCAAGTCTTGTCCCAACCACCATATACCCTGGGTGTGACGCCATCCTCTGCTTGGGCTTGAAACGCCGTGCTGCCGAACCATGGCATCTACGACCCGGCAGGATGCTATAGCGGATTTCAGGACTGTGGGCACATGCGCTTCTTCGGGGGAATCATGCACCTCGCTCGAATGCTGCGACAGCGTCTGCGAGGATGGTGTTTGCGGTGAGCTGGATAAAAAATGTAGACTGCTTCGCCCCTTTTCCGACTAAAGTCGTCATCCGGTATTCTCCGGAAACCTCTAACCTCAAGTACTGTGAAAACGGTACGTTGCCATTCTGCTTTGTGTTGTTCGGTGAAAGATCTACACCCTATGCCTTTGGTTTTGGCTAGGGAGTTATGGCAGTTTTGCGCTCCTCCTTGGTAGCATGCAGGAGTTCTCTCTATAATCATCGAAACCGATCATCGAATCGTGCATACTTTTCGGTTTTGTGAAGTAGTCTGCTTTCTTTGTGGCCTGCGCATGCTCACACACCTCCTCAAATATATCCAAATCACTACAATCCGGCTGCCACGAAGGCGTGCAAGACCGCACGCAACGAACCTACCATATATGTTCAGAGTCCTTTCAACGAACTCAGATTCGTAGGTAAATTGTCATGCGCTACGCATATTTCGCGACCTCGTCGCCCCGCTCCGAACGAGGTATTGTTGAAGACCGAAATCGATGCTACGGGAGACGAATCGTCGAGAAGTTTGCACGCTTGAGACAAAACCGGAAGGTTGTGTGCATGTATTCCATCGCGTTCGACTGGCCTCTAAATTGAACCATTCGACACGCATGTTGGATATTATCTCGAGACGGAGCATCCCTCCAACCCACTTGAGTTCCGTTAAGGAATTGTCTTTTACGGTGAGGGCCCGGGCAACGTGTATGTGTGTGGAGGGGGGCGCTTAGGAGCGGTAATACGCGGGGGTCGTCGGGGTGGCCATCAATTTACGAACCCTACATTATGAAAATTCTGGATGCTGCCCATAGTACCGGCTATGGTCGAACGAAGACGCGATGGTATGCCCTCTCATAACGTAGAGCGGCAGACTGGTGGATCACACGCAGACCTAGGTATCAACGAACGCAGACACAGGAGGCCGGCCCACTAATTTGTGGCCACGTGGTTTGGCCATCATGCGCATTTATGCGGCATTGACCTATATTTTAGGTCATGTGACAGATGTCGGGACTAATATTTGGTAGTGCGATTTGAAAATGGATTGTTTTGAGCTAGATGGTTACAACAACCCGGCTGTGACTTGGACCATTGGTTGTGAGATCCATTGGGCATTCATGATTCGAGATTCGATGCGCATGTCGGAGAGAGGGAACGGCGCAACTTCCACATTTACTTGTATACACTATTGTGCCGGGGCCGGACGACATGGCAGCTGGCAGTGTGGCGTTCGTGTTGCGGGTGTCGCCCACCGACCGCAGGCGTCGTTTTCAACACCCCCCTCGTAATATTGTGGTGTTGCCCGTTGTTTCTTGCAGGTACCTGTGTCAACTCTACATTGTGCAAGTACCCCAATTGCGCCGCAAGCGGCGGAAATGACGAAGTAGGCGACGGCTGGTGTGATGAAGGTAAGAGGTGCCTTGTTTGCAGGGACAGCCCCAAGACCCGGCGCTCACACACCCACGGCCAATAGCGACCGACTGTGAGCGTTACCGAGTGAACGTGGGCTTTACAGAAGACATCACATCCTAACATGATTTCGCCCGGGCGCACCTACAAATGGCCTGCTCCGACTTCAAGCTTGGTAGAGTAAGCCTTCACGCAGGTTAACATGCAGACGTAGGGCGGACTCTCAGAACAGTAGGCGCTAACCCACCCATGCAGACACTAAGCCGCGTCCTCCTGCCTGTTGAACGTTCCAGTAAACAACATCGAAGAGTGCGGATATGACGACGGCGATGTGAGTGTACGGTGTTTCGACAACTAACAACGATTGCTGTTCTTGGCTTACTGGCGGGGTTGCATGGGTGCTACGTCCGATGCATCGCTATGCATCACTATGTATGGGCTAAATATTGTTGCGATCATGGCTCCCCATAGCCTGCGTGGATTGGAAAGGCTAGCAGGATGTAAAAGGCCGGTTCGATCAAAGGCCTCTTGCGCTACTGCTTAGGCTTTCGAACGATATGATTATTTCTGTAGAAGATTTAAATGCCTCAGGAGTGAGCGTGGCTGCCTCGATAGAGGCGTCTTCCCTTGAAAAGGCCCCGGGGGACTCGCGTCGGTCCTACAGTTTTTTTTGTCGCCGGCCCCACCCTTCGACAATGCCTGTGCAGTGCTGTATATGCGATTGTTTATCTGGATCCTTCGCCACCGAATGCGGCTCTGGCGGATACGAATGCCTGGACCCAGCCTCAGCTTGCCACTACCCTGATTGTGCCGCGAGCGGCGGAAGCATCGAATATATTCCGGATGGCTCCTGTGACTCCGGTAAGCTCTGAGTATGACTTGGACCAACATAGTCTATCACTGTAATGGGGATTCAGACGTGTAGCAGTACCGTTGACGTGGAGCCGAAACCCAACACAGGCATATCTGCGGTGGAAAACCAGTTGAAGTCCGCGGGGGGATAGAGTTCAACGTGTCCTTCGGAACATGCATGCACCCGCGGTGTCGTCTACGAAACCGCACTCTAAGCGCGTGCTAAGGTGCACAAGCGGTCGTGTATGGGAACAGAAATATTTGTGTTTCTTCGTGATTCTACGCTTGGAACAGTGTGAAGCCACGCACACAAGAACTAAGATACCAATCCCATTCCTGTATGGTTTTGTGCGTTTCAGAAAACAACACCGAAGAGTGCGGGTACGACGGAGGAGATGTGAGTATGCAGCATAACCAACAAGACTTGGAGTCGGTTGTGTATGGACCAGCTCGGACTTCTGCGTCCGTTGAACGGCGATGGGCTGAAAGTCGTTTGCTGCCATGGCTGCTCGAATTCGTGCCGGCTTCGTGCAGCTTGTACATGTGCGTCCAAATTGACGGGAACGCGTCGATCGGAGCGCCGTGTCATATGTGTTCCGTGTGCTCTGAACCGCCTTCCTACTGGATGCTTGCGAGGTTCTCCAAAAGGCTTTGATACGTCGGGGGTGTGCTGGCCCCGACAAAGGAGCCATGCCTAGAACTCTCTCTCAACTACAATCGTCCCGACTGTTTCGAATACCCTACTACGCAGTGCTGTGAGTGCGATTGTATATCTGGGCTCAACGATGATTGTGGCAGAAACGGATACGACTGTCAGGATGCAACGTCGGAGTGTACAGGTGGGCCGTTCATGACGTTGGCTGGTCACGGTGCATGTCTGTTCCAAACACCCGGACGAGGTCGCTGAACGACGTATCTACGGAGTAACTCATGGTTCCAACGTTTGAACATAGAGAAATCTTTTTCAATGGCGCATTTTCTATGGACAGAAACGTACTTGCTAATACTGTAGTCCCATGGACCATGAACATAGGTGGATGAATGGCTACCTTACCTCGCACGTCTAACAGAGTAAGCGATGGTGCCATGGCCGATTTGCAAGAAAGACTACACCCAGACACGGACGATTCTGGTAATAGCTAAGCCGAAATTGGCCGTACGTTACCCTTGAGGTGTTTTCTGCCACGTTATGAGGCGGGGATGGATGAGCACCGCGAGATATTGCGAACGACAAACGATCAGCTTAGGGAAAGAAGAGGCGCGCACGAAAGTCGCCTACGCCACCCTAGGCCGTTGCTTCAAGGTGTCAGTCCGATGTTGTGTCCCTTTTTGCGGGAAGAAAACGCCGGGGCGCAGTTTCGGAGGATTTGCAAAAATCACTTGCTACGTGGCATGGTTTACGTGAACAACGTGTTTCTTGGATAAAGTCTATGTACCCACGACCAGCTATCCCCGGTGTCCCATGAAATGAGTTGTTTTCTTCATTTTTTCTAGCTGACATGGGTGCTGTCCCTGTCAACAACGCACGGCCGAAATGGCCAGCCCAAGACCAGTCGGTTCAGAGATGGCCGTGTTTCGTTGAGTGGAGAGAAAACAAGAAAGCTAAGAACACGAAAAAAGCTCAACCATCTAGCATGTACTGTGGTGAGATGATGGCGAAAACAAAATTTAACGCTCTAACCCTCGTCCGTTTATCCTTTCCTGATTAGTCCGCCCAAATTTCAGCTATCGCGAACGGAGACTCGTCTAATGGCCTCTTGCCCCCGTCGCCAACTTCGCCCCTCCGTTCGTTTTTCTCTGCCCCTCTGTGGCCCCGGGTTTACGTTTGATCTCTACACGTACAGCCTGCACAAACGATGATGACTGCGACGCCGACATGAACGAAATATGTTGTCCCGACACGAACGTCTGCGAAGTGCGAGACACAACGACCGGGGCTTGCGGTGAGAAGCCCATCCGATGCTCAGTAGAGAACCTTCCTTTAAACCAGTAGAATAGTCGTCGCTCTGAATGCCGAGGATCGATTCGGGGCCGATGCATCCATGCCAGTGTTACCCGTAGCCGTCAACGGCGCGCGTCACGTTTACATTGTGTTGATCTCGAAAACGACCAGACGAGGAAACGGGTGCTGGAAAACGAGGCGTTCGTGTCGCGGCTGGGCGGGGTAACTTGAACACTGCCACGGGTTCGTTCCTTCTCTCTCTCCCCTCCCTCCTTCCCTCCCTTCAGGTGACCCTCACATGACGGGCTTCCGCGGCCAAAAGTTCGACTTCACGGGGCAAGACGGAGGCTGGTACTCGGTCCTCTCGGATATGCCGCGCATCCACCTAAACATGCGCGTAACGTCTCCCGTTCCATCCGTGCCCGAGATCACGTACATCACCGGACTCGGAATCGCGACCACTGACGCCGACGGTCTAGATCACACCATTGTTATCACGGTCACAGACCCGCACAGTCTGGATAGTGCCTGTCCCGTGGGAGTTTCACCTTGTCTGGCGGATGGTGCATTGACGGTGCAACTCGACGGTAAAGATGCTCTACTTGCCCCCGGCGAGGTTCTCCTTGGACCCCAAGCGGCAATCTCTGCGGTCAACCTTCCTGGCGCTTGCAGGTAGCTAAGCGAAACACGAACTTGGCCTGGTGATGAAGGTCCTTGCAACCGCCTGATGTCTATTCCCCCCCGGCGACAGTATCTGAGAACTCGTCAGGCGAGTGGAAACAACATGTTCTCGGGCGCCCAGAGTTAAATGCGTGGTATGTGCTCATGTCCCAACAACATTTGCGCGTTCGTTCGTGGATCCCGTCAGGTCTTTCGGGTTTGAAGAGTACTGGGAGCGCAAGAAAGAAGAGTACGCTCGTGACGGCCGAAGGCTTTCTTCTTCCACGCAGATGCAGGCGATGTCCGACTGGATCCTAGGTGACCCTACCGCGACCAACATGGCCGAGTGCACGGAGTATGTGGTGGAAGCGACGAGAAACGGCTTGGGTGGTTTGCTCGAGCATGATTCGGAACACACATCGTTCCAAATCTTGACCCCGATGGGCACGATCCGGCTGAGCCATGGCCGCCTTCACCAGCTCCCCATGCGTGACCCGACGGACAGTTTTGACCTCCCGGACCATCTCACGTGGCAGATGAACCTGGCCATCGACCGCATTGACGTGAGCCCCAACGCCACTGGTATCCTCGGCGAGACGCAGAAGCCCACTCTTGATGCCAACGGCAGCCCCATCATGCAGGGTATGGCGTCTATCCGCGGGGCTCAGGACGACTGTGAGTGAACCGCTCTCGTTGAATGTTTCGTAGTGTCGTTCCGGTTTCGAGTTCCATGTGGCGAAGTCAGGTAAGGTAGCACTGTATTCGACTTGCAACGGGAAAATGTCGACTTGGGCATTGGACTAATTCGCCGCCAAAACAACCTCAACGTAGGGAGTCAATCGTCTCGAGGAAACTCGCATGAATAGGGTGAAAAGGGAAAACAAACGGCAATTTTCATGCCGCATTGAGCAAAAGCATTACGCGGGCACAGCAGTTCCCCTTTCGCTTGCCTCAGGAAACGTTTTCACGACGCTTTTGACACCGGTCCCGGATACCAACACGCTGTCGATCGAACCCACGCAGACCTTGTCGAGGGCCCCCTGGACAGCGTGTTCACCGCAGCCCACATCCACATCTAGGTCACCCATCGGCCCAGTTCGTGCGGATTGAGTCACATCGAACGTCCTACATTTGACGATTGTTCGACACTGCGATTGGTTCCTCTCGTGTCTCCTGGAGTCGTAATTCTGCTTGGTGAGCCAGACGTGGAACGTCGATTATATACTTTTGAGTTATGCTTTGTGAGGAGAGCGATGGTTTGCCATTGTGGCCTGCCTCGGCCTCTACGCGCTGTCAACTACTCACATATTGCGTTGGGGTGGTTCCGCTTTCGGGTCTTTGCAAGAGGTTAAACGGTAGGGCTGTAGACACTGCGGGGGTAGGGAAAGACTAGGTGTAATGGTTTGGAACGAAACTTAACATCCGCCATGTCTCGACGCGGGAGGGATTTCGAGGTGAACTGAACTGCAGTGAGGATGGTATTATTCCAAGCGTTCCGTGCTATAACCTTCGCCCGATGTAAACTTGGCTTTGGAAGACACCTGAATTTCATTTCAAGCGAACGGCTGTTGGCCAACATGTGCCAATAATGCATTGTTTTCGAAGTACTAGACCAGCAAACACTTGAGGTTGGTTTTAGGGCCGGCTAAAAGGATGCCAAGTCATTTCTAGTGTATTTTTCCGTTTATCCCCGTGCTCCCTCTTGCGGAATCAAAGGTGGCTCATTACGTTCCACTGGTGGTATGTTGGAGACACCCCCTAGCTGCAATTTCTGTCATTACACGACGTTCGCGTGATACTCGAGGCGAAATACATTTGAGTTTCGAATGCTTGGTGCTTATGCACCAATCCCCGCCTTCGTATGCATACATCGTTGTAACGGTGAGAAATGAGCGAAACAATGTGACGGTTCTTGCCCATATTCCCGCTTTTTTCTGTGGCGATTCTTTAGGGCTAGGTAGATCGTTTTTTAGGGCTTCTTTACCTGCTTAACCCCTTTGAACTATTCGACAAGGGCGGTGCCGGGGTACACGGGGACAACTCTACCGTAGTCTAGTGTGGGTGCTTTGTAGCGCGGATGGGTATGAGGGTACTGACAGGTCGAATCGCGGGACGATTATGCTGTGGCGTCTGTCTACCCTTGGGTGGAAAGCGCTACTAGGGGCAACCGCGGAAGAGGCACCTAGCCCATCGCTGAAAGGAGGCACCGGGCAACCTAGGGCTTGGGTTAGAATAGAAGGTCTACCAGTCCCTCTAGAGGAATATCTTGAAAAGCTCATTTGCCTGCCTGCCCCGTTTACCACGCTCCCGCCAGCTGTTGTCTAATAACCCTATCAAATATCCACTCGACATTTGACATTTGTTAGGGCTTTTAGAGAAGAGAAGGCTCAGTCAGGTGGGAAGGCAGCGTTGCACTTGCACACAGGGATGGAACAGTTTGCATTGTCCAATCAGCAGGCGTCGTTCTCTCATTTTCTTTCGTTTCAGAAACTTCGCAAGAACACCGAATTTGAAGCAACTGGTACGGAGTTATCAAATGGTTAGAACACCTTGGCGTTGGGGTAGATCTTTCGGAGATTGCTCATGCTGCATGTTTTGTCGGTTCCTCATCTTGGTACTCTTTCACTTGTCTCGATACCCAACGTTGGCTCGGTCACTGAGTCGACAAAACCAACCACGGCGCCATGAAGAAGCTTCGAGCGATCCCATGATGGTCACAGCCTTGGTTGAGCCTTTGGTGGCTGGCAACTGCGACCGCCCGGCGTGGCGTGCGGCAAAAGTCGAGGCGTTGGCCTCTGTTTCGTGTTCATATAGGCATACGAGGTGTACGTGCGGCTAGCGGGCGAACCCACAGCATACATACAATCGCTAAAACCAAGGAGATTCTTCTCCTGAGAAACTCCTGTACCACTGCACTTCTCGCATCACTTCGAGACGCGCTTTCGCCATGATCGAACTACATCTGCGGCCCCAGTTACCGAAAGACCACAAGCAAGTTCCCTACCCCCCTTAAGATCTATTAAAGCCGGCCCTTCATTCACAAGAGGTGCCGTTCCAAAGCGCTCCCCACTGATGAAACACGGGAATCGAATGTCTATACGTACTGTTAAGTATGCTCTCAATCACAATATTTCACATGTAAACGCGACCTCCGCGCCTCTCCGTTACCCAGAGGCGCCCACACGCCCAAACAAACACCCATCACCCGCTGAGACGCTCTTCGTCTCATCAAAATATGTACAATGTACATCACCGCACAACGCACGTTCTCTGCCACCTGGGCGGGAACCCGTTGACACCTGTCGCCAGTGGGTAGTAGACAGGCAAGAACGCTCCACCCGGGATAAACGGCATGTGTCCTGGCGCACGGGGTACACCCCACCCGCCGCGGCCGCCGCCGCCGCATCCTCCCGCGTACCTCGGGTCGTGGTAAATCGAAGGTTGTGGTACCGGTGGCAACGGCACCGGGGCTTGGGGCGGGCGGAACACGCCTGCTCTTCCTCCCCCGACATATCCACCCTGGTGCGTCTGCCTTGTCGAGGACCCCGAAGGGAAGTACTGAGAGGGTGCGACACCTACTCCCCCCACGGCCCACGACTGCTGGTGCAGCGGGTATACCCGGAACTGCGGGTGCGGGCGCGGCAGCACCAGGTTGTTCGCCGCGGCGGGGAGGTGGTGGTGCCCCCATGCAAGCAGCACGCCGGCGTGGTGTTGGTGGCGGTGTCCCTGGCGGAGGGAAGAAGAAGATCCGTGGCTCCTGCTGCCGCTGTGGTGCCCACCGTGGCAGGCATTCGTCCTGCCCTGGCCTTGGGGACCGCGGGGGTTGAAGGGGCAGTTGTCGGTGGGCGAACGGCGGGACCCCCCCCCGTGCAGTGTTGGTGGCCCTGTGGGAATTGGTGACACGGCCGGCGTCCATTCTTGCACCACCGGCCGCGTTCCTCCTGGTGGTGGACCTCCTCGGCGCAGGACCCGCAGGGAGTCGGTTGCTGTGGTGCGACGTGCGAAGCCCCCCTCCGTCACCTCCTCCAACGACATAGGGAGCGGCATCGTTCACCGCCAACGCCCGCGGCACCAACCCTGTCCCTCGGCCTCCTTTTGCCCTTACCACTCGACCTGCCGCCGCTACATCGCCGGTGCGTGGTGACCTTCGCCTCGCCGGATGCTGCAGGAGGCGTGCTTGGCTGTCCACCACTCTCCTTCCTCCTCCCACCGCCGCCGTCACCGCCACCCCTCCCCCCGCACCAGCAGACACCGGCATCACCGCCGCGGACCCCCCGGTAACAACTTCGCTCTGGACAACCGATGCTGTGCTTGCGACCGGCACAACATGGTGATCACCCCCGCTGCGACCGTTATGGGACGGTATTCCTCCAGAAACAACTCCCAACACGGGCACGGAACCTTCCTGGAGGGGTCGGGATACGGTCGACCTCTGTACGTCGGTGGCTGGCGTCGCCAGTGGAGCAAGAGCTGAACGTCCGCCTCCTCCTCCCTCCTCCTCCTCAGCAGCAGCACTACCGTCGGCTGTTTCCCTCGAAACGGCGGGGCCCACCGCCACCTCCGGGAAGATCGACGGGATGACGTTTACCCCTGCAACGGCCGCGACCTGCTGTGGAACGGCGCTCCCGCGTCCTTCGAAAGCTCCAGACACCGCCTCGAGGGTAGCGGGCAGCGGCGGCGGCGGGTGGGGCGCTCCGTGGTCGTCGGCGACGCCACCCGTTCCGGCGTCTGTGCTGACCGTTCGGGACGGGCCCTCCCCAGCCACCGCTGCCGTCGCCGCCAAGATGACGCCCCTGGTCTCGATCTCGAGCAGGCACTCGTTCATGTCGTCCAACTCGGCGAGCATCTCGGCCATGGGAGGTCGCTTGGTCGGGTCGGGCGAGAGCGCCTTGGCGAGAAGGATGACGACCTTACAAGCACAGGCGGTAACGGAAAGAGGGAGGACGGAGGAGAACGGATGGTCATTTGAAGAGTGATAAGCTGGAGAGGGCAACGTGCAATAAGGGGCGCAACACTCACTCCAATCTCACAGCTAAATGGCTTTGCGGCGGGGTCATAAAATCGCTTGTTGACTGAGACTGAAAATAAACGTACGTGTGAAAATAAGGTCTTCTATCAGCGGCTCAGTCATTTGTTTGTCGTTTCGGACGCGATCAGTCTCGGTTTCTCGGGCTGACAGGCTTTCCACGCGGTTTAAGGAGTACCAGGTGCAGAGTCAACACGCCTTGGTCATATATCCTCGCGGATGTATTGTGAACGGGCTGCAGACTGATATCACTACCAAGGGCATGGATGGATGGGTGAAACAACTTGGAAGTTACACGCGCTTCCTAAGCTAGATTCCGAAGGTCCATGGTCCTTTCGGTTGGAGACTCTTGATTTGGTCAAAAACCGGTGACAGGTGGTGCATAGAACGAAACGTTCAAGGTATGCACGATAGACTATGTTCATCATGAATAGCGGTATCAGTATTGTTTCGTTGGTCTAGCGGTTCGCCGTTGATCCATCAGATCAATAGTTTGCATAAATGTTCCTTACTCCGAAAATGCTGCTGTTCGGTGCTCTCACCTTCTCCTTGACGCCGTCGGTGAGGCCGTCATACAGGTGCTCCGGATTGAGCAGGGCTGCGCGAGCGCGAGGGTCGATCTGGTTGCGCAGCGTCACCTCGTCCTGCACATGTAGATATTGTTTCGGACGGGTACAGCAGGGCATTCGATGGCGTGGCACGGACGGGGAAACGGGGGCGTGAGGAGTTGAGGGTACGGTGGCTCTTTTTACTCCCTTACCCGAACGACCGCCAAGTTCTAGCGTCAAACCGCATGACAGGAACGAGCCGCTCAACCAGGCGAAGGGTATAGGACTTGAAAACGTGCAGGTTTTACATCCATCCAGGATCGATTTGATGGGGGAGTATAGGTCATATTGGTGAGTTTACGCCGACGGGTATAGAAACCAACCTGACGGCGGTCGACAAGGACAAGACCTTGACCTGGGAAGGAGTTTGGCTGGCACCACTACTGTAGGGGAAGAGTCTCATCGATTGGGTATCTCATTCATTCTTGACCACATCTCACAACACGAACACCAACACACCAACACTACGCCATACTACATTGTATCCCATATCCGTCTCACCCTCGCACACGTATTGAAATACTGCTGCTGTACATGGCCCAAACGACCAGCCGTGGTACTTGCTTGTGCTCGAAAAGGAGATAGATGCCGAGAATCGACGAAGATGGTATGTTCCATCATCGTAGAAGTAAGTGATGATACCAACACCACCAACTCGGCCATACCATGTAGTGCTTAAGTCCGCCGTTGCTGCCTACCTCGCTGCCTCACGCGAATACCACCGGCCGTACACGGGAGTTTTTCCCCATCATGGCAAGGAGGGGGAGGGGGAGGGGTGTGAAATGTTACCTGCTGTTGCTTCGGTTTAACTCACCATAAAATGGTGCTTGGAAGCAACAGAAGCATTTCTCGCTTCCATCGTGCTGGCGATTTCCTTGTCGCCATCCGTCTGGACCGCCTGAGACAATACATATGTTGCGGATAGTGCAAAGACGATACATTTCTCTCTTAGCCAGTAGTTGGAAACAAATGTAATCGCAACAAGTTTAGAAGCAGCGGATCGACGAGGGAAATGGAAATCAGATTGAAATCCAGCATTTGGCAAGTGGATTGCCGTGGTACCAAGTCACCGCCTCTATCACGCGAGAATATCGAAGGGCAACATATCCATCGCCACCAGCAACAACAGCAACTACAGCGCGCATCACCAGCACCCACCTGGCTGAACCACATATTGCTACTCTTCCACTCGTCCTTCGTTAGCGTCAGCAATACCATGTGCGCCAGAGCGAACACGTCCTGAGACGGCTCGCACGCGACCTCCCGGCTCATCATCCCTTCTGGCACCTGGCCTCCGATCGTGCCCTGCCCCCTCCTCATGTCTCCGTGAGCTGCACGCCGCAAGAAACAAGCGGACGCGCGTTACTAACCAAGGCATTGCAATTCTGTTCCTGATGGCTGGTCTCCCGTCTTGCGGTTGGTACCCCTTGCATTCGATGCGGGGGGAAGGAATGATTGGTTGCCATCATGTTCTCGATGGGCCTTCCGCCACCTTCCCCAAACCTACCGCCCACCACCACACACTGCCCTTCCTGGATTAGTGCCTCCGTCGACTTGTGGAAACAAGTTATTTCCGTAACTCCAAACACCACGTTGTTGCGCCTCTCTAACCTTTTCTTCCCGTCGTGTTTGTCTCAGGACACAATCGCTTCTATATTGCGTGTCATGGAAGATCCGGTGTGTCAGTGCGTGCAGACGCTAATCAACAACCTGATTTTGTAGGACCACTTTAGACCTCTTCAGAACCTCATGCCGCTGATTCCCGTCTTTCGAGGGTGCCATTACACTCGGCTTTTGATTTTTTCTTGTTCCGTACGTTACTCGCGCCTCTAGTCAAGGCGTATGCATAGATATATGGAACTTGTCGGCAAGTGGTAGAGGTACCTTGAGTATGTGGCCGTTTGTTGTAGGAAGCTCCTGAGATGTTTTGGGACCACTGCGGCATTTTGTGCGACTGGATTCATTGCCAGTTTGTCATGTTAAAGGTACGTGACGACTTGCATCGCGCCCCCACCGCGACACGCGTGCGCGCCTAGGTCTCTTAGCACCCCGCTGCCTGTGCCTATGCCGTGCCCCTCTACAGAATGCCTCTCAGGATCGGTCATGGCAATATCAACAACGGCACACCACACATCTTTGACGCGAACCAACGTAGCTATGTTTGTTCGAGTTGGCGTATTATCCATCATGAAGTCGTTATGTGTAGGAGTATGTGATTTGTCCCTCAACGGCTACGACCACGATAAACAGCTAAAGCTACTGTAGAAGCCCCAACAACTGCTGAAGAGCAACGCACGCTAAAAAGGACCACCCACCGAGAGCACATCCGAGGTCGGTAACCTTGGCAACGAGCACCCCTGAGTCTTGAAAGACCAGCATGTTGCCGGGCTTCACGTCGTTGTGGCTAACCCCATGTCGGCCGAGGTGCTCAAGCCCTCGAGCCATGTCGGACAACAGCCTGTAAAACGGGTTGTTTGGCAATTGACGGGTAGGCTCGGGTCAGGGCCTGGGTTTGGGGGGTTTTCACGCACGTCTTCCCGAATGTTGCGGAAGGGAGATCGTGCGTGCCTGGTTGTTGTTCCACGGAGCGGGAGTGGCGGGGCCCTTGGCGAGTGATGCATCTACCTTGACGCAGAGCACCGTCGTTGATGGCGTTGGAGATAGAGTCAATCCCGACGCTGAGGTTGAACTATATGTTGTTGTGTCGTTTGTGTTGCGTATTTCACAATGGATACTCTGTTGCCAGGGAAGGGGAAGCCCGGGCGTGGAGCGGCATCGCTACGGGCAGCACGGTATCAACCAAGCAAGAAGTTCATGAGACACACAGAGGTGCCGGAAACGTAGATGTGTAGATTTCGACGATGTGGGGGCGGAGGAATTTTCTGTGTGTAGGTGTGTATGGTGGAGGTAATGGGCTGAAGGAAAGGGGGGGAGGAGGTATCGACCCTCCTCCGTATTCCTAGGTAGAGAGACTTGCTTCTGCAAAGACGTGAAGACGGCATAGGAGAACTGTCTCACCGCGTGAGCATTTTTGGGCTGGACGGGATTTGCCCCGTGGGGTGTGTTCTTTCATTTTTTGCAGAAGGGGACCTCTCTGCCTAGGAACGCCCCCCAACCCTCTCCCCCTGCATACAAAACACACATACACACCGACAATGCCGCCACTCCTACCTCGTCGACATCTCCATCTCTAAGTTGCCGATCATCTGTCTGTGCTTGTCTCCTTGAAGTTCTAGTTTGGGTGAAGCGTGCAGCCGGAAATGATGCCACTACACGCCCGGCCGGGTGATCCCTTACCCTCCGAGACGATTCTCTGCCTCGAAAGAAACGATACGAACAACACAACAGCCAATGTCTCAAAGTGACGACTCGACGTCAACGACCCCACCACTGCACGTAGACAGGAACAGCAACCAGGCACGATACTCGCTGGAAACGTTCAAAGAATCTTGTGCCCAGTCCCCCAAACCCAAGCCCTGACTCGAGGCTAGCCCCCAATCGTCAACCAACCCGTTTTGCCAGACTATAGTCCGACATGGCTCGAGGGCTGGGGCACCTTGGCCGACATGGAATTGCACACAATGACGTCAAGCCTGGCAACATGCTGGTCTTTCAGGAAGCATGTAGCCGAGGAAGCATGTTCCCACCCTACATCCTTCCTCGAACACCAACATGTTGCCAGGCTTTACGCCATTGTGTGCAAAATTCCATGTCGGCCGACGTTCTCCGGCCCTCGAGCCATGTCGGACAATAGCCCTGGAAAAACGGGTTGGTTGATGATTGAGGTCTAGGCTGGAGTCAGGGCTTAGATTTGGAGGCCTGGACCCTGGGTTCATCGAATGTTGCCAAGGGGGATTGGACCTAGTATGGTCCCGGGTGGTTGGGTGGGTAGAGGACATTGGGAGAAAATGTTTCTAGATCGAGTAGAGTTCATGTTCGTTTTCGTTGTTTTTTCGACGCAGAGAATCATATCCCAGCGTAGGCGGTATTATTTGGGGCTGCAATTCCAAAAGTGCCTGGACGGCTAGGACCGCCATGAGACGCGTGCAAATGGTCGGCATTGAAGACAAAAAATTGGACCCAATCCGGTGAACGTGGCGTCCGAGAATTTGCTTTTTGGTCGAACACTGACTCACCGCATGAGCACTCCGGGGCTAGCCAGGACTTGTCCCGTGGCGTAGCCATGGAAGTCGTCCACGGCTAGGTCATAGAAGACGACCAGGGAGTCCTTATCCCGGTCGTCCATGGCGGAAGGCCCGGCGATGTTGGCATGCGGCGGCATGCTGTGGAAAGAAAAGAAGAATGGAAGAGCAAGATGTGGCTCACTGCTGCATGGTTGATCAGGCCCAAATGAGGAAGGAGCCTCTTTTCGGTCAAACTTGGACTAGCGCAAGAGTAGATTGTACTTGTGAGGTCGTACGGCACATGCGGGCTGTCAAGCGATGAGGCTACGTTGTGACCGCCCTATTCGTATGGTTGGCGCGATTCTTCTTTTCGACGTTCGCAATGTCGGTCATATTCTCAGCGTCTCTCTCTGGGTTATGATGGTACGTCGGGCCTAGAGGCAGACTGGAGTTGGTGCTTCTGTTTGTCCTGCATGTCAACAACCCAGCATTCAAACACAGGCGTTCCACCTGTGCAACGCAAAATAGTGTCCCTCTCTCGCACACTGGCTCTCACTGGGGTAGGCACGGTGAAACTCTGACTAAAGAAATTACATGAGCGGACGATGCAGGTGACATTATCATTTTTCGTCCAGCACCAGATATGGGGTGTATCCCCCCGTCCCCGCCCCCGTCCCTCAAATGTTCATTATAAAAAGGACGTACCAGCCTGCCCACCCGCCGCCTCTCACCTATTGTGAACGATCATCTCCGTCAGGAGACCCGCCTGAGCACAACCTCTCATCCAGGAACCATTGTCCCCGCCTTCTCCTTGCTGTTGTTGGTTGGTGGTATCGTCGGGAGTTAGTTGTTGGCAACGTGGAGTCAAATAGATATCGAACAGCGTGTTGGTGTGCATGCCGGTGTTATTTTGGCGTCAAGAGGATCGTGGGCAGAGGTCGGAGAGGCGGAGGGGAGAGAGAGGAAGCGGGGGGGATAATGAGGGAGGTTGAGAGGAGGGGGGAAAGAGGAGGGGCGCGAAAGGGGGAATGGGGGCGGGTACGTTTGGTGGCAAGGTGGTCTGCTCGCCGCAGGATGCCGGTGTCGGGAGGGTGCTGAACGGTGTTGGTTTAGGAGTAAAATGCTGGCACGCCTCGCGTAGCTCTCTATGTCGGTTATGTCGGTTATGTCGGTTTGGAGTGGTCGAACAACCTTTCAGATACTTGTAAAATGCAACCAACCAGCATCACCCTTCCCTGCTGGTTCCGACCGGTGCAACGGATGCGAGGTTTCATCTTTCCTCGGTTTCGTGTCTCGAGCGGCTGACTTCCAGGAAGGGGTCGGGAACGTATCGTTGATACATGCTGCCATGAGAGAGGTACTCTCCCGAATGTAAAGTAACAGCGCGGAGCATTACACATACAAACGATCAGCAATGCTACGTACTCAGACGCATCGGAAGCTAAGGCTCACTCACATCCTTGAACTCCTTAGCGGCGTAGCTCTTGCCCAGGGTGAGAACGTCGAGCCGGGTCACGATTCCGAAGGTCCCCTGCCCGAGTTCCTTCACGCCGACGGCCCAGACGCTGCCGCCCTCGCCCCCGTTCCGAGCCCGGTGCTGCTGACTAACCACGTCGGTGGCCACGAAGAGCTCGTCCGACCCGTCGCCGTAGCGCTCCCGAGTCTTGGCGACGAACCTCTTGAACTCTCGTCCATGGAACCAGTCTCCGTACACTCCTCGGGCGATGGAGTTGGCGGGTACGGAGGGTATTACGGCGACTTCCGCCAGCGCTGCCTTGCAGGCCTCTGCTTCCAACTATTTGGGTTGTAGGGATAGGAGATATCGGTGGCGGAGGTTGTTCGTTCAGATTCACGCGGCGGGTATTATATAGAGCTTAAACAACGAGCGGTCGGTGGGATGGAGAACCGTTCAACGTTTTGGCACTCCTGGTAAGCCTATGAAACTAACAGCCTGCCACCCGGACGGCGGATTGATTGCCGATATAGCGATATACGCCGCTACAGGTGTTGTGTCTTTACCGGGAGGGGGGGTCGGCTGACAAGGGAACTCAAGGCTTCATGCGCAAGACCCACAAGTACCCCAGCTAAGAAGGAAATGGTGTTCAAATCAAGGTGCGAGCGTAGGGATGGAGGGTGGGGGGCAAGGAAGAGAGCCAAACAAAGGGCGGAAAAAGACAAGTCCAGGTGTATCAGCATCGTGTCACAGCTGCCGCCCCCATTGCCGCTGCCTCTACTCCGTAAAAATGGGACGGGATTTGTATGCATACGAATAGTGCGAGCAAGGCTTGACGGGGTGGGGCGGGAGTTGTAGGGCAGGACGTGTAGATTGTTGCGTCTGCTGGTGTTCATTTGGTTCGACGAAGAGGGCGATGCATCACCCTTCGATTTTGGCGGCCGGGAAGTTCAAAAATTACGATACTACGGATGCGTGCCAAAAAGGTTCAGGCGCAACAAGCGCTTCACACCCAAAAACAAGGTGAGCCCATCAGACACTGTCAAGGGCGGGGGCAAAAAAGGCACGTCACCACAATTCGACCAGGCTCGACGAAATGCCCTGAACGAGCAGGAGAAAATCGCCACCGAGGAATTCCAGCCGACGGTGGCCGCAGGAAACCGACTCAGGGTGAGAGGGAGGGAGTCGAAAGTGAGTGCTATGGCAAGCATTCTTGTGTGGAGTAGTGCGCAAACGACGATCTGTTGGTTGCGCACTCGAGGGATACAAGGTGATGATGACTTGCATGTATATACAACCGTGACACCTTCACTCCCCCCCTCTCACCCTGAATCGGTTGGCCTCGGCCATGTCCCGCCGGAAGACCTCGGTGGCGGCCTTCACCTCTGCGTTGACGACCGCTCGTCTCGCCTGGTCGGAGATTCGATGGGCGGGTGAATGCACGTGAATGTTTTAGCGTTTCTGGTTCATCTTGTTTTGTAGCGCATCAATACTCAACACCTGTGGCATATTTAGTACGTTGTCCTATCAACAGCCCATCGTTCGAAGGAAGGGAGGGTAGCCTCAAAGGTTGGTGAACAATCAAATATTTAGCCCTGCTATTGTGCGAGACGTGACTGGTGGGATGGTGCCGCCAACATCGATGCGAGTAGTGTAGGGCTACGGTGGGGGGTCGCTTTGTGCCAACCAATGCCACCGAAACAACAACGGCACACCCTGAACGGTCCCCTTGTATTGAGGGGACGAAGGGGACGGAGGGTTGGCTTTGTCCCTTGCGGGGGTGAATCACAGCCTTGGTGTACTTGTTTCGCGTAGAACTGTAAAACAGCTCTCGTAGACCATACGCTCAGGTTAGCATTGCGCGGGCACGCGTTATTTGTTTAATTGAGTACAGTTTGCTATTTAGGGCATCGTTGAAGAAAAAACAATGCAACAACAGCGACAACAACGACAACAACGACAACGGCAGCAACAATGGAGACAGAGAGGATTCACCTTCGACAACTCAAACCAAACGCCGTGGGAACGTTCCACGTACCTCCGTCAGAAGTGCCGCCTCAAACGAAAAACGCCAAACATCAGACTGTACATAGTACAAGCTTGCAGATTTCAAGTTGTTGAAATACCCAACATTTTTCGTCTTACCTCGCTCGCCAGAATTACACGGTCTAAGCCACGAAGATTCTCAGCTGATATCTCCAACCTGTAGCGCATGAGCACACAGAGAACCCTTCTCTCCTCTCTCAGCTTCCTTATCTGCGGCGCCTCCACCCTTCGCCGAATCGAAGTCGCGCTCTGCTCGCCGGCTTGCGCGCAGTCCACACCGGCGTCGCCCCCTGACGCCGCCGTTGCTGCTGCTGCTACTGTGGCTCTCGGCAAGGAGAGCAGTCTGTCAGCTTGCACCGGTACTTCTTGCTTCTGCATCGCGTCTGCAGTATGCTGAAGAACCGGAATCGTCGGCGGTTTCCGGTCACCGTGGCCAGCGTTGCCGCAGCCGGTGCCGCGGTTGTCGCTGAAACCTCCGCCTGCACAGAAGGAGTCACCACCGCCGGCGCCCGCCGCTCCCGCCGGCGTCGCTCCCGCCGCCACCGTCAGGCAACCCACGGCCCGGCCACACCCTTCTCTTGCTGCCGCTTCCCTTGCCGCCTCCGTGTTCTTAGTGCCGGTCTGAGGCGGGCTGGACTGCCGCCGCTGCGGTTTCGGAGGGCTCCCCCAATCCGTGCGGCCACCGTGGCCAACGTCCTCGGGTCTCGTCGACAGGGGGTGCGTGGAGACCATCATCTTCACCCGCCTGCCGCCCAACGACACTTCCACCGCTTCACGGAGCGGGCTCATCAACGACCTTCGGTACCCGCTTTCCCTGCAGTCGCCAACGCCGTCGCCCCCCCGTGGCACAACCAGCCGAGGAGGATAGATGTTAGTCACTCCTTTCCCTGGCGCCACTAGCCCGGGCGGCCTTCTCATAGTCACTCCTTCCCCTGGTGCCACTACTAGCCCGGGCGGCCTTCTCATCTCACCCCGTCCGTGTTTTTCCGGAGGCGGGTTCCCAAACCCACTGCCGCTGCCGCTGCCACCGCCGCTGCCGTTTTCATCGTCTGCTACCGTCGCCCGTGGCGAGATCACCGCCATCATGCCGGCCTTCACCAGCATGTCCCTTTCCAAGTTGTTAGCCCACTGCTGGGCAAGACTTGTCGACGGGCCTGGGAAAGCGGGGCTGCAGCTGGCGTTTTCACAACGGCCACACCCCGCTGGTGCTGCGGCTGCTGCTGCTGCTGCTGTTGTCGATGATGATGCTGCTGGTGATACGGTTGCAACTGATTTGCACAAGAGACCGATGCCGCCGCTTCCTTCCGGTGTACCGGGCCCCCGGCGGCGACCAGAATAGTCGCCACCACCGCCGCCGCCGCCGCCGTCGCCGATGGTCGACAAGAAACGATCCTCGTGCCTACGGCCGGCTCCTTCCGGCGGCCCTCTCGAGCGTACACCGTTCATCCCCGTCGTCACCTCCTCCGCCCCCCCACCTTCTTCTTTTCCACCACCCTCGCCGAGGAAGTGGTCGAGGGTTCCGTTGCGGCGAAGGTTTCGGCGAGCAAGTTCCAGCATTACCGTGCATCGGCCCTCGGCCAGCCTGCAGGCCTCGAGGCCAGCTGCCGGACTCGTCCCGGCCTCGTTTAGGCGGATGACCAGGTCCGCTACCCTGTCTTGGTCGCCGCAACGGTGGACCTGCAATCACGGTGGGAAGGTGGGGTTGGCGGGGAGTTACCCCTTTAGAGCTGAGTACTGGTCACGGGACGAACACTCTGGACTACATATGCAGTATCAAATGAAAAAAAATCAAAACCATACACTGTTCTTTACTTCCTGCATATGATACAACACCACCAAATACATTTCACCGATGCACGAAGTAAAGGAAAATGTTACTTGTGGGGGTTTTGTATTTGATACGCATCCAGTTTTTTTTAATTCGATACTTCATGTGTAGTTCAGCGTGTTCATCCCTTGACCATCACTTACTTGCAACGGCGTAACGCCCCCCCCTCCCACCCGCCCCCTGCCCCTTCCCCCCAATGCTTCAGGCCTACGGTTGCGACGACCAAGTCAGGATGTCAGACCTGGTCGAGCGCATGAACGAGGCCGGGACAAGTCCGTTGGCTGGCCTCGAGGCCTGCAGGCTGGCCGAGGCCCGAATCGATGGTGTTTAGAAGAAGTTATTTTGAACACCGTT
>FN649748.1:1908318-1930470 GCA_000310025.1 Ectocarpus siliculosus
TTGTCCCGGCCTCGTTCATGCGCTCGACCAGGTCTGACATCCTGACTTGGTCGTCGCAACCGTAGGCCTGCAGCATTGGGGGGAAGGGGTAGGGGGCGGGTGGGACGAGGGGGCGGTACGCCGTTGCAGTGAGGAATCGTCACGGGACGAGCACACTGGACTATACATGCATCAATGTACAAAATAGATAAGGTACGCTTTTCTTTACTTGGTGCATCGTTGAAAATGTGTTCGTGTTGTGCATGCTCTACCAGCAATCAAAATAATATTTGGTGCTTCTATATCACAGGGAGGGACGGGCTGTGGGGCCTTGAGTGCATTGACCTTGCTCGCGAGTATGGAACACTTACGCACACACACTCGACTCCACGAGCAACACGTACTAGACCCACCGCTGGGAAAGAGCAGAGTCTTCCAACATTTGCAGTAAGTCAAACTCGGCGTGAAAAAACATGTTAAAAAAACGTACGTAGTAAGTAGGAAATACGCAATGACCGTTGACATCGTTTTCACCGGCACGCCTCTTCGTGTTCATTTTAGCGGTTGTAGCGAAAAGCAGAAGAACAATTTGTAGGAAAACACGGCTCGATAAAATGGGTACAATATAATTGCTGAAAACCTCCGATACTTTTGAACATCAAGCAGCTCCCACGCTTCTTTCGTAGTCCTTGGTTCAGTTTTCTTCTGCCATCTCCTCCTCATGCCTATGTATGTTGCGTCCGACCCTCACATGTCCGCCCGGGATGTGCTTCCTCAGCAAGCGAGAGTTCCCCAATATCTCTTTCAGGGCGGCGACGCGATCGTCTTCGTACACCTGACCACATCGTGCAGGTGTGATGGTGTGGTTTAGTTTGGAGTTTTCTGAAGTTGAGCATACGACAACAACTTGGTACTACAGAATTTCGTGGTCAATTCGACTTGTTCCACAAGGCCAGCAAATATGCCAAACAAGACTGCGACGGCGAAACGTCGGGGGTCCCGTCTGTACACACCTGCAACCGCCGACGCTGGAGATTGCCGTTGACAAATTTGTACTGTGTAACGCGAGCAACCCCACCAAACATTTGTACACGGACGTCACCGTGCAAGTTTGGCACACATTCAGTTCTATTGTAGGCTTGGCCCAACAAAGCGAATATCGTCTATGAATGTGAGACCTTGCCTGTCGCTGCCTCAACTCCTCCAGGGAGTACTTGATGGCGGCATCCGCCGATGCTTGCTTTTCCTGCAGCTCTTGCACACCCATCTGGCAGTGTTCCTGCTGCTGCTTCTTGACTCCCTCCACCCATTCCACAAGCAAACGAGCTTGTTCCGCCTGCTCAAGGTCTGGATTGTTTTCCCTCTCTCGGCAGGAGGATGGAGCATTCGCCTGCTTCGACAACATCGAACGGTTGTTGGGCCTAGTTAACGGAGAATTGCTCTAGCCAAGTAACGAGGTTTCTTGATTAAGCCCGTACCTGAACGCGCGAACGTTACCGAGCCCCTCCCCCCCTAGAATGAAAGTCAGAGCTGCTCACGGCTCCATTCCGGGCTTATTGAAAAACAAGCCACGAGGCTGATTGTTTTTTTTGTCTCTAGGAAAAGGTTCAGTGGTGGGCGTTGGCCGACGGTGTTATGTTTTATTGTCACGGAGAAGGTTGTTATTTCGTGATGCTGCTGCAAACATCGTGAAGTAGAACCACGGAGCTGTAGTTTGTTCCCTAGCAAGTCACGGAGTGGGGTCCTGTAATGGCATCGCTGGGATCCATCCACGCCGTGGAAATATCCGTGAAGATCGCTTCAAAATATACTTTTGGCAACAATACTATGTGCAGTAGTACTGTAGCTGTAGTTTGTTCCCTAGCAAGTCACGGAGTGGGGTTCTGTTATGGCATCGCTAGGATCCACGCCGTGGAAATATCCGTGGAGATCGCTCCAAAATATACTTTGGGCAACAACATTAAGCGCATTACACAACGACACACAATTAACAATAACAGCAACAGCTGCAGCAATTACAACAACGACCACAACACGAGTTGCTCGCGCGAAATTAGGAGGTATCGCGGATAGAGCTAGAAGACAGAGTGACCAACAACTCTCCAGCCAAAACGTTTGCTTGCGCGCGCAGCACTCGGTAAGATTGCTGTACTGTAAGTTGATGACAAAGAGGATCCGACTTGCAGAGGGTTCGATAGGAAAAGTCAGTCCCCAGCAGATGGATGCGATACTCTGCAGTGACCCAACGAGACACAGAGTGCACCTGATCAAGAGCAGCAACATGGGGCATGAATGGCGGCCGTGTGAGTGCCTTCTTGGTTACCCCCATGCTGTATATGTCGAAACAGGGACAGGAGCCTTACAGGGAGGGCTCATACCACTTTGTACTCGGCCTATCAATGATATGTAGGCATGAAGGCGATGGCGGGTCTGTTCGTGTGTGAGACCGCGATATTTCTGGGCCCAAGACCGATCGAGGGATGATCACCAACCTTGAGAGCCCCTCTTTCGGCTTGCCATTGTGCGACGATCGTATCCCCCTGTTAGCCTAGACCAAACTATAAGTACGTTCAGCAATCCGCTGTAAAACGTCTGGCATTGAGTCGCGACGGACGGGTAAAGTTTCTGCGGCCACACTCTCACGTGTAAAGTCTCCTGCTGCTGCTGTTCGTCCATGAGGACGAGTGCGCTGCTGATGGATGAGTGGGTCCCTGGAGGCGCTGCCCCGTGGTGGTCTCTCGCCGATCCCTTGAGGCTGGGAACACCCTGTCGCTCACTCGGTTAAATTTTCATCCTGCCTTTTATACCTCGGATGATCTGTTGATTCCTGATTTTGGCTGTAGTCGGTACCTCGTATAGCCCCCGCGAGTGATGGTTACAGACACGATCAGACACGATATCCCTTGTCACGACCTACTCCTTCTTCGTTTCCGTGCTCTCTCAGCTACTTCGTTCTCCTCTCTCACGGGTTATATGCGCTGAGGGACGTTCAACGATGTGAGAAGCAGGATCCACAGCTGGAACCTGGATTCCGAAAAATACGTACGTCGTGAGTTCCTTTTCGGGTTCGGAGAGGGAAAAACGACAATCTCGCCGCATGTACTGACGTCACCTTGGCGATGCACGCCCTGGTTTGACAACATCCTGCTGTAGATTGGATATGCAATCAATGCATATGCGCAAATGAATCTCTCTGCTTTCTCTTCTATCTCCCCCATGCTGCTCTATCCCACGCTTTACATTTGTTGATCTCTTCACAGCGACTACAAATCGCGAATATCTTGGTCAGGTCCACCTCTACAAAGTTTGACTCATAGCGTATGGAAGATCATGCTCTTTCTTATAAACGCTGGACGACCTCTGTGTATCCTGGAACATATGTACTCTACAGTACATGGGTCGCGTCTTTCGTTGATCTCCCTCAGAGTGCCTTCCACCGAATGAACTAACGTGGCAATCACGATGAAAGGAGCAAGTAAGTGAAGAGCGGGAACAGGCCCGGGGCGCCTCCTCTCGAAATGCCCTTGTCTGATGTCACGCATGTATTGTTCGAGGCAGAGTGTCGTCCCATTGCGTACAGCGTTGGCCATCGTCGGTTATTTCAAGGCCGAATACACACAGGGAGAGGGGGAACAAGCGTGTGCGTGCGTATCGTAGAAGGAAGAGAAATCGCGAGAGAAGTTAGGTGTGAGGAACAACACAGAATACGCGTTCGCGAATTGGGAGACCGCAGGATGGCTGAACTACGGTGAGAACTTCACAGCAGAGAGTTTTTTTACACGGGGGCATATATGCCCAGGTCTCGGCTGGAGCCTGGAGCCCAACCCCAATCAATATTTTACCCCAAAGGGCAAGGAATACAGAAAGATGGTGATGGCAATGATTTGATGGTTTTCGCGTGGCTATCGTCATGGTGCAGTTAGTTGAGACATTTGTGTGGTGTTGTGCCTCCCTTGTCGATCTTCCAGGCCAGGATTGTACGGGTGTTGTGCCGTATGGTTGGAAGCTTGCCGTTGGCCGGCAGCTCTTGTTGGTTTCTCCTGTCCCTGAATAATTCATTTTCAAAGCGCTTAGGATCTGCTGCTTTGCTGCTTGTTGTGGGTGGCCGAACTGAAGCACGACGCGGTCGTCGCCGCTTTCTTTCACAAGGGCACGTATGCATAGGAACATTTAGACCGTGACTGACGTAGGCCAGATCGTTGGGCTACGTTCATGCTGCATTAACATAACGTAGAGAGGCAACGAAAGCCAAAAAGGGGTGCTAGCACCAAGCCCTGTGTGCGATGTAAATGGCAGAAACGTATGCGCTGGTCAGGATAGGCAAAGTGAACACGTGTGAAACGAGCCAGCGCCGCCCGTCTGTTCAGGCGAGACATGAACAGGCAAAATCAAAGGAAATGTGGGCAATGAATGCCGGAGGCGAAGGGGTTGCTCGCGGCGTAGTCTGTTCCACGTCGTTCTCTTCTTCGCCGTCGTCGTGGTCATTATCGTTGCCGATGATCAAGGTGGGTTGTTTATCTCTTCCAAAGTCGCACATGAAAGCACGTACAGCACTGCCCTGCGATATTTCGAATCTTGCCGTCTTGAATTGAAGCCCCTACACTTGACGCCGAGATCATCTGCCTCTGCCATTCATTTCTGCCACAGTGAGAAACCAAAGTGGGTAACCTCAATGTGCCAGCCTTCGAACGTCATCTGGTACTGGGTTCCTCAAAGGAGCTCGGCGCTCGTTCGCGCCACACCGCTCGCTCATCCCTCCCTATTATTCGCAAGAACAGAAAGTCAAAGATATGCCAAATTCATTCGCGAAAAGAAATGTAGGCTTGGCGTCACGGTGCCGCCTTTCCCCCGAGCGCGTAAAAACTGGAACCCTGCACCCTCGCAACAGCAGTCCACCGGCGACCACTAGAAAACATGACACCAGCACTCCCCGGAAACGCACACACCCTCCCATCTGATGTTGCTCGCCTATGTCGCCTCCCCCGCCTCAACACCCTCCGTCGGGACGATTTCCTCCCGGTCGTCTTTCGGCGTTACTGGGGCAGCCGACCGGAACTGGACCCCGGGAAACCGGTGCAAAGCAGCTGCCACTTCGAATCGCCTCGGCAACGCAACAAGCAGCCCGCCAAGGATCGAATTCGCCGTCGCCGCTTCTGCCGTGGCCTGCTGCGTGTCACGGCCTTCCGCCGCAACCCCGGTATCACGGACGAACAGTGCTTCGAGACCGAGGCGGCCATCACTCCCCCTCCCGCCTCCGCACCCTGTTGCGGCGTCCAGCAAATCAAGCGCTCCCGAAACCGACAGGAAGCCCGGGGATCGCTCCGTCGCCCTCGCGATGAAATCCACGCCAAGAGCGCACCCCCTCTCCATCCCCCCACCGCCCACGAGCTGGCCCACTCTAGAAAGGTCGGCTGGAGGGCCTCCGCTCCCGCCGCGGTGGCCACGGCCGCAGTAGCAGGGACAGGCATCTTCGGTCTGTGGGGGGCCGGGGTTCCAACGACCCCCCTTAGCGTTCCCTGCGATCGTCGACTCACCGTTGGACCGGTCGTCGCTGGAAGTGCTGTCGACCTGACGCCGCCACCCGTCGCCGACACTATCGCTGATTTCCTCGACCACTCCCGCGCCGCCGTCGTCGCCACGGCCATCCCCTTCTCGTTCTCGTTTTCTCTTCACGTTGGAACCAGCCCCGACTGCTGCAGCAAGTCGTAGCAGAACCGACTCCGGAACGACAGCACGCGGTTGAGGGTCCCCCGGCCACGGAAGGCGGTGGACCAAACCCCTTCCGGCGTATTGGACACGCCCCACGCAAAACCGTCGAGATATCTGGGTCGTTCAGGTGGGTTTCCGGGGTCGGGTGAGTACATGGAAGACTCAGGAGGGCTGGGATATATCAAGACAGCCACCCGAAAGGGGGATTATGAGCTTAAAAACGTGGACAACCGACCGGCGTTCAGCTGAAAACAAAGGGAAGTAGGGTCGCATCTCTCATCAACCAAAACAACCGAAACGCCAAGATCTGGGTGACATTTTAGGACAATTCACGGTGTTCGACGCTTGGACCGTGAACCAAAGCAATAATGACCAGCGGAGGAACAGAGAGACTGTTGAAAGAGAAGACAGTCGTAGAGTTGCTTAGACTTACGCTATGCGCACGCTCCGTGGCGTCGGAAACAACGTAGTTGTCCACCAGAAGGGCCGTGTCGTGGACGTCGAAGTAGTCGCCGCACCCTCCGACCACAATCACCGACGACACTCCCAGCTCCAGCCACAGCGAGCTCACTCGGTAAATGAACTGCATGCCCGTACAAGCCGCGCAGAAAATTTTTCATGGGAATGGTCACATAACCGAACTCGCAGCGAGTTGAGGTAGAAATTGCGGAGGTGCTGTCTATGCGCGCGTACCCGCTTGGAAAATTTCGCGGCAAGGACACGAGCCGCGCTCGATTGGCGCCCCGCCGACGTGTAGCACTCGCCAAGCGCGCGCAAAGGCGTTTCATTGGGTAGAAACCACACCAATGCCGACGACCTTGCACATATATTGTTATGCGCCACCACAATACATCATGCAACAATACAATCGTCTTGATCCTTATTGGAACTAACACCGCGGCTTGCCCGCCGCGGCCGTGTCATACTCTCCAGAATGCTACCAAAATACTGCTTCTGGACACAGGAGCGCGTCGATTGAGGTACACAAAGCGTCTCCACAACAACCCGGGGACGGGGAGTTTCGTCCCCTGAAGACGCTTTTCTTCCCCGCGCAAGAAAGACACTTGAAGTAAAAACAACATGCCTGCACTAAAAGTGAGGTCTGCTGCTGTAGGTGGTCGCCGTTCGTGGATACAAACGTTCCGCGTTGGCACACGCCAAGATGGAGGGAACAGGCCATGGACTGCAGCTGACCACTGCTGACGCGCTGGAATGATGCACATGTGCCGTGGGCCTACAGAAACACAAACCATCGGCTGAGTGCATTGCGGAGCTGCAACTCTTCCAATATAGGAGCGAGATGTGCTCGGTTTCAAACCAATGTCCGAATTAAATGAGAAAAAAACAGACCGAGTTGCTCACCGGTGTGATGGGCTCATGGCTGACCATAGCCCTCATGCGGCTGTCCCTTATCATGAACTGCAGCGAGGGGGGGAGGCAGAAAAAACCCAACGCGCATGGGGCTCGGACGTAAAGGCATGATCGGCACATGGCTATATAAGCACTCTTGGTGTTACATGGAAAAACATGATCGGCACATGGTTATGTAGGCACTCTTGGTGCTACGTGGAGAGAGAAAAAAATGCTCGTATGTGTGTGACCTTCCTCCTGTGTTACCCTGGCGGCTACGCCAAGCACACGCACCAAGAGGTGTGTAAGACAGGAGTCGGAACAAAAGAGGCGAACGCACGTACATGGAACATTTTTGTTTTTGGGTTGTCCTGGGTCATGACATTTGTCGATCGTCGTCGCCGCTTGCAGGTGTTCTACCAACGGTACGGTCCCTCGCTTCTACAACCGACGAGATACGGGGTCAGCCAGAAAATTTCCAACATGATGTGAGAAGGCCTTCGGCCACAGGATTTTCATTCCCTCAAGGCAGCTGGCCCACAACCGAGCTTTTCCTGCAGCATCAGGTACACGAGATAACGACTAAAAATGCTCTTCGCCATCGTTCCAACCCCCAATCTAGCTGCCGGTACGTGCCCGAGGTTGTGTTGCGGCGACCACCGAGTCGTCCGGCTGGTTGCACCGCTTTTTTCATCGCACTGCAGTCCGGTACAACGGCACTCTTCACGGAATCGTGTCATTCAACCAAAACACATACACGTGGGAACGCCGCTGTTAAATCAGTAAAGGGCATAAATATACTATTTTTTCGTATGCAAACGATATACATACCTGCAGCAGGCTAGTGCGTGTTGAGCTCTGGGGGGGGTGACTGTGATTCACAGAGCGGTCGGGGTGCCAATCAGCTATCTACAAATACAAGGTCTCTCCCAAACATATAAACCGCCCTTCATCGAGGGAGGCAGCTGTGTTCAGTCCTCGCATGCAACTAACTCACCATCTCCCCCCACTCACATTCCCGGCGCAGGTGTCTTCATCCAGCAGCAGCGCCGTCGCCCCTGCCTCCAGGGCCTCCACGACGTTGGCCGCCTGGGAGGTGCTGCCGCTCGCGGCTCCCGTCGAGAACCGCTCGGTCGTGACTCCCTCTCCGCCGCCGCCGCTGCCGCTACCGCTACCGCCGTTGGTTTCTGCCGTGCCGCCCTCGGCACCGCCCACGGCGGCACCACCGCCGCCAGCCGCTGTCGTGTTTTCGCTGGCTGCAGCCGACGCAACACCTCCGACGGGGGCGGCGCGGGCAGGAGGAGCTGCGACTGCCGAGGGGAGAGAGGAGATGAAGGGCGAGATGTCTACCGCCGAGACCGGTCGGCCGTCCTCTGCCCGAATCGTCACGGCGCCGGGGTCCGCCACGGCCAGCTCTCGCCCGTCCCCGGGGACCTTGTCGTACACGCCCACGGCCAGCGCTCGCAGGAGGGTGGACTTTCCTGTTGTAGTTCATGACAGTACATAGTACCATTTTATTCCACCACCACGACAGCATGGTGGTACATACTTTGGCGGGATTGACGCTTCGCGGCGCAAGCGAGGGCGCGGCTCAGCGCCGCAGCCTTTTTTCAAGGAGGGTGGACCCATCCTGTTCTTGAAGTACAATTTTATTCCATTACCACGACATAATGGTATCATATCTTGGCGGAGTTGAGGCTTCGCTGCGCACGCTGGAGGGCGCGACTCAGCAGCGGCAGCACCCCAAGTAGTTATCAAAAATGAGGTCCGACCCAACTCATTATTTTTTTCTTGCCCGGGGATGGGGGTGCGCACCATCCCATTGGATAGACCTACAACAGGTGCAGAATTCCCGAGCTTGAGGGACCTACCTCCACAGCCACACACAACAAGCACAGGTGTATGTACGTATATCATATGTGTGTTCAATACCACTTTTTCGGATCTGACCGTGGTAGCCGCCACCGACGATCACCGTCACCCCCCTCGGCACGAGCATCCCCTTGACGACACCCCGATGCGGCAGCCGGAACTCGCCCCGGAGGGATTCGGGGCTCCGGAAGGGGACGGCCCCCCTCGAGATCTCCATGGGCCTGTCGTCGGAGCCCCCTCTCCGGGGCAGCACGCACCCGTCCGCGACGAAGGCCACGCCGTCGCTGGCCGCCACGAGCCGACGCAGGTGCCTCTGGTCTTCGACGCTCTTTTCAACACGAGCAGTACAGCGAAGAAGGGTGAAAGGGGGCGGCACGTCATGGGCGAGGGGAGGTGCAAACAGGGGTGGGAACGAGAATCAAGAAGAGAAAAAAAGCACGGTCGCTGAACGGGAGCTCAAGAGCACTGTGAGGGTAGCATTCGATATACGGGGCGGGAGCTCTTGCGCTGGGCACGCAGTATCAGCTACATGAATACTTATCCTGGTCTCATTGAAACTTGTCTGCTTCACGCCAAGGGCAGAATGATTAGATCGACTTCCTTTTTTGGTGCAGGACACGTGAGAGCCTTGAACGAAGCTCACGCAACTCTATCTGGGTCACATTCCCCCATGCCTCTTTCCTTATTCGGGACATCCGACACTGAGAGTCACAACCTTCATCTACATAACCTCAGTTTCATGCTGCGCACCCACAGCGGCAAAAGACTTGAGACTTCTGACAAAATGCAGCCTCCTCTGGTTTGGCGGTTCAAGTAATTTCGCGCCGCTCTCTGATTTGCCCAATGCACCTGAATCGGTTCAATCTCAACTCTGGGTGGCCACGCAAAAGCTCACGCCGGGTGCGGGTGCTCTCCCGCACCACGCAAGACCATTCGCTTGCTGCGTTCGGGGTGGCGGCGTGAGGGTGCAACCAAACTCGCATGGTCTCGTGTCATGAAAAAATCAACACGAGGATTCCAACACACCTGTTTCCCGTGCAAGGGTACAAGAAACTTTGTCATTTTTGGCGATACATAAGCCTCATGCGAGCAATGCGTGCACCCAGTACATACCTCAACGTGTGCACGGGCCGCAGCGGCGTCCAACCCCCCGCCCGGGTGGACGGAGCCCAATAGAGCCTGCTTCACAATCCCACGCAAAACCTCCGCCATCTCCGCCCCCCGACCTCTATCCTGCTGTTGCTCCTGTGCGCCTCCACACAGCTGCCGGGCTCCGCCGCCGCCGCCCCCGCGGGCCGGCAAGACCTCAAACACCACGCTCACCGCGCCGGTGGCGGCGGAAACAGCGGCGCGGTTCGTTTCAAGGACGAACTGCCCGACGGCCTCGCTGTCGTAGTCGGACCGGATGCCGTGCGAGGACGCCGCGGGGGAGGCGGCGGCGATGGCGGCGTGGAGCCGGCGCGCCAAGAAATCGCAGAGGGCCACCGGCTGTCCGGTGCGGTTGCCCGCAGGGTTTGTGGCGGCTGTTGGCGGCAGCGGCGGCGGCGGCGATGATGGTGTTGAGTGAAAGCACGCGTCGGGTAGCGCGGTCGCCGAGGCTGTTGCGGTGGCCGCCAGTCTTGAAGGAACCGGCAGATCCATGACGCCGGGGCAAAATTGTTGTGATCGTAATGTTGGTCAGCCGGTTGGCGTGGTCGACGAGAACTAAATGGTGCGGACCATGGCGGTTAAATGGTTCTATTCTGTAGCAAACATGTTCGGAGGAACAAAAATTGAAAGCTATCCTCCGGCTCACGGAGTCTCGTACTGAAAATGTTACCCTCGTATTGGTACAGGGCTTCATGACGCACCGCTTGCGCATGCTACCTTCTGTCTGTTGCGGGGGCAGCGATGTCGCGGGCTACGGGTGGGTTCCAAAATCCAGCGCATCTGGACCCAAACCAAACGCTCGTCGCTGCTGTATTCACTGCCATGACCCGTGGGTCCCGCAAGGCAGCCGGTAGTGCAGTACGAGCTATGCTGTAGCCTCGCAAGGTTGGGCGTGTAACGTGAGTGAAGCAGAGGAAGATGGTTTATTATGACATTTTTGGACCGCAGCTGCAGCCTTTGATACTGTAACACAGAGCCAATAGCATGACAGCATGCACGTCCCTCATGCACACATGGGAGCATTTTAGGTTGTCACTGTGACAATGCGATGAACCTCGTGCACTACTACTGTTGTACTGCTATGTAGCGCCCCGCCGTGCCTTCGCTATTTGTCGGTCATGAAAAAATTGACTTGTTCGAAGGCCGTGAGAATCATGTTCGGCTGCCCGTGTGACAACCCCTTCGCCGAAACACACAGACACAGACACAGACACACGTTTCTCTCTCAACGAGCCAGCCGTTAAGAGCGCGGTCGATGCCGACTGAAGAAACACGCAGCACACCTGGCCGGTGCGTCGCGCATGGCCGTTCGGAGGAGGGTGATCCCCAATCCTTGGCCCAAGTCCCAGCACCACGGGTGGTCGTCGTGGCCGAAGTGCAGCTGATGATCATCATGCCGGAGCTTCACCAGGGCTTCCTCGAGCGAGGCTGGTACCCGGCTGCTCAGGGCCTCTGGTGAGCTCTGGGGCGACATGGCCTCTACTGCAGCGGGCAGTGTATGGCGTCCGCAAGCAGCACGCATCAAACGTCGTGCGCTGGTACACTGCTGCTGCTTGTCTCCGGTGTCCTCCTGGTTCTTGGTACTTGGAGGTCAGCATGTGGTTCTAAACCAGAACCGTTTCTAGAACTTGTTCACATCGTATCATCAGAGGATCAGAGGGTGCATGCAGGCAGCGTTCCATTTAAGCCGCAGGCGTGAAGTGCGGCAACCGCAGTTTGCCGCAACAAGACGCCGAAGGCGTGTAAATTTTTGGCGGTATTCGACGTAATACTTGCAGAAAGTTATTCAAAAACAGATCAAATTTGTTTATATATATGTGGGAGAGTATTTATTACCTCACGATGATTGATATTCAAAGCAGCAGTATTGTTGCAGAAAATCATTCAAAATCAACTCATTCAGTGTCGACTGCTGGGACGAGGGACGAGGAGGATGTTTTACTGTGTTTGTTCTTGGTTTGTTTGCACTTAAAATCTTAGAATGACATGGGGACATGAGCAGGACAAGAGACAGTACACACCAACAACACAACCAACAAAATTACACGTGAGGAAACACGACGCACCAACAACCAACAACCAAAATTTTCCGTTGCTACCGCAGTAGAACAAGCCGTCGACAGAGTACGGGCTGCAATCTGGCGCGTCACATCCAAGACATTGTCTGCGCTGGCTGCAGCCATCTTCTAACGCGATAGGACTGACTCTCTTCTCTTCCTTGAGAGGTTGACATGCTGTAGCGTGTCCGCGCGGACCGCTGTCTGCTGCGTAGTAGCTACACAGGTGGACGTCCACCCCCCTTCCCCAAAATGTCGGATGCCCTCGCCCCCTTCCTTATGGAGACCGTGACAAGGTCGAACACCTTGTTGGAGAAGACAACCAAGGCCTCAAAAATACCTCGATTTCTCCCCTTTCGAGACCTTGGTTGTCTTCTCCAAGGTATTCGACCTTGTCAAGGTCTCCACAAGGGGGCAAAGGCATCCGACATTTTGGGGAAGGGGGGTCGACGTCCACCTGTGTAGCTGCGTTCGCAGCTTGTTTGTGTGCCCAACAGCCGCGTTCAATTGCCCATTCAACATGGGCAAGTACACCCCTCCCTTGAGTATTTTCTGTTTTTTTGTTTTTTTTCTGTTTTCTGTGCTCTCTTGTCTCCTCTCGTGCCAACATTTTTGCCGTGTTTGAACCCATTTCTGAAAACGTCTCGCTTCTAAACGTTCCTTCGTATCAAAAACTTAAGGGTCCAAAAAAATTTTCTCGCCTCACAGCGAGAAGGCGAAAAAAAAGGACCCCAAAAAATTTTCTCGCCTCACGGCGAGACATCAAGTGCCGCACATTTTTTTTCGCCTACGGCGAAAATATGTGCGCTGTCTAACTCTCTTGTTGCGGAAAGCCGCAACAGAGACCCGTGCCGTGTTGCGGATTTACCATTTCGCGGCGGAAATAGTGCGATTCCGCAACGCCGCAACAGCTAAATGGAACGCTGCATGCAGGTATGCATCAACACATCAGCACCGAGATTGCTGCTTGAATCCGAGATGGTGCTCGCTCGCGGACGAGACAGAGTAGCTCCCAGCTCCCAGCTCCCAGCTCCCAGCTCCCAGCTCCCAGAGAGAGAGAGAGAGAGAGAGATACCACGAACCTGCATTTCGGAACCCGTGAAAAGATGACAACGCAACCTTTCTCGGCTGCTAGAAAAGGCTTCCCGATGGGTCCCATGATAGCCCCCGTGTCGATTGAAGTCTTGTTCAAGGCTTATCCATGGGGTGGATAAGAAAGTATCCCACCCGGTGGGGTATTTAGACATGCCGTTGATGAAATGATTAAGTCTATGCCTCACGCACGCGCCGTGCAACCTACGAAACCCTCTTTTGGGACTTCCATGTCCATATTAGGACCACGGTCAAGCACAACACCCTCCTCAAAAGGGTGGCAGGCTTGATGCTACGATTTGGAGGGAAACAAGTACGCTCCAGGAAGCCATATCCCCATCCTCGCTTGACCAAAAGTCACTCCAAACGAATATATGTCACTGCTAGTGTCTACCACGAGTCCGACGTCGTCTGACCTCTACCAAGCACACCAGTACTCTTCGAGACCAAGAAACAAATTAACGCGGACATGCTCCAGGCCAAGGTCATACATAGCATACGTCCCCGTCCTCGCTTGACCAAAGACGCACAAAGAGAAAACATGTCAATGCCGTTGCTTACGTACCATACGCCGTTCTGACCTCTGTGACGCACACAAACGATTTAATGTGGACATGCTCCAGGCCAAGGTCATCATTCCCGTCCTCCCTTGACCAAACACACAAAAAAAATACATGTCAATGCCGTTGCCAAGGAAACAGACGTGGTTCTGAACCAGCACCACCTCTAGTCTTACAGGCCAAGAAGCGATTACGTGGCCAAAGGCAGAGAGACCAAAATGAAAATGTTACAGATAAACCCGAAGATAGATACGGACGCATGGTAAAAAATCCGAACCCTTACAGTAACGTGCAGCGACTACAGTAACCGGGGGAACAGAGAGGCAAATAGATGCACGAGAACCCTCCCAAAGAGGAAAGTGGCGTCCATCCCTCCGACCTGAAATCTGAGTGCAGCAACCAGACATGCAACCTTGAACAGCCGAGACAAAAGCCATCAAGGCACACGCATCACAAACTCGAGAAACTATTGTCGGCTTCTCTTGGCGGTTGGTTGCAGCTAGACAACGCAAGACCTTACTCGGGGAGACCCCGCCTAATGAAGTGTGCCGGGAGCACCATACATCGACACCGATACAAGAAAAAACAATTATGAGATGGAGGCCTAGAGCGCTGGTTCCCTTCGGGTGCTAAGATTGGGTAAGAACAGACCCACGCGTAGATGCTAACCGAGCAAAACGTGCTGAAACGGGTGTGAGGATACACATTTCCGCTAAAGAGCCGTTTTTTACATGGCTGTCCGGCTTCCAAAATCCCAAATTTCCAATTTCCAACTTTGCAGATTGCCAAACAACCAACCCGTTCCAAATTTTTCGTTGCCATTCCTTTCCAAATTTCCAAAACAGCATGTCCTCGGACGCGAAATCGAGGTTCAATGGTCTACGGATTCGGGAATTTGGAAGCAAAATAGCTGTTATACATAAACGGCCCACAGGAAACCAATCGAGAAAAAGTGAGTGGGCGACGAAGGCAGACGATAGACGACATACATGCCCAAACAACGAAATGTTATTCGCCAACACAAACAAAATCAAACGAAAGAATGCTCTAGGTTTCTCCATCCCCCTGTGCCCCCGCTGGGTGCGTATGACTACGCATCACCCAGAACTTTCACTTCGGTTGGCATACGGAAGTGCTACACTCTATCGCCCATCACACTACTTTAGACAAAGCTCGTGACGGTTTCGGTCTTGTTTCCTCGCGGTTCTTTTCCCGAGGGGGCAAACCAACTACCCGCCACGAGCCACATGTGATGCGACATATATCCTCAAGCGGCGTTGCAGCAAAAACAACACTCTCACAAAAAAAAAAAACACCCTCTACAAGCGAGACTCCATGACGGAGAAATCAAGGACCCCCCCTGGGAGGTCAAGGAAAACCTTTAGGGGGAACGGATCGAATCATCATGCCAATCTCTCCGGTTTTCCAAAACCGGGTTTCGTATGTTACATCGTGGAGGTAGGCTGCCTGTTTTGCAGGAGCTGGTGGTGGTGTGGGCTCTCTCCATTCAGTGCGGGGAAGTAGTTGCGCATACGCGTGACGATTGTTCGTCGAGCTCGGTGTTCTTCAGTGGTGGTCTTCGCGTACACGCTCACGGCCACGCGCCACCATCACCACCACCGCCACCTTGCTTGCCGGGGTCTCTCGAATCTTCCTAGTGGAAGCTGATGCTGACGCTCACGTGCTTCGTCACCAGCAGGGCGAGCACCGCCGCGGCCGCTCCCAACGTTCCCCGGAACACGGGCTTGATCCACGCGGGAAACCTCTGGGTGATCATCATCTTCATCAATGCCGGGATCGGCTGGTCGACGCAGAGAGGCACAGGCAGCAACACCAGGCAAGCTTATGGCACTCGGCAAAGAAACACGAAGCAAAACGAGGCATGTTTACGGCACTCGACATAGAAACAAGCAGCAATCGAGGCATGCTCATAGAGGTCGGCAAGGACGCAAACAACAACAACCGAGGCATGCTTTTTTGGCGTTCTTTTGGACCAGCAGCCTTCGCGCTGATGATAACGCTGGTTTTAGTAGGGGCTCCGGGGTGGGGTTGGGGGTTAGGGTTGTTAAAGGGATACGAAAACCCCTCTCTATTTCATAGACAAACAATAAATCCTCGCCAAGGCGGCCCCTTGGGACGGACGATTCCCGCAACCCTCGGACACACACCGCCAGCCTGTTAACCTGGAGATCACATGGGTAGGGGGTGCATCTTCGGCGCGAAAGGCTACTACAAGGCCTTGACGAGGGCGTTGCACGAAAACTCAAGGGCACCGAGACAGGCAAGGAGTGGAAGCACGCCAGCGGAGGAGGGCCCCCCCCGCACTCCAGGACATGCACGAACGTGCCTATCTGGCGCTTGACGAAAGCTGCGAAAAATCAAACGGACGAATTATCTACTGAGAAAACACACACACAATCGCAGAACGGTAACTACGGAAACCAAGTAGACGAACAAATCTTCCCAGAAAAACAGAGAGGGGGAGAGGTGACAGGTTGGACGGAGGCAGGGATGTCCACCCCGCGCTCTTGAATGGCCCGCAAAGGCGGTTGGCGCACCGATAGCCCACAGACAGAGAAACACGAAGAGCTTTCCGCTTCGCAGGGCGCGTACACAACTTGATCCAAAGAGCCTACTACAGGACTTAGATCAGCGCTTGTGCTCACTGAGAGGGGAGGGACCATCGCGCATCGTTTCGAGTGAAAATCCATGCGGGCCGGACGACAAGGAAAAACAAATTCCAACCACATGGTCGTAAGTTTGTTCTTATCAGTCCCTGGCGGGCAAGGGTCCTAACCAACGAGATCAAGGCCTTCCTTACTCACACACTTCATGTTGTACACGGCACAACAATCACCTGTGGTTTAAAATATCGCCATGATGGTGTGGAAAGCCGCACACGCACGCACGGCGGTAGTCCACATTCTTTGCCAAGTGTGGGGAGGGGTGCTGCGTCATGTTGCCGAGCTACTACTTCGCATTCACAAACACATTACATATTAGGTAGGGGTTGCCGTTGGTGTCGCTTTACTGACATCGGTGTTCGGGTACTTGGCCAAAGGGTCGAAGCTGGCAGACTGGAAGGCGATCGTTTTACGGTGCGTGAAGGTATCGAAGGACGCCTTTCCTCTCGAAAATCCCATGCCGCTTTCGCCTTTACCGCCGAAGCCTTCCTCGGTGGACAAGCTTGTAGAAAAAAAAAGAAGAAAAAAAAATACAGACGAAGGACGTTAACAATCGTTGTTCGAGTCAAGCTGCAGAAAAACAATGTACAGACGAGTAAGACGGAGGGTGTTAACAATCGTTTTTCACCCTGAAGATCGAGACAAGCTTCATCGCAACAAAACGCAGCATAGACGAAAAAAAAGACGAGAAAATTAACGACCGTTGTTCCCGCGAAAGAATGAGATGGGGCTTGTGGCGGCACAACGCCCGGCATGGGTAAGCCGACCACCGACGAATGCATGAACGAGCGGCGCTGAGAAAGTTTCTCTCCCTCCCTTTCGGGCGGTCCAAACCACGCCCATGACACCCACAAGCCGTCGCCGGACTCAAAAAACGATGCGTGATGGCAAAGAACGGGCTAAGGCAAGGCAGAAATGACATCAAATCGTCAGCCCTGGCTTGGCTTGCAGCAAACCCACCCTCCTCCTCCTTTCCTGCCATTTCACCAGCGCCCGAAACATCCAAGTGACCACAAAAAGGATACGTTTCCGAACGCGTTCACGAACCGCGGGGGAACCAAGTCAGGCTAGACGGTAAGAGTAAAACACAATCCAACAACAAATGAATGTCGAGGGTGGTTCGCTTGCGCAGCGCCAAGACTACCTAAACAGGCGATACGATTATTTAGCTATGCGCCACACCAACAACCCCCTACCCTCCCTCCTCTCGCTGGCTGGGTAGCCCGAATAACCTCACTGATCGTCCCCACCCCGTGTACGTTAAAGAGTAACGTACGTTGCGTAGACACCACACCCTGTTTCGGGACCGGTTTTCAAAAGTTCGATTACTCCGGGGCCAAAACACAGACGGTGCCCAAAATGACGGCGTCGTTCGAACCGTCTAGACCGGAGCTTTCCAAAACCGTACTATTCGATGGTATTTCACAAACTCTTCGTCGCGGAGCAATACAGTAGAGCGTCAACAAATCGGTCCAGGGGGGGGAAGAACCCTGCGCGACCTATGCATGCGGGTTCGTACGTTTAACAAACCAAAAAAAAACGCATGCCGAAAGCGACTCCCGCAAAAACACAACGGCGACCCTCACAACACATCCATCTAACCACCCTTTCACCCAATGGACTACCTTGGCATGCAAAATGATTTATCCTCCTCATGTAAGACTGAAAAATAAAGCTGCAATTTTTCTTTTCGGTTCGTTGAGGTGCGCTGGGCTCTTCGAGATGAAAACACGTCGGCTCTATCTGAGCTGTTCGAGCTTAGGAAAACGTCACTGATGGCAGCTAGCTGGCAGTTGTATTCAGACCAAGACATTCACTTTCATCTTGCGTCACGACTACTAGTCCTATGCTCTGATGAGCCCCACTCCGGAAGCGCGCGCCTTGCACATACATGTGAACGATGCAGTCGTTGACGCAAGCCCCCCCGGAGGCGACCTCCTTGAGCCACTTCTCCCCGACGGCCGGGTTCCGCTCGAACACGTAGGCCGCCAGCGGCGTGGGCCTGGACCTGCAGAAGGCGATGGCCTCCTCGACCGAGTTTACCGCCATCACGGGCAGCACCGGCCCGAAAATCTCCTCCTGCGGTATGATATGGTGTGGTGTGGTGTGGCGTGGGGTGGAATGGTGTGGCAGGTTGTGGTGGGGTGTGGTGTGCATTGCGAGGTTTTGCGTAGTGCCTTGTGGGGGTGAATTTTGTTTACGAGACGTTTTCTATCATTCTCACGTGAGACGTGTATAACACTGCGACAAGGAACGCAATATTTAGACTCTTGGCGGGCCTTCGCGCGGCAACTGCAGGGTCGGTCCAGAGCTGCCTAAAAGCGGTGGTGGTGCGGGTCGAACTGTAGCAACGGTGGGACTACGTACGGCCTCTCGAAAAACACGCAGCGCACCGCCTCGTCTTCACTCCATATCAACGACTGGAAACTGAAAGCCGGTCATCGGCAGAAAACCATGCCCCCTGTGTTTTGAGGTGTATATCCTTCACGGCTATAGCTTCCTCTATACCCAACCAAGGGGGTACTCATCATACGTGCGCGCACTTGACGCATCCTGACGAACGCGTGCAGGTAGATCTATCTTAAAGTAGCCTTCCCGAGAATACCCAGCGCGGTTAAAAGTATTCTTTTATGATAGCGTTACGAGGTCCCCCCTCTCTACTTCACATAATACCGCAGTACCGCTTTAATATCCTCGCGATGGCGGTCCTAGACGTTAGGCCTGGCCACCCACCTGCATGAGCGGGCTGTCCGGGGAAGGGTCGGCGATGACGGTAAAACCGAAGAATAGATCCTTCTCAGAGGTCTCGCCTTCGATCACCACCTTGCGGGGATCAGACAGCAACGGCACGAATGCCGATAATACAGCAGCAGCAGCAGCAGCAGCAGCAGCAAAACGCCAATCAAGTCAGGCCTTCAACGAGTAACGACGACAATTTCGAAGGAAGCAGTCGAAAAGGCCACTTCTTTCGATGCTGCCGTCCGTGGGCCACTGTTTCGAGCCCAATTGCTTCACAACAGAAGAAGAAGAGCAGTCCGACGACAGAACAAGAAGAGGGGTCTTGGTGGTCGCGTGTCGTGATGTGAAACCGTCCCTCCGACGTCTGCCCGGCATATTCACCTCAACGCCACAACCAAAAACACTGATACCTACCATACTCTTGTTTCACGTTGCACCATTCGTACCCCCACAAGGTCGCATAACAGGCCATGTAGCGAGTCCACACAACCTACAACAGAGAAAATATGAAACGCCCTGATAAAAACCAAAGGTCTGGTTGCTGACAACTGGGTTTCCTCGTGGCCTTTCCAGGGCAACGCACAATTGTTGGGCAATGATACCGAGACTGGCGATTTTCATTGGTCAGCCCTTCAGCGCGGTCGATGCTACATCATACAAAGGACAAACACGCATGCATGCACTTCAGTCGACTCTTCGGTGCTATGCACAGCGATGAATCAACCAACTTCTAACGCACAAGCACACGAACTACAACAAAAAAACGTATCGGTTTCGCGCATCTCCATCGGCGGATCGGCGGCGGAGCTCCGAGAGCAAAAAAAAAAACAAAATGACCGGTCCCACAGCCGTGTGTCACCCTTTTGCGTTTCGCGTTTTTTTCTTTCGTACACCGAATTATCTCACAACCCACCTCTCCGCCGTGGCCCTCGAGTAGGCCCTGCAGCCTGCCGAAGTGCGCAGTGTTGATGATCCTGCACTTGGTCTCGCTTTCCTGTGTTTTTTTTTTTTTAATATTTTTATTTTTTCATCGGTTGTGGTGGAGGTTTCGTGAGCGCCCGACAAGTGACAACCAGACAAAAGCATACATGCATGGCGAATTTTAATTTTGGTCTCAAAACGAGCAAACGTGCGACCAAAGTATCGCGTGTTCAGACGCGGTCGGTGCCAAACCGTTTGTTTGTCGAAACCGTCGTCGAATACGCCAGGGGTGTTTCGGCTCACGTCAGAACCAGACAGAGGATGTTAACCGTTTCAGTGTTGGGAAAAAAATTCAAGTATTGGGAATGAAATTCTATAAACTTGGGGACGCCCTTCACCATGAAGACAACATTCGGCCTCTTGGAGTTGGCTCCTCCACGAAACGTCAGACCCACGGGAGGCACGGGAACACCGCAAAAAATACCCCCGCAAGGACACTTGGATAGGATAGATAGACTAGGGACGACATTTTTTAGCTACCTTAGGCAAAGTAGGAAGGAACGATTGGCCATCGGTGATCGGTCCTGTGGAAACAATGCTCCGTCTCCTCGGGAACGCGTGGTGAATGGCCTAACCGCAAAGGCATGCAAAACATCAGAGTAACCCCCCCTCCGAGGACACTTGGCGGCTGCCATCCGCGTACGCAAGGAAGTAAGCACAAGATGCCGAACGATGCAGCGCACCCTTCATGCGACTCGCCCGATACCTCACGGCGCTTCGCGCTTGGTGATGTGAGAGCCTGGTCCGGTGAGAACCCGGCGTGCTCCGTCCCGGCTTAGTAGGGATGCGAGGTCAACGGTCTAACGACTACGGCATGCACGACTATGAGCACACATACACACACCCCAAAAAAAAAAATTCCCGGAAGTTTCCCTTTCGCACCTGCTCTTTACCGGGAAAAATCCTAGCGTGCTCCACCTTTAGGTGCACCAGGAAGGCGTCGCGCACCTAAGAACAGAAAAAATAAGAATAGAACGGTATAGGTAATGAGCATGTAGGGAAAAAAAAATAAGAAAAAAGTGTAGGTAAGCATTGCCCTCGAACGGGTAGGTCCTTCCGTGATTGAACGAATGCGTTTGGTATACGAGAAATTTCAGCGAGAAGAGCGAGGAGTATGCGCCTCGCGGGGAAACTTGAGCATCAACGGGTGACATCGATTCTGCTGAAACGTATCACAGATACACCAAGCACCAACAGGTCACACAATCAAATTCTGCTGAAACGCAGAAGAATCGCGTGCAATGAATGGACACGTGTTCCAAGTCGGCTCACACAGGAAGAGCGATGATTACAGCAGTAACCCGTGCAAAAGAAATAAAAGGCCTCCTTCTCTGTGTCTGGAACCCGGAGGGGTTGACGTATTGGAAACACGGCAAGCTTGGAATTCGGGTAGGGGGGGCGAGGGAGTATGAATATTTTGTCACGGCACAAGGATCACCGCCGCCACCACCACCGCCGCCAACACCAATAGCAACAGCAACAACGACAGATGTGCATAAGACTTTGTTCTCGGCTTTTGGAAAAAGGCGAATGGAACGAGGGCTACTACGATAGTCCCATATACATTGTTGTTGTTGCGGACACATCTTCGTTATGGTTGAAAGATGAGAAAAAAAGGCACAGGAAGCACTTTTTGCCAAAACCTGCAAAGGGGATGGAGGAAGAAAGAAAAGGAGGAACGTCCAGCACGTGGCGTGATCGACACCCACCCGCTTGTGTCAACAAACAAAAAAATATATCATCCCCAAGAAATGCTGCACACGAGCAACACATCACAGCATCCCCCCGGACACGCCTGCCTCTTGTCGCGTTGACACCTAACGCAAACGCTGCTGGCTCTAACCTTGTGGTGGATCAACACGTGGTCCGGCGCAATGCACACTTGACCGGCGTTGACATTCTTGTAGTTGGCGATGCGCCTGGCGGCAACCTGTAAATCAGCGCTCTGCGCCCCTCCCCCCCCCCCCCCCCCCCCCCTTT
>FN649748.1:1930570-1955037 GCA_000310025.1 Ectocarpus siliculosus
GAGCCCTTTTTTCCAAAACCTTCAAAGGGGGCGGGGGGAAGAAGAAAAGGGGGAACTTCCCCCCCGGTGGGGTATTCCCCCCCCCCCCGTTTGTTCCAAAAAAAAAAAAATAATTCCTTCCCCAGAAAATGTGGCACCGGGAAAACAATTCCCGGATTCCCCCGGGCCACCCTGGCTTTTTGTGGGGTGACCCCTAAACCCAAAGGTGGGGGGTTTTACCCTTGGGGGGGACCAACCGGGGTTCGGGCCAAAGCCCCATTTGCCGGGGTTTGCCTTTTTTGTATTGGGGGTGGCCCCGGGGGCCACCCTTAAATTCAGCGTTTTGGCCCCCCCCCCCCCCCCCCCCCCCCGCCCCGAATCCCATCCCATTCCGCGTCGTTCCGTTCCATTCCATTCGCATCGTTCCGCGCCAAAAAAGCCCACGCACACCCGCAAAGATAGACACATACGCGCGCAAGAGGGCCAAGGGTCGCGGTTGCAGGTGAGCACGGGAGCAAGATCGTGGCCGGCGGCAAACAGCGAAGGGCGGCGGGCACGTCAGCCAGGACGATGAGGCTGTCTGTGTCTGGGCGGGTGTGGCGTATCTCTGCGGGCCGCGTTTGCGAGAAAATAAGTTAACGAGGAAAATAGACTTGAATAGACCAGGGCGGGGGTACGCAGACCCTACCTCTAACAGCCCCAACCCTGACCCAACTTCCCCGAAGGCATGCTTTGTACAACATGTTTACATCACTGAAAAGGCCTTGCCAAGGCTACTGATCTTTGTGCAGGCGAATGCGCTGAGAATCTATTTAGCGAGTAAATGCCCGGTCACGACAGCTGCCTGAATTCAATGTTGCACCAACACCAACAACAGCATCATCACCACCCCCGCTGCCAACAGCAACGCACCTCATCGACGTAGGTGGGGCACTTGCCGCCAAGCTCTAGCGTGACCGGGGTCAGGTTTTTCGCTGCGGCGGCCATGACGATCCTGGCCACCTTGCCCCCGCCCGTGTACATGATGCTGTCGACCCTGAAACATCATGTGAAACGGAAACGAAAGCACGCGAGCAAGCAAAGAGTGACCCTGAAGGCATGATGCGAACAGGAAACGAAAAACACGCCAACAAACCAAGGCATGCAAAGCCCAGGAGGACGCCCTCCCTCCGTCCCCGCCCAACTCACTTCTGCGCCAACAGCTCAGTGGTCTGAGCAACCCCCCCGGTCACGACTCTGGCCACTGTAGGCTCCAGGTACTTGGGCACCAACTCCTGCGCGGGTGATTATGGAGGCGGGAACAGGCAGGAAGGCAGGCAGTTCCCAGCAGCAGGTTTGGGAGGCAGGCGCAAAGGCACGGGCGGAGACGCGATACAGAAGCATTGTCATGCGAAGCTGCCCAGGCAAACAGACAGTAACATCATCAGGTTTGGAGAGGCAAGCGCACGGGTAAGGCCGGGAGACGCGATACAGAACCAGGTCAAGGGAAAGGCAACAAGAGAAAAAAAGAAAGAAAGACGCGTATGATGGGCCGAAGGGGACCCCGAGCAATTTTTTTTTTTTTTGGGGGGGGGTGCTCTTAACCCTTACATCCAGCAGTCTAGTTTCCCGCCTATTGGAAACCCGTCATCATCGTGCAGCCCGGCGCCGGGTGAGATCACCGGGAAGGCTGTTGGCGATGACCCCATGAACGGGAGCAGCCGCGGCGAAAAGTAACACATCGCCAAGGTTAACTAATTACGGCTGCCCGAGGTCCTTCGTGGGTGTGCATGAACGTGCCGATGTGTTACGCGCGGTATGCTGTGTGTGCGCTCGTGCAGCCTACCTTACGGCACCCGCACGCCTGTGAGACGAAAGCGAGGGGGGAGCGTAAACACGCTACTGGATATGACTCTCCACATCAATTTTTGTTGGGCATATTGGTGCTCCCCTGGTTGCGGAGCAATCGAGCTCTTCTTACCGCTTCTTCGCATCTCCCTTCCCTTCCCGTCTCTCTCTCCCTTTCTCTCTCTCTCTCTCTTTCTCTCTCTCTCTCTCTCTCTCTCTCTCTCTCTCTCTCTCTCTCTCCCCCTTGCCCTCTCCCTCTCCCCCTTGCCCTCTCCCTCTCTCCCTTTCCCTCCCACCCACCCTTGTCTCTCTCTTAATCTCACCGCAATGAGCTGACCGGAGGCGGACGATACCTCGGACGGCTTGAGCACGCACGTGTTCCCCGCCGCGAGGGCTCCCGCCACGGGGTTCAGGAGCAGCGAGAACGGGAAGTTCCACGGAGCTATGATCGTCACCACCCCGAAAGGCTCCTTCCATACCTAAAAAAATAAATACAACATAAAATCGGATCCGACACAAAGAGGCAAGGCGAGGCGAGGCCGCAGGTAATCGGCAAAAAACAGGTTATTAAAGGTAAAAACATTATTGGCAAAAAAACGGTCACAGGCCAAACGAAGGTTATCGGTCAACAAAAGCGAGTGAAAGGAAGAAAAATTGGACAAGGAAAACAAAAAAAGGGACCGACAGAGAGGGTCGAGGCAACGCCGCAGGTTAAAGGTCGAAATATGCCAGCGACAGGCACAAATAATTACTTCTCTGATTGTTTTTTCGTTGCATCCACTCCCCAAACTTATCACCCAGGCCCTCTCCTGAAGCGGTTTTGGGCCAGAAGGTGGGACAGGAGATAACGGCTGACAAAGGCCAGGACGGTTCGTGCTGTGAAATGAAGAAAACAGGAGAAAAAGCATCACTTCGAGGGGTTCCGCAGACTGAAGCGATGCGTTTCCGGGCGGGTGCACCAGGTTAGCGAGTCTTGACACCAACGCCACCTCCCTCCAACAATGTTGTCACAACACGAGCGCACAGCATGTGTACAAATAGACGCGCCCCCCAAGCTGCTGCAGCAGTCGGGGCAGCTACGGTGACAACGCGCGCTTCCGCGTTTTTTTGCAAACCTCAAACGACAGGGGCTTGAGTGCCAGCGGCGCAGGCATCTTCTCGTTCTTGGCCATCTTCTCCAAGTTGTCCTCCATGTAGCCGATCTGACCAAAAAAAAAAGGAAGTCGAAAACAAACAACAAGGGGGGGGGGGGGGGGTAAGGACAAACACGCCAACGACGACAACGGCAGCGACATACAACAGAAGCAGCAAACACCCACCACCGTCACCAACACAAGTGTTACAAACGCACATCATCCATGACTACGGGAAATCGACCGCGTCAAGTGTTGAAAATAGTACGGACAGAAGAAGGTACTGGATGGAGAGATCGGAACGGGTGTTAATGTGAAGACAACAACAACAACAACAACAACGACAAACAACGAACAACAACATCAATGACATGCAAGGGAGTGAATTTCACTCCTCGCTGCACTGCTGTTACTCTCGGGTTCGCCGCTGGAACTAACAAGACGCCCCACCTGCGCAATGATGTCCCACAGCTCGTACGTGACCGCGGTGTTGTAGCACCGGCGAAGGTCCTTCTTCAATGCGTCTACCATGGCGTCCTCGTTCTCCTCGCACATGCGACGGAGGGCGTTGAGTTGCTTCCTTCGCCATTCCAGCGACCTTTCGTGTTTTTTATGCGTTGTGGTGGTGTTTCGGACACAGGGGGCGGGGGGGGGGGATAAAATTTGGCCGTTTTTCGGCAACCATCAACTGTTGTTCTGGTCTGCGATGACCTAAACCTAAATCTCCACATTCACGCCTTTCTTGAGTCTGTGAGTAGATACATACAAATGCGAACCAAATTATTTGATACCTCTGATATGCATGCTAACGAAGAACGTGTCCACCGACAGACGCTGATGGCGAGAAGAAAGACCGGGGGGGGTACGTTGTAGCTTGGGGGCAACGGCACATGAAACGAAACTGGCCAACGTCTTCCCCGTGCACGAGCGAACAACCACAACCGAGGGTTTTGCTTGCTCTCTTACCGAAAGCAAGAAAGGGGGTGTGTCTGTTGCCATTTTATAATAGCGTCGACGGGGCTGTCCCGCTGTTCAAATGCACGGACTTTTGCACCCCGGCAGATATATGCATGCCAAAGTACAGCATACAGCAGTAGTACCTGGTATGATTTCCCTGGTATTGTCTATCTATACATGTACGCACGTCGATATGCCCTGCCAAAACCAGGGAAAAACAAACAAACTCAAAACAACGAAACCCACACATTTTACTTTAGCTCTGCATTTGCTCTGTGCTTTGGTATTACTACCACTACTGTTGTGTTTCCTCCCCGCAAGAGACGGAGACATGGGACCCCCCCCCCCGTGCATGAAGACCGACTTTCAAAGCTCGATTGCTCCGCAACCAAGGGGTGTGGAAAGAGCCCGATATGTCGAGGGAAAGCCAACCACGAGGTGTTTTCCAAAACCACCACGTGTGGTGTTGGCACAACCGTGGTGGCGGAGCAATGGAGCTTTGAAAATCGGTCGCGGGGTTGACGGGGCATTTCTCCGCCTATTGACGGGTTGTACCCCGCCAATCCCGCAGATCAAGATCCCGGCTCCGCTCCAGCGCTTCCTTCGGCAGCAACGCGGAATGTCCGTGCGTACCGGCACCTTCGTCTATCGCGTACCCAATCCTAGACTTGACTGAGTCTAACCTCGCTGGGGGGCTGTGCTGTGCTGTGACTTTTCCCCCCTGACTTGACCTTTGACGCGTGCGTGTGTAAACAAAGATGATGGCGGCGATGTTGTGGGAGAAAGTGCTGAATCTCGCTCTTTTTTACCCCGCACCGCCTCTTTCTTAATACATCAACACACACAAGCATGCGCACGTACGTTTTTTTTTTTTTTGGTCTTCACTTCAAATCAGCGCTCACAGCACTAGTCCCGTTTTACTTCAACCCGTGATCACACAGAAGAGCCCCTCTCTACCCTCCCCTCCTGCGGTTCTTAGCCTTCGATTTTTAATGCGAGAAGAGTTCAGCACTCTCTTCCCTCTGTGTACACACGAACTAGCGCTAATTTATCCACTAGATAGGCCAGGAGCGGAAGCGAGAGAAAAACTCACTTTGCAAGAAAAGCTCGCTTACGCCGGGATTCGAACCCCTGACTGACCTCTAGAAGGTTTCGAGGATACCACCTATAGACCACCGGGGCGACCGGCTTGGGTTTAGGTATACGGGTCGGTGTTTCGTGAGAGCGCAGGCGTACCCTTGCCTCTTGCATTTGGGAACAGTGAGCAGCGACCCACAAGAACATGAACTGGGATCGTCCGGTGTTGATTCTCTTGAACAAATTGCTGAAGGGAAATCCGATATGCACGTACACAACGATTTAAGGAATAATAAAAACACACACAGAAAGACTACCCATTCGAGATAAACCCACTAGTCGAACGATATTTCCACGGATAACAAAATTGCCGGCGGCGGGCGTGCTGCAGTGTACGCGAAAGCGGGAGGATTGCGCAAACTTTGATCACAGCAGACACAGACAGACCTCGTGGTTCCCGACAGGTACGCCTCGCGAAGAGTGTCCACGATTCCGGGGATGTCTCCGACGGCCGTGTACTCCATGTTGGTGCTGGGATGTTTCTGGTCCGAGGAAGCCGGTGCACGGTGCACGCTGCCGTTGTTGGTTTCAGAGCCAGATGAGTCAGTGGCAATTTGTTGTGTGTGTCTGTGCATTTTTTTTTTATAAAGTAAAAAAAACACCCAGGGGCAGGGGGAAAAAAGAGCAGGTTGCGAGATCTTGGCTTTTCCGCACCTGCTTTTGCGCAAGGTTGCAGGTGTGACTGCTGTCACCACCAAATCCGTCGAAGGTGGTAGAGCGCACACCTGTTCAGCCGCGTTCTGTCTTGTAGACCCACAAGTCGGATACGCTTGCAATCGGCGTCGCAAAGGTGCATCTAAACATCGAGGAAAAGGAGCCAGCGAGCAGCCGTTGCGAGCCAGCGAGCCAACGCAGCGGCGAAATTGATGGGCGCGAATATTTGCAATCCATGGATTATAAAAGAGAACCACAGTCCAAACATCCGGACGGATCGAAACCCCGGGAAACCGCCCGGAGTGTCCCCGAAGAGGTTCTCCTCTCTCCCTCTCAAATTCAATATTATCTCGGAGCCTGGATCTAACGCCCGTTGTCTTCGGAAGCAGAGCTCTCGTCTGCAGCAACAGCCTCAACAGTCCATACTGCCATACTGGCACATATTTCACGCCAAGGCCACCCTTCGCACCCGGGATGCCCAGGAGACGCTAGGCCTCAGAGGAACAGGAGGACACGACGACACACAACGCCCCGTACTTAGAGGAGTGCTCGTCTCTCTCTGTGTGTGTGTCTATCCGCGTGTGGTGCTGCTGTTGTTGTGCGTTTCTGCTGCTGCAAGCAATTGTTGCTGTAGATTTTGTGAACTACATACAGCAGTATTCTTTTTTTGGTAGATATAACCTGCTGCACGGTGCTGCCGTGATGGATGTCAGTCATCATGGGGCCGTCAAAATCTGTAGGCATCGTTTAGTTCGCACACCGCAGGCCCGCTCAACAAACTCGAGACGCGGCTCACACGGTTTTCTTCGCAGAGCACACAGGTCGACAAGCACAGATAGACGCAGAAAAAAACAAAACAGAACAATCAATATCCAACAGCGATTTGATGATAGACTGACCCCCACCAAAAAAATGAAAGGACCTGGATATGACCCCAACACGGCAAAAAAGGGGGCGGAAGAAAGAAAAGAAAAGGAAATGGAACAAAAGAAATAAAAACAGGACAGGAACCAGATGGCCCCATCGAACGCTACACCGCAACAACCAAATAGACATACAAACACAAAATCGACAACATCACAGACGGCGATCGGCGCAAAAACGCCGAAGCGAAAAATAAACAACACACCGAGCCTTGACCTGCCGCCGGGGGGGGACAAAACATCGTTCAGGCATATGCCCCGGTGACGTCGTAAACCTAGGGCCGCGTACCGCTACTCACGTACCCCAAAGTATGCAACACCGAAACTAGAGTTGGGACCCCGAAGTCGCGGCTCTCTTGCTACCCCCTCTTGTGTATCTTTCTGCAGCGCCAGGTCGTCTTTTATTACTTGTCCTAGCGGGCAGGCGAACAGTTCCAGGGTTGGCCATGAAGAGAGCCGCCCCCCGCCCTCCCGTCGTTGTAGTTCCTACCCCGCCTGCTTGCACATTGACCATCGTCAGAAATTGGTCCACGAGGGCTACGGCGACTGGCGGAGAAAAGCGATCAGACAAAATACTCGCGGCTTGCCCGAGCTTCTTCGTTACGTCCGCGTACGACACTTGTCTATCCTGGTCCGTGGGCCCCTTCTCCTTCAAGTCCAACAGGACCGTCTGCACCGTCTGGCTGCTCCCAACGAAAGACTTCCATCTCCCGCTGCATCCCCCCACCCCCTCTCCCTCTCCCTCTCCCGCCGCCCCGTCCACTTCTCTCGCAGCGTGGCGGTTGGATACCACCCACCGAGGGCGGGCGACATCCGGCCAGTCCTGCTGCGGTGTTCCCCTCGCCTTTTCCGTCAGCCAGTGCTCGTGCAGGAGGCCTACGTGGAATCTGAATCGGGGGGCTGTACATCATCGCCGCCCACACATGGCGACAAAATAGCCTGAGAGTTTTGGAGTGTGCGGCACTGGCAGAGATGGCTACCGTCGGAAAAGAGCAAGACGAGGTAGTCGAAGGCCTTGTCATCACGCTGCTCGTGAATCCCGAAGACGTAAATGGCGTCGCAAAGCTTGTCCTCGATGTACTCGAACGTGCGCCCCGAAGCTGCCGCGCGTTCTGGTCCATCCACCTCCCCACCACCCATCTGGCAAAACGTGATGGCCGCGGTCATCTCTTGCTCCATGAACCGCCGCGGCCAGCCCGCGATGGAGAACTCGCAGGACTCGAGCACACTCTTGAAAGCGGTCGCTGGTGGAGCCGCCATCCGATTAGGCGGCAGATGGTCGATTGCGTCACGCAGCATGGCGGCATCCTTCTGGGAACAGATGATGCCCGAAAAGTACTTCGCCACGTCCAAAAGCGAGGAGCGCGAGTTGCACCTATCCCTGATGAGGGCGTTTTGGCCTGTTGTGTGTGCGGCGGACAAACACGCAAGAAGCGACACACAAACCAAACCGTAGGTTAGTGATTGGTGTCATCAGACATCGTTGAAGTCGCAGTACGCCAAACGACTGAAAGAGAAGCCTATGACTTGACGCACCCATCGCCACAGATGTATGTACACGTGAGCCGGACGATCGCAGTGCACCGACCAAGTACATCAATCCCGAACAACAGGGGCCGGACAACAGCCACATGTTTCGAAGAGGTCGTAAACATTAGCGTCATGTAGGGAGTTGTTTACTGGTCATCCACTGACGGCGTACGATAAATTCGTCCAGAAGCACTCACCAATGGCATAGTAAATAGGGGGCAAGGAAGATAGCCGCCCCCAACCCCTACAGACGTAGAAAAACTCCCAAAAACAACGACAACGCTATATGCGCTGTCGTTCTCGAACAAAACGCTCATGATGGCAGATGACGCATACACGCACCTTCAACTCTTGATGTCGTCCACGAACCCACGGAGAACACCAGGGGCGACACATATTCCGCCCACCGTGCACGGTCGTCATATACTACTTGCATGTACTTCTCCGCCTTCGGGTACTTTTCGATGAGGGCGTTGAACTTCCGTTCGAACTTCGCCAATGACAGCTGCTGACGCACACACCTGAACTCGTCCATGAAAGGCTGCGGAAAACACAAACGACGTGGGCCGGGTGGGTGTTGCGTGAGTTGGGGCCTTTGCGATATGGGCTACCGGTCTGTACGATTGACTGCCACCAACAACCCCGTACACTTCGTTAGCGCTAAGGCGAGACGAGGAGAGGGTTGAAAAAACTCAGCGACATACCATTGGTGCTTACAACCTGCTGCTGCTGCTGCTGCTTTTTCTGTGTGCACTGGACGTCGTGAGGTATGTTTCCGTCGAAGCCGAGGTCGTCTCCGCATCACGGTCTACGCAGAGACGCTGGATATCACTCTTCCAAGTAGGCGACACTGATCCATGACAACGCACCAACTCGCACAGGGGATACAAGCGGGAGTGGGGGAGGGGGGCTAGAGTGGGCAGCGTACGTCGCGCGACCAGGACAATACGAGAGGCCAGACTAACCACGCCAACACACACAGTAGAGCGCACCTTCATGTACCCACCAAGGACTTTAGCGAGGGCCTTGATAACGTTCTGGTTGAGGTGCCATAAATTGCGCCTCGCCAGCGCGTCCGGGAACACCTCTCGCACCGCCGCCGTCATCGCCGCGTCCGCGTCCTGGATGAAGGTATCCGGCTGCTTCCCGCGAGACTCCAACGCACTCTTCAACATCCACAGGAAAGTGTCCGTTGTGGTGTCGGCCGTTATGCTTTGGCCGACGATCCGCGTCCGATACTCCGAATCGACGACAGCGAGCACACCGAGAGGCATACGGTATCTGTTCTTGACAGCGGTGTCGTCGTAGAGCGCAACGTGACCGTACCGATTCCAAAGCGCCACCTGCGTATTCGGAGCATGACGTCGAAGGGGATCGAGAGCACTTAATTGTGGGTGTGACGTGTGTTGGACGCGTCACAACGCACCCCCACCCTTGCCTACGGCGTGCTTTCGGTCAGACGTCCTACATTTGCGGACGGCGAAGCGGTACGTGCGAGATGCTAAAATGAAAGCAAACCTTCCGGCTGGGGAATATTCGTATGGGGCACAACGACCGGCGACCTACCTGCTCTCTCGTTTGCCACCAGATGTGCGTCAGGCGGCCGCTGTCATCCATCTTGATCTCGCACACTCCGCCGTCGGCCGTCGCGGCCATGACCTGAAATTGCAACATGTTAAGCGCCCGGAAACATCGAGGGCATCAGCGCAAAACCACGACGACGGCACGGCACACATTTTTTACCTCCAACATTTCTTGGTTTGGTGTCATGGGGCATATATTCTCCCGGTTGTCACCTGCGATCGTATGTGTCTTGTCGCCCGGATACCGCCTTGAGCAAAACCCAACATCCCACACACAAACAAGAGAGGCAACAGTCTCAACGGACACATGGACACACCTCTTCGTACGCATCGGCAGCATCTCTCGGCTTCTCCGCCCCGTGCACAATGGCAGCTGCGTTCTGCACCGCGCGCTTGTTGATGTCGATGTCGCTGTCCTCGTGCAACGCCTTCATTGCTTTCGTCACCTCTTTTGGCTTCATCCCATGACCTGCGCCGTATGGGAGAGCCGGGAGCACAAAAATAAGTGGCGTGTCACAGACAAACAGGGTAACAATGTGGAGGCGACAGCAGTACCACGCTTCAAGGGCCGTTCGTCATGCGGCATCATGACTACCAACCATGACAAACCGTGGGATACGACGGGAGCCACTGTAGACCTACTCCAACGAGTTCAATCTTCCTTGCCCCATATTTGATTCACAAGACAAGACAAATGAAACGTTTCGCCGTCCACCGCTGAGTACACGAAAACAGCGAACCGAACGTGCACGCGTTGAAAGGCACGAGGTGCAGCACAGCAGGGACAATCAATTGGCGTGCTACACCCACGAAAACAATGGCAGGGCCTCTACAGGGAGCCTTGATGTGGACCGGGGGAATGCCAGATACCGGTGCTCTTTTCATGGGGCCAAGGGGAACAGCAGCAGCAACATCAAGTAAAGCACACAAAAAAACATTGTGGGTGTCACGCCGAACGGCACGTGTCAAGCACCAACCCGTCTCGCCTGCGTTTCCGGCGGGGGGCTGGTGGTCAATGTCTGCTGCTGTTGTTGCTGTACGGGGTGGGCTTGTACAGGGTAGCCCGCAAAACCTCCGGCGGCCCCAGCATCGGGAGCACCCACAGGGGCCGGAGTTCCCAACGGCAGACCAGTGCGAGGTGAAAGCATGGCCTGCAACCGCACGCGAAACCCACCACGCGGCGGAATGGAAGGACACCATGTCAACGTTTGATCACAAGACAAGACAAATGAAACGTTTCGCCGTCCACCGCTGAGTACACGAAAACAGCGAACCGTACGTGCACGCGTTGAAAGGCACGAGGTACAGCACAGCAGCGACAATCCACTGGCGTGCTACACCCACGGAACAAACATTGCCGGTGTCACGTCGAACCGCACTTGTCAAACATCAACCCGTCTCGCCTGCGTTTCCGGCGGAGGGCTGGTGGTCAATATCTGCTGCTGTTGTTGCTGTACGGGGTGGGCTTGTACAGGGTAGCCCGCAAAGGCTCCCGCAGCGCCAGCATGACGAGCACCGTAAGAGGCCGACAGAGCAGCACTGGATGGAAGCATTCCTAGCAATGACACTACCGCACGGCAGGCCACGGGTCCCACGACGCGAACATGGAGGGTAGACACATGAAGTTAAGGGGGTTGGGCAAGTGCGTGCACAATGCCTGCACCTCTACCAGCCCAGCACTGCTGTAGCACCACCATACAGCCGAGCAGCCAGAAGAAAAGACTCCGGACTATACGGCAAGGACAACAGGCAGGGCCTGGCCTGGCCTGACCACACCAGTGCAGGCACATGATCACCAACGTACGTACGACGGCAACAACAGGTACAGAGCAGCATCGACACGTGGGACAGCATGAGGGAGGCTGCAACACAGGAGACAGACCAACACACACATGGCGCTGGTGCGGGTGCGGCCGTTGCTATTTTATTTCCAAAAAAAACATCACAGAGAGGGTGAGGGTGAGGCACAGACACAGAGGATGCACGGACGCCTGTCGGGACGGGATCTCACCAGTTATCGTTGTGTGTTGTCTCCTCGTCTTCCCCCAGCGTGCGGGTGCGTGTCGCCGCCTTCAGACGGCTCTCCGCCGCCGTGATTATCGCTGCTTTTATAGGAGAGGGAGAAGAACCTCTTCGGGGACACTCCGGGCGGTTTCCCGGGGTTTCGATCCATATGGATGTTTGGACTGTGGTTCTCTTCTATAATCCATGGATTGCAAATATTCGCGCCCGAAATTGATTGTCTATGCGGTCGGGGTTTAGTCGTAGGCGTTTGGGTTTCCTTTGGAACCCCAACTATGTACGACGCCGCATCGCCGCATCGCCGCCCGTCGTCGCATCGAGCTGTGATGTGCACGTAATTTACGTAGCAACACGAGAGCGAGCCCCCTCTACGCTCGCGCCGTCGTTTCCTCGTGCACAAGAACTGCTGCTAAACGCATCCCGATCGATCTCGTTGCAAATCTACAATACCTTGTCCGGTACTCATTGGACATCAACATCATCTACGCTAACATGAGAGGGCAGGCGATGCATATGCTAGCATCATCGCCGGTAGTAGCCCGGGGTATCCCGAACGGTGCAGCACCACATGCATCAAGGCGGAGGTTTGCTTCGCTCCTCCTCGGTACAGAAGGAAGGCACCCGAGCCATGGCAGCAGCGGCAGCAACAGCAGCAACCGCACGGACAACAGTAACGCAGAAAGCGGTTATGTTGCGGGCGCGAGCCCCGCAGGGATCCCCGCGCCCTTGTGGCATCAGAAGGGGCAGCTGCAACAGCTCACCACGGTGACCGTCACCAATCACGAGGCACCGGCGAAAAGCAGCAGCAGCAGCAGCTCCTCTGATTCGACCGCCGGCGCTTCCAGAGCCGCGCCGACAGCAGCAGTAGACCTTCGGAGCGACACGATGACGAAGCCGTGCAAGAGGCTTCGGGCCGCTATGGCCGGTGCCGAGGTCGGTGACGACGTGTTTGGAGAGGATCCGACGGTGGTTAGGCTGGAGGATTGCGTAGCCTACCTGCTCGGTAAAGAGAAGGGGCTCCTGGTGCCGAGGTGATTTTTGGTTGTCTTTCGGTCGTCACCGTCTGCATGCTGCGCGGACTACAGTACTCTCTATTGGAGTATTAGACATGTCCAGCACAGCGCCGCTTTTACTGATACAAGCACGTTCTTGTTTGGACGGGAACGAAGAGTACAAACGAGAAGATAGCAGGGGATATGAGGGGTGTTTAGCGTTCACGTTTATGCCCCGTGACTCTCCTCATGCTGGCAGCTTGTTGTTTAGTCGCTCGTTCAGTTTGCTTTGCTCTCCTCGAAGGTTTAGAGAAATGCGGTGCCATTACAACCACATGGTTGCCACAGCCGCCCGTTGTTGTCAAGGATTCATTAGCACCACTGCTGTTGTCCCCCCCCCCCCTCCCCCACTCGTCCCAGCCAACCATCCACCAAACCCACTGCTGTCGAAACTCTCTCGAACGTCAGCGGCACGATGGGGAACCTGATTGCCGTGGGCGCGCACTGCCGTCGAGGAGACGAGCTCATCCTCGGAGACAAGTCGCACATCTTTCAGTACGAGGGCGCGGGGGCTTCCGCCCTGATGGGGGTCTCCTACCACACGGTCCGCAACGCCGAGGACGGGGGGCTGGAAGTCGCGGACATACAGACTGCCGTCCGTGGCGACGACCCGCACTATCCGAGGTGAGAGGTTTTGGCGGTGCAAGAGATTTTGTTTTCAAATAATAAAGACCGGCAGGCGGGTCGGCACCGGGGGCGATGTACACAGAGAGACGGCAGTAAAACAAGCATCCACGTTGGTGTACGTACACAAGGCGAGGAACAAGGCGCGAACTGTTTTCAAAGGGCCGGTAACAACGGGTACATGGGGCAACGAAGACAAGGCAGCACGGATAGCGATCGGCGTCGTCAGTTGTGCTCCCATGGGATGAGACGGTTGCGTGTTTTAGCTCGGGAGTGCGGGAGGGTTTCCTCTACCCTCTAGCTGGCTTTTTTGCCCGGCACACAACGACACAAGAAGAGGGGATCATACTAAGTAGATGGCCAAGCCGAGCGTGGATGTGGCACGAGAACGGCATGATGGCACTACTTGATTGCGACTTGGCACCAGGTTGATCTGAAAGCCGGGGGGTGCAATCTGGCACTATCCCCCCTCCACCAGCAACCCCTCATCCACAGCCACGACTGCGCACGACAATGCCGATAACTCCCGCGCCCGTCGCACGTGATTCTGGGCGTGTTGGCTGTGCCTTCGCTGTGCCCCACCGCGCTGTGTTGTGTCTCTCAAGGTCGTCCTTACTGTGTCTCGAAAACACGCAAAACTTGTGCGGGGCGCGGGCCATCGCCGCGTCACGGATGGCTGAGATGTGCGCCGCTGGACGTCACGCTGGCCTCAAGGTGCACGTCGACGGTAAGTCTTTCGACATCACCTGTGTGTGGCGCGCAGGCACAAGACCATGACGTCGCCTGTGGGGAGCGGTCGAGCGTATTGAAGGATTTTACTCCCCTCTATCGGTCTCTCTCGATGTGTGCCCGCCTCTCTCTCTCTCTTTTCACCCTGCTGTGCTCTACATGGTACAAGTCTTGGGGGCGTCCTGGTGCATGTTGTGGTTTTGTCGTGCCTGCGTACCGTGCAATCTTGTACTACCCGTGACGTACATTACCGGTGCTGCCTTTCGCCCGCATTTTGCGCCGCCGCAACAGGCGCAAGGCTCTGGAACGCAGCTGTTTCCCTCGAGGTCCGGCCGTCGGAGCTGGTTTCCGACGCGGACAGCGTGTCGGTCTGCCTGAGCAAGGGGCTAGGGGCACCGGTGGGGAGTGTCCTCGTGGGCTCAGAGCAGTTCATCTACGAGGTTCGTATTTGTGCGTACGCGGTTTTGCTGATTGCTTAACGTGAACGAGGGCTGTGCATGACGCTCGCATATCTTGGAGGTCGGTCGTATGACGTGCAGTACGTTCTTCGTGGAGAACTACGATGTGGCGTGGTGATTTTTTTGTAGGTCATATGTCGCGTGCCCATCCGATTTTCGTATGTCGGTCTCTCTTGTTTGCTCGACAGGTGGACGGGTCGGTGTTGTGTTGTTGTTGTCGTCGTTTGGCGTCACCCTCGTTGTTATTTTTTGTCGGGAAATCGCACGGATGGCAGCATCGTTGAGGTCACGGTAGTTGTGAGGCACGGAATGGCGCTCTGGTCAGGGCGGTGAATAGTCATTGCGAATGGTCACTGCGGCCCATAGGAGTCGGTGCGTGAGGTCCTTCCGTTCCCCCGTCCCATTATTATTTTTTTTTTACATGCCGAACGAGCAGGGCAGTCATTGCACATCTCGTGCTGATGAACACGTTGTCGGGGTGCTTTGGAGCTCAGCAGCCAACCTTTTCCATCGCAGGCGCATTATTATACGGTGATAAGCCGCGCCCTATGAGGTGATAAGCTAGGGGATACACGTCTTGATGTGCAGGGCCACTACTTTTGCAATACTCTTGCCCTGTACGAGGCCGCTTCTTACCCTTTGGATGTGCTGGTACGGTCCACGTCCTTGTTCCTGTCCTCTCCCTGGCGAACCTTGATTTTTCTTGTGCCTTCGATCCTGTAGGCACGTCGCTTGAGAAAGTCTCTGGGCGGGGGCATGCGCCAGTCGGGAGTCATAGCCGCGGCGGGTCTAGAGGCGGTCGTCAACAACTATGTTCGGCTGTCGGAGGTACGATATGTGCACAACCCTTTGGCATCCTTGTTGCCTTACACAATCCCACCCTGTTGTCTGATACATGTTGCGTCCCCAAAACTTAAAAAAGTAAAAGATACCCCGAAAAAAATCGAAACACAGCCAACCTACAGATATGTAGGTATTGTGCGTGCTACCATTTCTTCGGTTCTGGACGTGAGGCTACGCGTTTTGGTGTACGCATGTAGACGTATCAGTCAGGGTCATACAGGAGGAAGGCCACGCAACAGGAAGAGTATTTTTTTGTTCTCCACGTCCCGCTGCTATTGTGGTTGCCTTCATATTTTTGCCCCGAGAAGGGTTCAGCCGTTACTTACACTCGTCGACCCCATGATGTAGTGTCGGAGAAATCAGTACATTCGTGAATAAAAACACCCAATATAACCGTGCAGACAGCAATGTTCAACTCCCCCCTCCTCGCTCCAACCGTGTGTTTGTGTACTCTTGTGTCATCCCCCCCCGCGTGTTTTTGTCGTACAACAGTACCAACCCAAGTTGCTCAGCCTTTTTGTATGGTCGTGTGTCACCTGCCCCCCCCCCAAACGTATGTGTTGGACTGTCGTGATGTCTGTCTTTTCCTTTCGTGCCGCTTGCTTCGGCCACAAGACAAGACACAAGCGCGTGCCCCGTGGTGTGTCAGGCATCGGTTGCACAGCAGTTCAAACATACGCACGTGCTCCGGATTCGCGAGGAAGGTTTCAAAGCCGTAACCGGCAGCGTTTTCACTCTCTGCCGTTTGTCGAGGTGCTTTATGTCGCACCGGCCAATCGTTTACGAACGCACACGGCCTGCCCTGTCATCGCGCGAATCATTTCAATTTTTTGTGGCACATACGCCAATAGCACTTCAATGTTTCCGGATAGTCATAAGAAAAAGTAGTCCCAATGGTGTTTATCTCATTGGGACTTTGTCACAAAGACATTTGAGCTACGAACGCACGCCGTCTCTCATCGCATACACACGAGCAGAGGTGTACCTCATCCGCCAGGAGCATACACCCCTGTGGAACCGCAAAATGGCGAAATTTCGTTCGCATTTGCCGACCCCCCCCCCCCCAGCGATGTTGTAAGGGGTGACGTCCTCATACCGCTGTCTGTCGCTCTACGATGGTGTGCGCGTTTGTTCATCGTGACAACATTTTTCGGTGGGCACCGAAACAGGACCATGACAACGCCGCGGCCTTGGCCAGCGGGCTTGGCGCTTTGCGTGGGATTAGTGCCGAGCGTTCTCCAGGAGACACGAACGCGGTGTACTTTCAGGTGGGGGTTGTGTCGCTGCCGCTATCGTATAGAGCGTTGTACAAAGGCGTTACCATAGGACACGGAACGTCGGTCCGTTGGCTGCGAAGAAACGCTTGCAGCGCGGATGTAGCGCAACGAAGGCCTTACGCGAGTGGGTTTATTTTGAGACCGTCCAAACGTTGTTTCATCTTCGGTTGCTGCTAGGTTGTGGGTGGTTTATTGATGATCCAAATCCGATGACACCTGCTGCAGGTGACTGGCATGGATGCGCAGGCGTTCGTGGACGCCCTCGAGCGGGATCATGGAGTCTTGATGGGCTCGGGGTACTTCGGGGGAAGCACGATACGGGCCATGACGCATCTCGACGTAAACAGGGAGGGCGTCGAACGCGCGATCGAGGCTTCGCGAGCAGTGCTTGCAGAGGCGCCAGCAAGCTGAAAATTCTTGGGGTTCGCCGCCGATTCTGTGTGCATCTATCTATTATTCAAATCTCGTCAGACGTGAGAAAGCACCTTTTTTTGCGACGAGTTCTGTGTATTACGGAGGCACTAGGGCATATTTCGTCTACGTCGTAGAGAGGGTGTCGGGGCTCGAAGGAGACAAGCCGCAAGGCATAATGCCGTCTGTTTCCACTCAGGACGTTGCCAACTGTCACTCAGAGAGGTTGCAGGGTGCCAACCGACAGTTCTGTGCCCAATATACGCGAGGTTGCAAGGGCTGCACGTTTTCCCCAACCACTGCAAACAAATGGTGTTGTTGCCAACCCAAAAGAACCGACGAAATAGAAGCAGCGAGTGATGAGAAACATATTTCTGAATTAACACAGACCGGCGAGATGGGTTAGTGGAGCATCTCGGTGAGGAAGTGAGTTCAACTGCTGTCCAGAGAGAGAGAAGAACGACAACAACATGTCTTTCATCTCTGAAAGCTGTGAACGCTTTGACCGTCATCGCTCATGAGGGGGCGTAGGCTGAGAGGAATCAATGCCAGCTAGATCGAACCTCTAACACCCGTAACACTCGGACGATACGTTGCTGCGACCTTATTCTGAAGCCCTTTAGGCTTCTTCAGTTTCTGTCGGCGAAATTCTCAGAACTAATCTTCGATTTTGTCCCCAGCTTCTCGGCCCCAGAAAATTGGACCCAGAAATACCGCCGCACTATTTCCCTTTTCTGCCCTACATGTATGCACTTATTTTATTTTTCTGCAGTTCGCCCTGAGACGGCCCTTCCTTCATGAGCCCGCTGGAAAAAATTAGAAGGGCTTCAGTTGATACCGGGGCGAAAATTGGCCCCAGAAATACCGCCGCGCTATTTCCCTTTTCTGCCCTACATGTATACACTTATTTTATTTTTCTGCAGTTCACCCTGAGACGGCCCTTCCTTTATGAGCCCGCTGGAAAAGATTAAAGGGCTTCAGGCTTCAGTTGATACCGGGGCGAAAATTGGCCCCAAAAATAACGCCGCACTATTTCCCTTTTCTGCCCTAGTAGACATGTATACACTTATTTTCTGCAGTTCGCCCTGAGACGGCCCTTCCTTTATGAGCCCGCTGGAAAAAAATAAAGGGCTTCAGTTGATACCGGGGCTATTCCCGGGCTATCATAGTGTATATTCAATAGTTGGATATTTGGCTCCCCATCGACAAATGCTTCGGTGTGTGTGGCAGTTATCAACGTTGTAAAAAAAGATAAGTGCCCAGTTGAGAAGACGCTCTTTCCAACGACAAACAAAAACAACGTCGTCTCTAGGTACCCTGAGCAGCAAGCCATTACCAGTGCATCCCTCACTCTCCTGCGGATATCACCTCGGTAGACTACCTTGTATGTAAAATGTGGCACTCACGCATGCTACACAGACAGGCACTGCCGCGCTGCTTCGGGCCGCACATTTTCGCCCCCGCCCCCGCCGCCTCCCCACCCTCTTTTCAAGAACCACAGCACCCGCGTCGCCCCTTCACCCTCATCGAACAGGCCGCAGGACCACAGTCACGTCAACGTGGATGGGTCGTGCACGACAAAGGTGTACTGACATTCCCTCCTCTGTCCCAGCAGCTGTGCTTCTGGTCGCTCGTCGGCTTTCGATGGTGCACGCGAGTGCGGTCTCACCCGCTTTCCTCCACACTTCTGGCAGCACTGGCACCCGTGTTGCTTTCGTCGCGCAGCAGACCGTTCAACGCGAGCGGCGGTCGTTAGCCCCGAAGCTTTCCACGAGGTCACGGTGAGAGAGAGAGTTATGACAGCAGCAGGAGCGAGCGAGCGAGTGAATGCTGTTGGGTCGGTCGGTGACTGCTGCTGCGCCGCAGATACGGGGGGTTGTCCTCGAGTAGCGTGGCTGGTGGGTGTCCCGTTGCATTGCGGAGCGGTGTCTGACCGTTGTTCAACTTTGCATGCACCTGCAAGTGCCAACACCCACACGATCATCACCGTGTGCAGTGGTGCTGTCGTGTGAGGTTCGTGGACGTCTAGTGGTCCCTCGCTTGACTCGATGCTGGACGATGCCGTTGGTGGGTGGCGGGAAACGTGGAAACCTCCGTTCAATAACAGCAATTATCTCTGCTGTCGGCCCGACGCTAGAGCCAACGAGTGTGGGGCATCCATCTCTATGGCCTCGTGCACCTTGGGCGTCACCACGTGTGTGTGTGCAACACTGCCAATGTCGGGAGTGCAGGCTTCCCTCGACGTCGCCAATGCGCGATTTTGCTGGCTAGACGCACACGTCGGCGCAACATCTGAGTCTGAGAGAAACATGCACCAAAACATGCACCACCTTACGTGCACGGCCTGCTACCGGCTGTAGTTGCACCACGTGTGAGACACCCTCTAAACATGGTGTCGTGTGCATATAGACTACGGGTCAAAGCTCGATCAGTATCGCACCCATCTGTGTTCTTGATGTTGCAGCAGTACACGGCCCTGCTAGCTGCATCGTTCGTAAGACACACCTACTCCAGTTTGCGTGGTGTCAAATCAATCTCCATCAGAGTCCTGCCTCTTTCTGTTTCTTGGTGCGGCAGCACCGACTGCTGTATACCGTTCGTTACATACGCACAGCCCCGTGAAGTGTTAACTGCCCCCTTACCTCTTCCCCCCCTATACGACTCAGCACCAACTGCTTGTATTGGACCGAGCTGTTAGCCGTACGTCGGGAGTGTAACTGCCCCCTTACCTCTCCCCCCCCTATACGACTCCCAGGGCGCCCGTTACCCGACGTCCGCAAGCACCGCGCGGCATCGTCAGCAGCGATGGCGGCAGTGGCAACGCAAGCGGCGGCGGCGGGGGCGGCATTGTCGTTGGGCCCGCGGCCGGGCATTCCGAGGAGCAGGTGGCGTGGCTAGGCCGCTTGGACTATTACGGGGGCAGGCAAATGTGGAGGAAGGCGGAGGACAAGTTTCAGCAGGTAAGAGGTTGTAGGTGGTTGAACTCACGTGTTGGCCTTGCTTTGCGAATGGGCTTCGATCCGAACATGCGGGCGGTGTGTGGATAGGAGATGCGTGGGAGAGGTTGCGGTGCACTCTCTCTTGTTGTTCGTTTTTTGTTTTTTGGGATGAATTTCTTGCACTGCTGTTATTTCGTAGCAAAGAATGCAGCAAACGTACGTTGCTGGTCAGGAGGCCGAGAGGAGGAGGTGGAGAAATAAAAATGTAGAAGTCGCGGGAGGCGCGGAGCGGCTTATCATTATCAAGCGCAGTTTGATTCGTGCACAGCGACTGCTTCGTCGAAGTCTGCTCACGCCGCTTGGGGTAAACGCACCACCGACTCGCCCACACAAGTTTCCCACCTACGCCTGTTTTTTATGTTGTTCCTGTGGTATCGTTTCTGCTCTCCTCGCGCTTGGCGGTGCACCTGGCATCGACCCACTGTCTGCACCATACCCGCCACTTGCTTCCCTCTCCAGATGCAAGACGAGGGAGTCTACCCCACGCTGCCTCTGTGCAACAGCCTGATGGAGGCCTACCTTAAGGTCGGTGACCCGGCCGGCGCGTATGGACGGCATGCGTGACGTGAACAGGCGTAGGACATATTTTGTTGGCCGTACGCGTGCGACTCACGGAAGAAATGCGTTCTTGACGCGGCGTTTAAGCACTCGACGCATCGGACCCGAAATGATTTCCTGTTTTCAGCGTCCAGCTTTGAGCACGTTATAGTTGCCCTTTCCCCGTCCCCCCAAGAGCCTTGTCTGTTCGATGAGGATCCGAGATGCTCCGTCCCGGCGTTGTAAGGGTGCACGGTTCCACTCGATCTACTATTTTCTTAGCACACCCTCTTGACCCCATCCCTAAGCCCGCGTGCTTGGGACCACTGCTACTACTGGTGTCGATCACACGAAGTTTCCGTCCCCTCCCCTCCCCTCTTCCGTCCCCCTCTCGTCGACGCGTGCTTGCGACGGCCCCCCTCTAAAAACCAAAACGGAGCAGGGGAAGCGGTACGTGAACGCGGTGGGATTCCTGGAGGACCTGTGTCTCGGCAACATCCTCTCCGACGTGGCGCACGACGGCTTGCGCGGCGCCAAGGTCTCCCCCGCCGCCAGCGGCAGCAGCGGCAGCAGCAGCAGCAGCAGGTGATGACCATGGCCGTCCAGCAGTGCGCTCCCAATTGATAGAGAAGATTGACTCCTGTTGCGAATACTTTGTCACACACACCCTCCTTGTCCCCGTGATTCGGCGTTGCCCCCCGGACGACAGCGAAGAAGAAGCTGGCGAAACAGCTGTAGCAACCGCACCCATCGTGCCCAACCTCCGAACGTTCAACCTCGTGCTGGCCACCCTCGCGTCCGCCGGAAAGTGGAAGAAGGCCCTGGACGTGTCGGCACCGATGAGGGCGGGGAAAGACCCCGCCGCCGGCAGTGGGAGCGGGGGGGGGCGGGGACGCGGAGGCGGAGGAGGCAGGGGGAAGGGGGATTTGGCGAGGAACGCAGTGAAGAGCGTCGCTGGGGGGCTCACGGCGGACTCGGAGACATACACGCATCTTATCGTTGCTTGCGGCAAGGGCGGAGAACCCGATAGGTGAAGAGGGAGAGACAGAGAGTGAGCGGCAGGTTGAATCCTGGGATTTGGTGTGTAGTTGCGTAGGGCCGAGTGGGGCGGAGGGGGTACGCGAGAGAGGGACGGTGGTTGTTGCGCGGGATTACGGGTAGGGGAACGAGGAAGACAGGAGAGTAGGTTGGCATCGAGATTAGACAAGACAGACAGACAGGCAGACAGAGACAGAGTTGGAGCCTATTCTTGTCGTGTCCCAACAGCAGTGTGGGGCATATAAGACGATTCAGGTACTATACCACTGCCACAAGCCGCCCTTCGGTTCATGGTTCTTCGTCGTCGTTCGCATCCTGTCTTACTTCCCTCCTCTTCGAGAAGGTCGCGCCAGCTCTTCGACGAGATGCGGAGCAGGGGCATCTCCCCCCCCGCGGAGGCGACCGCGGCGCTCATCAAGGCCCTCGCCAAGGGCGGCCGGGGCTCCTCCGAGGCTCTCCGTCTGCTGGGCGACATGCGGGCGGCGGCGCAGGGCGGTGCTGCGGGCCGCAGCGGAGGCGTGTACCTGGGGGATGGTATGCCCTCCGACGGGATGGATGGTGCTGCCAGGGAGAAGAGCGAGGCGGCGGCGCAGAGTCTGGGGTTCGAGGGCGCGATAGAGGCGTGCGCCGTGAACGGGGAATGGCAAAAGGCTGTTTCCCTGCTGGACGAGATGCGCCAGGTTTGTGTGCTTTTGTAGTGCGGATCGACGAAAGCTCCGTCAAGGTTCGGGCGGGCGGTTTTGCGAAAATCCGCGCCTTTTCTTCGGGAGCCTCTACACCCAATACCGCAGAACAACGGTATGGTTTATCCAAAGAGATGGCGGTGTTGCGCACGTTTCATCATATGTGTGTCTTTTTTTCTTTTTTTTTTTTTCGAACGGGTAACGTGTGCGAGTCCTGCGTTCCACAGCAGGTCGTGGTCCACGGCACGCCAGAAAGTTCGATGACGACGGGACGCGCGCAAGCTCACATGATCAATGTGATTGCCTGTTTGTTGTTTTGCCGTTCAGGTAGTGGATGTGTGTGCCTCACCCACCTTACCCGCTGCTCTCCGGCGGCAGCACCAACGATCGTTTTTCGTTTTTTCTTCCGGGCCAGATTTGTGCTCTTCTCCAAGTTGCCCGTGTATTCCTTTGCGCTGGGTTGAGAGAACGTCCCTAGTCTTGACCGAATTTTCGTCGGCATATCCTTCATGCTGACCGGCGTTTCTATCTGCTTTTTTCTTTTCGGCCGTCGCCGCACCCCGCGCTGTCACCGGAGTTTTGTCGTCATCGCCCGTTGTGACGGCGTTTGTCTTTTTTTGTTTTTTTTCTTGTCGTCGCACCGAGCGTCGTCATCGAGTTTTGTCGCCATCCTCCATCCTGAACGACGTTTCTGTCTGTCTGTTTTTTTTTTTTTTTTCTTGCCGTCGCACCCCGCGTTTTCACCGGTTTTTGTCCCCATCCTCCATCCTGACTGACCCGCGGCTGAGTCTGTTTTTTTTTTTTTTGCCGTCGCCGCGCCCCACGTTGTCGCCGGATTTTGTTGCCATCCTCCATCCTGACCGGCGCCTCTGTCTGTTTTTCATTTCTTCTGTTTTTTTTTTTCTTGCCGTCACACCCACGATGTCGCCGGCAGGCGCGGATGTACCCGGACGCCCGGTGCTACGGGAACGCCATGCGAGCCTGCGCCGCGGGGGGCAACTGGCAGCTGTCCCTGGCCCTGCTCAATACGATGAAGAAGGAAGGCGTCACTCGCACCGCGTTCAACTACAACATCGCCATGCAGGTAGGCGGTGATTGGGGTCGAAAAGCAGTCGCGTCTTCAGCTGCCGATGTCGTTGGGGGGAGTCAAACAGTTCTGTGTGCCCCAACGGGGAAGCCTTGTTTCGTCATATAGTTATCTCTACGGCCGAACAACTGCAGATATCGATGGCACATGCCCCCCCCCCCCAGTGGACAGCCGAACGGACGCCAAAAACATACTCTCAGTAATCGGAATAATAATCTGAATGAAACAAAGACACGCAGTCCATTATATTTGCCGAAGCGAGCACTCGATTTTGTTTTCGCTCACAACAACCAGAAGATGTTTTAACGGGAGACGCGCGTACTGGTAGGTGACATTTACTATCGCATCAACCAGAAATAGAAGGTCTCTTTTTGCAGGAGGCTCGCCTGCCGGTAGAAGATCCGTTCAGTAGTCCACAGCACCCAGGGCCATTGTACGACCACCATCTTTCAGCCCGGTCTGTAGACAGCCCTAGCCCCATCTCAAGACTTTCATCAACTGCAGCGTGGAGCGAGCGAGCGTGTGTCGCAGCACCCGTCAAACCAGGAGGAACGACCCCACTCACCAGTATGGATAACGGGGGGGGGTGGTGACTGGTGACTCCCAGAGGTGTCTGGCACGTGCCAGACACGGAGGGTGAATGATCTCCCGGGATGGCGGGATCGCGTACCCCAAACACCCGGCAACGGAACCGCCCCTCCTCCACGACATCACTCACCCCCACCTGGACCGAGCCGGGAAGCAGCAAACACGGCGACCATCAACAGCGAGAGCGGCGTTCTCGAGGGCAACCATTCTGCTTGGCGTCTCGAATCGCAGTACCGTAGGTCTACTGTCTGTTGGTAAGACCGGGGGGGGGGTCTGCTGGCAAACACTCCCTGTGTGGACCGCCCGGAATGTCTGCTAGGTGCACCGCCTAGTGTCCACCTAGCCGGCACTCCGGGGGTCCACACGGGTTGTGCAGGGCAGACCCCCCCCCCCCCG
>FN649748.1:1979828-2052077 GCA_000310025.1 Ectocarpus siliculosus
CGTATGAAAACTGTATTTGCAACTAGAACTCCAAAAGCTACCCTGCTCCCTGAGCCACATGCCTTCACGCACGTCAAGCAACGCGCTATCATCCCATTTCTTGCGCGCGGCCAAAAACACACCGCAGAGAGCGACCGCTTAACTCAGGACCTAACATAAAAAAACAAACAAACCAAAAGTATCGAAACACCCTAAGCGCAAAACGCGACTGAACGTACTCCCGCCAAAGAATAGGGAAATAATATGAAGCATTCAGCTGCAAGGTAAAACGCGACTGAAAACATACGAAGAACCAAGGAAAAAAAAAAAAAAAACTACGTGCTGCTTTCTATTCCACAGGTTGTGGCAATGCTTATCTTGTCGCAGCGTACATTTATTATCATGGAACCAAGTACAGAAAAAAAAAACATGGCGAAGCTAAAACGTCCATGCCTGCTCACAAAACCGAACAAAGTCGTAAACGTTTCACATGATTTCCCACTTGGCTGTAACAAGGTGAGGTCGTCGCTGTCACCGTGTCCTCCCCGTTCCCGGTCGACTCGAGGGCGCCACCGCTGCTGCCGCCGCTGTCATCGCCGCCGTTGCCGTTCACCCGCCGCCACGACCGCCATGAGTTCCAGCGCCAACACGGCTGCCGGTAACGTCGCTGCTGCCGCCTCTACCACCGCCGCCGTTGTCGCCGCTGCCGCCGACGGGGCTCTGGCCAAAACCGCCGCTGCCGTCTTCTGCTGCCGTCGGAGCTCTGGCCGAAGCCACCACTCTCGTCGCTGCTCCTGCTGCCGCCGGTGTCGCCGGCGGAGCTCTGGCCGAAGCCACCACTCCCGTCGGGGCAGCCGCCGTTGCCGCCGTCGGAGCTGCCACTCCCGTTCCTGCCCCTATCGAAGGGGTACGCCACCCCTGGTACCGCCCCCCGTCTCCTCCACCCCGACGCATACCCAGCGCCATCCACCCTATCTCTAGTAGCATCCCCCGCTGAAATGCGCTCCTCTGCCTCCTCAAGTTTCCTCCGTAACTCCGCATTCTCGGCTTCCGCTTTCTTCATTCCTTCTTCAAACTCTCTCTTCTCTCTTTCCGTCATCGCTGTACCAACACCTGGCCTAGCTAGGCTCCACTCGATATCGTGTTAGTGCACTGCCGCCCTCAGCGGTCTGTGGTGTTGAGACTGGGGACTATGTTATCCCAGGAACAGCTGATAAAAAAGGACCATGTATTGTATATATTCGTCACGCAAGCCCCTCAGGCAAGCTGGTATTCGACACGCAAGCCCCTCAGGCAAGTGCCGGGAGCACACCGCTGTGTGCTCCCGGGGGCCCCGCACTTGGACCACAACCGCATACATACCCTCACACCCATACTTCCCATACGCGTATCCCCCACAGAGGATGCACAGATCGGACTCATATCCCAGTACCACAAACAGGGTAGCTTTTCTGTTTGTATATTTACTTTCCCTAAGGTTTGAGTTACTTAGAGTTGGCTCACGTTTGGGGCATCGTGAGAGTTACTCTTCTCTCTGGGGGGAGACATTGCCATCTGTGACGCAATTACGAAACTGTACCCCAAAGAGGACAAGCCATGTACTGCTTTTCAGAGTATAAGGGCTAGAAGAATACAGTACAGCAGGAATCTTCTTCTGAAAGTCCAATGTACTTGTGTTGTCGATTTGTTCTTGATTTGTGTTCGTGAAAGACAGCATCGCATCACATTGATTTCCGGTGATCATCACAACAGCTGGTCATGCCCGAAAGTCTCCCAAGGGTTCAACAGAATAATCGAACAAAACCTCATTGGTAAGGATACCAAGATCTGACAACGGTGGCATGTTCACGGCCATTGCCATTCATATCGGCGTGGGTTTGATTCATGGGAATCAGCCAAAAGCATGCGCAGAGTTGCTTGACATGAGCACCACTTCACACTGCTGCAGTCCCAGTAAACATGGCGTTTACACCCGCTGGCCTGAATATTGGTTCGGTGATGGGTCAACAACAAGTGCAATTTTTCCCAATAAAATGCTTTGCCTATGCCACTGCAGGTGGAACTGGCTTTGACAACGCAGCACTTGGTCGCCTCCGCGAACCATGAGACCATGTACGCTACGCTCATATCGCTGTTTATCGAGAATCACACGACCGGGAGCATGTTTTGAGGGTGTGTATATCTTTATCCCACCTCCTCTTCTGTCTACACCTTTCGACATGCTTCTTGATATTTTCGCGATCAGGCTGCGGAGTCACACGCGAGGCAGGGCCGATTTCCGCATGGCTCTCCGTATGCCTGCCGCTCGTTTTGCTCTTTTTCCTGCCTGCATCATCTGTCGAACGCCCCCAGGGAACTTGTCGTTGGTTGGTTGGTGTATGCCTTCCCTGCTAAATTCACTCACTCACAGATGCCACACCCGCTCATGTTGCGCTCCAGCTGCTGCTGCCGGTGCTGCCGCTGCCATTGCTCAACCCCCGTTTGCTACCGCTGTGCGACAGTCTACATCTCCACCATGGTCACCCCTTGAGCTTTCCCTATTACGAACCAGCAGCGCTGCTACTTGGGGGATATTTGCACCACAGCGCTACGGAACTAATGTATGTATGTAGCAGGAGAGCCGCTGCTGTGAATCCTGTGCCGCCTCCATTCACTTGTTCACACTTCCGCTTGCTGCTGCTGCTGCTGCTGCTGCTGCTGCTGCAGATCCTTTGGATGGCACCTGGCAGGGACGGAGGAGGCGGGGGTCGTCAATCTGCCGGGGGGTGGGCGCCTCATGCTGATGCCCACAGCAGCGGATCCAGGTGAGAGCATCGTTAGGTTGGCACAACATCAACAACAACAGGGTGGAGGTGGCTCGGTCCTCGCTGGGTATCCTGCTGCTGCCGTACTCTATTTAGCCGAGTTACGCTGGCGTGTTTATGTTTGGGGCACGTTGCGGGTGTGTGTGTTTTGTTTTTTTTCTGTGGCCGGTTGGTTGGGGGACTGATCGCTTTCTTCTCCCGCTTCTTGTCATCTTTCACTCACAAGAGTGTTGTCTTTGTCGAGACGTTGCTTGAGGGCATCGCATTCACCGGTAGTGTATGTTCAGGTAACTTGCTCGTGCGCCTCCCGGGCACTAAAGATTGGTCAGGCATCCATTCGGGCTTTTAAGTCCCGACTCACTGCTATACTAGCCTCCATGTTGTCTGCCTCCGGGTGATGGCACTACACTAGTTTAGTTTCAGCGCCACTTCTTCAGTGCAATGCCTCTGTCCCTTCGTCGCCTCAATGTGGTTCATCTGTTTATTCGTACCAATGCATCATGCAAGCGTACGGTATGGTACGGTACAGTACAGTACAGTACGGTACGCCGTTCTTCACTGTTGTATTGTAGTATTTTAGGATCTTTGGCCTCGACCTTCCATTTGCCCGCCCCTACGCTCATTGCCACGGCGCTGCAATGTTCGTTGGGTGCCTCCGGACACAGGTACCGCCGCCGCTGCCGCCGCAGTCTTATATTCTTCAGCATGCAGCAATACTTCGGATGTGCCAACGCCTCCACGGCCACGCCCTGCGTAGAGGAGTGAAATCAGGTTTTGTAATAGTGATGGTGGTGGTGGCGGTGGCGGCGGAGAAGAGGAGGCAGCGGCATTGCTAGGAGGATTCTTAGGGTCGCTGATGGGCAGCATGGACCAGCCTAACAAATGCGTGGCCGGCACGGCAGCGGGTGAGCACCAGCAGCGCCATTTTGTTGTCATTTGTCACTCTTCAGCTCTCCAGTCGAGCAAGCCCTGGCCGTTCACATTTGTTCATCGTCACCCTGAGGTCGAACTACGTATGCCTCGTAACGTACGTTACAAAATAGCCGTCGGAGGCCGTACACCCCAAATACCGCATGAAAGTGTGTACCCACCCTTTTGTGGGATAGGAGGCCTGTGACCACAGAAGGGTTGGATCGGTACTAGTGTCAGAAGGTACGGAGCAGAGAGAGACCCGTTTGCTTTTGTGTGAAGGTTTTGATTACGGCAACAAGGACAACGATGAAAACAAGAAGACTGTTTCTGCGAGAAATGACCGTGCTTCGCGGATTTGACTTGCCCTGGCGACCGCCCGCCGTCGTGTCCCGGGAATACTTTGAGGCACAGACCACCATCTGCCCGAATATGTCGAAGCTAACCTTCTTTGTTTCTCTCTGCGCGTGCTCGTTGTCTGCTCACCGCCGCGCACGCAGTCTGCCGGTGACCTGTTTGATTGTCTGGCACCTGGCCAGGATTGAGCAGAGTTTGGCTCGAAGAAGGCGGGAGTGGGCGCACGCATGGTGGCTTGGGGCATGGGTACGATGGAAAAATGTGAGCGTTTGTCTCTCACGAACCGGTTGGCAGCAAGAATCATCGAAGATCAGGATTCGATGCTTGTCTGTGTCGCGCCCAAACCCAAGAGTGCACATTGGTTCTACCGTGGCATGTTTATTGGTTTGGTTCGGTTCTCATGACCGCATTCATACGACTACGGCCCGGAGACGTGTACAGCATATGCCGGCGTTGAGCGATCTAGCCCCCTACCCCTGGTCTCCCGTGATCGTATCCTCTCGACACACTGTGCTATCCTTCGGCGCATAGGTATCTAGTTGTCTTGTTTATATCACGGGGTCACTGCCTTCCTCTCTCTCGCGCGCCACCTTTGCCATCTTTTTCTTGTCCCGCGGGGGGGCTTGGCGTGTTGGGCTCGAAGCTGAAGTTCGAAAGGTTCCCCCACGTTCTCGTATTCTTGCGTAAAGGTGTAACGTTGTCGTTTGCTTGCACGTGCCCACCGATCCCTGTTGCTTATGATGGTGACCATGGACCCAGGTCTCATAGGCGTAGGCGCACGTTGTCCCCGCCGCACCCCCGTTCCTTGCACCACCTACCAAGCAACAACGTCCCCGCGGCCCTGGGATGATGTTGATGCCCCTCAATGGTCAGCACCCCCCTCCCTCCCCATACTGCGCTTGGCTTTACGTCCCAACAGCAGGCGAGAAAACGAAGAGGACCCAAGCTTCAAGCCCAGCTGCAACGGACCAAGAGCATCGTGTTCCGCTGGTGTGTGTGCTGCGGAAGCTGTCGGAGGTGCGGTGCCTGCAGTTTCAGCAAGGCCCTCGGCACGACCCCAGACGCAAGCCAGGGTCCCCGACGCCTCCCGGAACGCCGCCGAGGAGGAGAGGGCGTCGGTCCGGCAGCTGTGCTCCGATCTGAGGAGAGACATGTGGGCCGGAGTCGGAAGTGGTAGTGAGGCTACTCCTTCCTCTTCCACCTCGCGCGCCGGCGGCGGGAGCGGCGCTTTGGGCGGAGGCGTTCTGCACGTCGTCGTTCGCGGAAGCGGCGGTTATTTCGCGAGCCCGTCGTCGGCCAGCTCCGTCTCCAGGGGGCAGGGCGAGGCGCGCGCGAGAGCTCAAGAAGGTCGCGCTCGCGGAGGAGAGGGGAGGCGCCGCCGCTGGAACGCGCACCGTCGGCGGGCAGGGGTGGCAGGAGGTGGAGGCCGCCGATGCGTTCCTGCTGGGGAGGGTGTCGGTGCTCTCGGCGCGGGAGTTCGACTCGCGGAGGGGGTACTGCGGCCGGGATCCCGACGTGTACGCTCAGCATTGCAAGTTCAGCTGCCACGGCCCAGGGATCCCCCAACTTGCGGACGGGAAAAGTAGGAAGGCAGAGACTGGTTGCTGTTTGCCGTGCTCAATCTAGGTCTGGAGTATTCCGCTGCTAGGAACGTGCTTCCTTCCCGGGGTGTTGATGTTCGTGTGTAGGTGTTGTGGCGTTCGTTTCGGCATACATCCTCGTGTGGTCGCCTACGGGGCGTAGATAAGCCTGGAGGAGGTGGGCGATTTGACAGAGTCATTTCGGCAGTGATACCAGTAACTGATCCGGCACGATCTTTGAAGAGTAGCCACGTATGAATTGTTTCAGTCTACCGTTGCAGGGGTATGTTTGCCGAAGGCTTCAGGGCCGCCCTGTCTTTTTTTTTTTTTGTTCTTCCGGTGTCATTTTGCGCTTGCGGTGCCTGCCCGTGGTGGCCTCGTTGAAAGTGTAATGGAAAGGGTGAACTAATCGCGACAGGGACTGGGAGGGAGACAAACTCGAAGTATCAGCACTTATGTTTTCCTCGGGGTCACCTCATCGTACCATCATGAGACAGGTCAAGGACAACCTTGGGATCACACGACAGTCACCATTCTTGGCACACAGCGGTCATGAATCACCGGCGCCACAACGGTGAAGCCCAGGTCTAGTGGGCGACAGCACGCACGCCCTGCAGAGGCAGCACGGACATTGCACGCCAGTTCCATCGCAAGCTTGGTCCGTGAGTACTGTCCACTCAATCTTCGAGCAGCTCGCTTGAAGTATGTACATGCATTTATTTGGCCTGGATGATTACTTTGGTCGTCATTCTTGTTTCCTTGAATGTTTCATGCGACACACTCAGATTGCATTCCTTGTCACACTGCCGACCAAGGGCCGGAGCAAAACGAAATTACCACAAAATTCTGGCAGCACAACAGTCGGGTAGACTACCTCTGCTACAATCCATGCGCGCAAGCAAAAAGCAAGCCAACGCCACGTGACCCTGCGGTTTGGCACGAAATGCAGCATCAACGAGGCACACAAGAAGGAGCCCGCAGGCACGCCTCCCCACAATTAAATTGTTGAGATCGAGTCAAGAACAGGCGCAAGCTGGAACCGCAATGCTCCTCTCGCCGCTACACCCTTCAGCGAGAAGCGAAGCATGAAAAAAAAAAACACATTTGCCCGATTGGCCCGATTGGCCCAAAAAAAAAAAACGCAAACCGGGCAACGAGGGAAAAAAGTCGTTGATCGTGGAAATAATCTAGCTGTACATGGGCTCGAGTTTTTGCCGTTCATGGGAATACACCGTCGGGGATAGGCAACAAGGACCACTAAAGTACGAAGTACATAGGAATCCGTGCCACATCCGTCGAAAGCAAACCCACTAGTGGACCCGTGCCATAGCTGTACAACTGTTTCGCTTCCACGGCTTGACAGTACACCGCATCACCTTAGGCGGGCAAAGGGTCGGATGAACCGACACCTCGCTCAACGCCTTCGAGAGCAAGATGACTGCCAAGAACAAAAAAAACAACAACAACAACAATAACCCGCTGCCACTCTAGGTGCCGGCGGAGAAGCCCTGTCCCCCCTCCCCTCCCCCGGACATCCCGTCACTGCTGTCATCTCCCTCTCCCTCTCCCACCGGCTTCTTCTCCTTCTTTGCCTTGCCCCCGCGTTTTTTCCTCCCGTTCTTCCTGCCCTTCCCCCCCCCCTCCCCCTCTTGCGGCGGCCCTGAGGGTTGGCCGCCCGCCTCCTCCTTCTGCTCCCCCTCCTGCTGGGACGGCCCCGAGAGGTTTCCGCCCGCCTCCTCCTCGCGCCCGTCGTCGTCGCCACCCCCGCCTGCCTTGGGTAGATTCTTGCCGACCTTCCAATGGGCGAAGTGTGAGCCTAGCTCGGACTCTTTGCCCCACACCCTGGCGGACTCCTCCGCCCTCTCGTTCATCTTGTGCAGGACTTTCGTCAACTGACGGTCAGGCAAGTTCTTGCTCTGGACATTCAAGAGGCCAGCTCCGAGGGCGTCCGCGTTGTTCTTGAGGTCGTTGAGCTTGCCCGTGAGGCCCTCCTGGGTGTCTTGGATCTCCTGCTGCACTGTTGCCATCTCGTCAGCCAGCTTGGCTTGTCCCATTTCGAGCTGGCTGTGGAAGACGAGCTTCATCTTCTCCTCTGACGCGGCGATGGCGGCGGCGGTGGTGATCTCGGCCTCAGTCTGCCACCTCACCCTCTCCTCCTCGAGCTGGCTCTGGAAGACCAGCTGCATCTTCTTTTCCATCTTCTCCCCGGACGCGGCGACGGCGGCGGCGGTGGCAATATCGGCCTCAGTCTGCCACCTCCTCCTCTCCTCCTCGTGGTTGGACACAGCTCCGGCGAACAGCCGCGAACGCCGGCAGAGGGTCATCACCAGCCAGCAGCAGCTCAGCCCGCCGCACAGCGCCGTCATCGACCAGTCCCTGGATCAGCCGTCATGAATGTTGAAACAATACGCACACCGGTGGCAGCAGTATCAAGTCTACAGCAGTAGTCACGGTCGAATATGTAAATGCAAATCGATGAGAGCTCCATAAACAAACGGCGAAACTCATACCGAAACAGCATTCGTCCGTACCCAGTTTACGAACACGCTGTGCCACACGTCAACCCACAGAAGGTTATGAGGACATATTTGGCAGCGGCGCTGAGAATGAATCAAGCAATCGCTCATCTGCAGAACAGAAAATACTGTTGAAACGGAACTCCTGTGATGGCAGGTAATCTTCTCCCTGAATGATGGCTGAGCACCGATTTTTCCAAAATCGCGGGTAACGTCAACACCAATGGCATGGCTCTCGCCATCCACCCAACAGTTGGGCAAACGCGATGAACTCTGAGCTGACGGGGAAACGTATCGTCCGAAGAAACGACCTTCCGAAGAAGAACACTGCCATGCACAAAGAACATGACCGAAGCATACCTGACAGGCATGGCAGCAGGCACGCTGTAGTTCCACGAACGCCACCCTGCCTTCTGGACCAAGAACATGAGGCTCCAGAACCCGAACTGGTATAAAAAAAGGGTGGGGTCGGAGGGGCAGGGAGGGGAAGGGTTAGCTGAGCGAAAACGCTGCAAAGGAGTGGTGCAGTCCTCGTCTGTCTCTGTCACGAGACGATGCGTGAGTGCGTGTTCGACAGCAGTGAGTGCCGGATATGGGCAACGTCAACCGTGTTTACCATGGTCCAGGAATGTCGCCAAGTGCCCCCCCCCCCCCGCCCACCTACCCCAGCCGTTTAAAAAACTGGATATCGCCCCCGATCGATACTTCTCCCGAACCGCTGAAAGGAATCCCCCAAGGGGGGGCGGGGTACAAGACGCTAGTTATGACTCTCACGTGCTGCGTGCTGTTGCGACCGGCGAAACAGACCATCGAGAGGTCCCAGTCGCGCAACATGCGTTGCGTCTGCGACACTCTGATGAGCTGCTGGAGGGCCGCCCGGCCAGTCTCCGCCAGCAGAGCTCGTTGAACCATCTGGACGAGGTCCAGGGGCTTCATCAACGACAAGCTCGCCACTGCACACGCCCCAGGCTCGTTGCACAAGGGCATGGGACTCGTCTGCTCTATTTCCTGTAGCACGTGATGGCATCGGGGGAACATAGCGAATGGGGGTGTTAGAGCAATAAACACACGCCACTCGTGTCAACCGTATCTCCCCATTCACTAGCAGCAGCAGCAGTAGCATGAGCAGCATGGGCAGCATCAATAGCGTAAGCGGGAGATTTCCGCAAAGTAAACGCCACAGCGAATCCAATCGATAGGTGTGCGACACATGAGCTGCTGGCCGTACACACATATTTGACAACAACAACAACAATATACCAAAAGCGCTTGCTCACCGCCACGCCCAAGAACGGGGGCCATACGCACAAGGCGCCACCGTCATCGAAGGGTGCCATGGTAGCCGGCGAGGTCGGGTGGCGAGCGGTACCAACGCTTGAAGGTTCCAGGTCCTGCTGTTGCAGACAGACATAGCATAGTAGGTAGGTGCGTGCACCGTCATGGGGGGAGAGGGGTAGACTATGTGAGCCAAAACTGTTTCGTCGGTGTCACTCATAGCTAGCCGATCATTCGTGAGACACTTGGCAGCAGCACCACCTGCATGAGCACCGGCAGCGTCGGGAAATGTCTGCAACGCACCGCATTTGAATCGATTCATACCAATCAAGGTGTCTGGCACATATGTGCGTTGTTTTCGTCCCGTTTATTATGGCGACAGTCCCCCATTTTTCGTGGTGAGGCGTGTACTACTCTTTTCAGTGTGTGCACCGTACTACACATATTTTCGTACAACTACAACCATCCAGGGCCACACAGGAGGGGGTAAACACAAGGGCTCTTTTCTTCTTTTCATGTATTTTCGTGCTCCACCTTTCTCCTGCGGTGCGGACTGAAATATATTTTTATCGCGAGAAGGGTCCAGCCGTCCCTTTCCCTCGTCAACGGTGCTAACTAACGTCGAAGTTTGGTACTCACCAGAGCTTTTCCACCTATATTTCGCTTTCACCTGCAAATGTTGTACATGTTTTCACCCCCAAGGGGATTCAAACTCACGACCATTACGACTAACGGTTTTCGGGTACCACAATAACGGACCACCGGGGCGACCATATACAACAGAAAAAAATATTTGGAGCAAACACGTTTCACAAGATAGAAAAAAAACATTTCCCACGCTTACCGGCAAGCCCAAGGACGGAGACCAAGGGCACGATGGAACATGATCCACGCGGAATGCGGCCACGTCGAGCGGTGCCACAGACGACAAGGTCGCAACCGCGCACGCTCCAGGCTCCTGACAAACGGGCGTGCCGTCTGTCACAACAACGGTCTCGTCCACAACCTGCAGCACGTTACGGGAAGTGTGTTTGTGGGCGGGGGGTAGCGAAGGGGGTGTAAGACGGACAAGACTGTTTTGACCGTGTCAGGCATAGCTGATGATTCATCAGACGCGTGGCAGCAGCAGCAGCAGCAGCAGCAGCAGAAATCGTTTCTAAAAGCACCACAATGGATCGATTCATCATGTGTGGCAAACGTGCAAGAGACAAAAGAGCATATTTTCCAAACGGAGCACTGCTGCCGTTGGCAAAAAAACATTTAAAAAAAAACCGCCAAGCCCAAGAACGGATGCCAAATGCACGATGAAAGAATGCCGCTACGTCCGTGGTGGACGTCGCGGAAGCCGGCAGGGTCGCGTGGGGTGTGGTACCGAGCTTGAAACTTCGAAGGGTCGGCACCACTCGCCACCTGACCCTGCCGGCTACCGCGATGTCCACAACGGACGTAGCGACGATCTTCCATCGTGCCTTTGGCCTCCGTTCCCGGGCTTCAGAGGTGTTTTGTTTTTCGTTGTTGTGAAATGCTATTGTTGCCAACAGCAGCAGTGTTCCGTTTGGGAAAAAGTATTTCAGCTCTCGTACCCGTCGCTTAAGAAACCACACAGCAGTGCTCTCGTTGCTGAACTGTTCCCTCGTCCGCCTTACTCGAAAAAATCTGTCCGCAACGCTTCGCCGATTTGACCACGTGCTCCGCTTTCATGACTGCTCCTCTCATTCTCCCTCACCACGAGCACGCACCTACCTACCTATATCTGTCGTCTGCAACAGCTGGACCCCACGCGGTCAAATCGGCCAAGTGTTGCGGACACTTGTTCGAGTAAGGCGGACAAGGGAGCAGTTCAGCAAAACGAGACCACTTCTGTGTGGTTCGGTATACTGTAGGGGTGCGATATGCAACCGATCGTAACGTGCATGCCACAAATCAGCAACGGCGTACGCCATTTCTAGCCCAAAAGGGACTATCAACATGAGAACCATGGCCATGCACACACGCATCAGCTCTGCCTCATCAATCTGCTACACATTGGCGACCGCACTTCGGCAAAAAATGCAGCAACACTTTTGATCCCCGCTCGGGACGCGCTACACTCAGGAAATTCCAGGAAATTCAACGTGCAAAACGCTCCAACCACACAAGACGCTGCCAGCGCAATACCACCATTACAAGATGTCGATCGTACCGGCCAATCGCCGAAGACCACCGGAGACCAGTGCACGGCTTCCGGCACGATTGGTTGAGGAGGCGCTTCCACCGCCATCGCCGCTCGGGAGCGGACGACACGCTGCCGGGAGCCGGGGCGGCGGGGCGGGAAAATTGTGGACAAATAGGCGCGAGAAGAACGACTGGATGTGGCAGTCGAACGGATCGCTGGTGCTTTGATACAAAGCACGGCCATGGGGTTGGGCCCTTTGGCTTGAAATCACAGCGGTGTTGATGTATTGTGGTGGTACTCAAAACGCACCTTTTTTTTCCGCATGCCGGAGACTCTCCCGAAAATATAACGCAGGTAAAAACCTCAGGGGGAAAATATGAGAAACGCTTGTCATCCATGCCGCCCCCTCCCCACGCAGAGGCGTTCAACCACATGAAATACCAGTTTCCTCGCTCCGTATCCATTTTCGAACCCGCCATTCCTCCCCTTTGCCAATCGATAATGACATGCGTGTGCATATTTGTAGTACCTCCAAAACCGGCTCTTTTTCAGGCTGGGTTGCCGTCCAAAACACCTCGGGGGCGGGCTCTGCGGTGCTCTCCTCGAGGATCACCCGGACATCGATGTCGTTAACGACGTCCCGCAGCGCGGCGGGGATGCCCTTGACTACGGTCTTGGCTCGCCGCAGCATCCCCTGGCCCTTGAAGGCGTCCGCCAAAGGCAGCAGCGTGATAGCCACCAGTAGAAGCAGCATCGGCCACGCCGGAAACCACCTCATTCTTCTCTCGCCTGTGTAGGGCATGAAAGCGGTAGGAGGCGCGGCTTTAGTGGCTGGCCAATGCACATTTCTTCGTTGCCCACATGTCCCCAACGGAGTTGCCCCACAATCGGCAGCTATGCTGCTTGTTGGAAGCTCTTGGCTAGAGGGAAAACCACAGAGTGCCGTGGCGCAAATCCTGTGTCTGGGTCTTGAATAATCTGACTCACACGATCCAAGGAGGGAAAATCGGGTCGGGCAATAAACCTGTCCCTTGGAGGCCAAGAGCTTTCACGGCTCACGCGGCGATCGATCTATCTATCTCTCTTTCGAGTGTGACCAGCCTGAGCAGCAGCTGCATGGAGCAAGGGATACTCATCTGTGCGTGTACCGTAGCCACAACGAGAGAGAATCCGAGGGTCGACTTGGCTCCAGATCAAACAGCAAGCATGCTTTGTGGGATGATCATGCTCTTTCCGCCAGCGGCCTTGTGTGCGAGCAGAGCGCATCCACGGCGTGGGCCGTCGCCGTACATGTTGATGGACAAGCACTGCGTATACCGGCAAACTCCAAACGCCCGGGCGCGCTCCTCTCCATCGAGTCTATCTGTTGGGTGTGTGCACTTCCCTCCTCCCCTCACAACAGCACACTTCTCTGTCTACAAAAACAAACACACACTCCCGTACCTGCTTCTTGCCCCTCTCGCTGTGCTCCGCTTTCGCTCCTCTCTCGCGCACGATCTTGCTTCTTGTCCTCTCACTCAACAGCAGGATCGATCGGCGGCCGTTCTCCGAAAAGAGCCAGCAGCCGAGGTACGATCCGGTTGTGCCCTCTTCCAAAACCACCAGCTTTCCCTCTCTCCGCTCAACTTGCGACTCCAGCAAAAAAAGGCGGGAAGAGATGGGAGTGACACGGGTTCAGTTCTCTACAGGATCCGTCCCGGCTTTCTCTTAACGCTTCCAAGGGGTTTCGAATCTGTTACGCTTCGGCAGCCGGTAGCATGAAAAGATGAAAAGGCACGCCCACAACGAGCAACTTTAGAAGACATGTATCCGTCCGCACGACCATATCTCCGATCAGATGAGGTCCGGCATTCTGCATTCATTCCGTTGTCGATTCTCCCTTCCAGCATGCTGTCGTTGGCGGGACGTATCCCGTGATCTGGTTCCATCGCTCCCACCAGCACGGGCGCTACGATGTGGTGATGGTGGAGGCCGTGCGTCTTGGCAAGCTTGACCGAACGGGGCCCTGCGGAAGCTATCGATGTTTTGACCTGTTGTACCCCCCCAGTCTTGTACCCCCCCCGTCTGCCCGCACCATCTGAGGGCCCCTGCCTGATCTCCGCAATCTCCGAAGATTTCAAAACACCCAGCTCGTTCGTATGTGGGTGTGTTGTGATTGCTGACTGCTGACAGCACCGCGACCCTACTGCTGTGTACAGCGTTCGTATTTGTGTTGTGCGGTGTACCTGTCGTCATCTTCCCTGATTTTCGACTCAACGCCCCTCTCCGGGAAACGATCAATTGTTCCGCAGCTTCATCCGCGCTGCTGCAGCGCTGCAAGAGAGCCAGGCGTTGCTCATCCACGCGAGCTGTGAAGCACCCCGGGGACGACCATGAGCCAGGCCGAGTCAGGTGAGTTGGCCACGGGGGCTGATCACCTTTGCTGTCGATATATTTTATGGGTCATACACTGTCTACAGGAGCAAGGTTCTTCGTTACTCTAGACCGACGAGGCAATTCTAAGGCAGGTCCCCGTCCATCAACGCCACTTCCAAACTTGCAGGTTAAAATCTTATCGTATCTAACGGAGTAGCAAGTTGTCACAAAGACACTGCGCCGTGTTCCCTGTGAAGGTTGAAGGTTACATTTTACAACACGCGACATGACGGAGGGTTTCTCCCCGATACCTTTGTCGTTGACCCAGTGTAGAGAACTACAGGGGATGTATTGCAAGATGTAGACTACCTTACAGATGTTTTTGTACTTGGCACCAGCTGGTATCACTGATATATATCATAATCATCTGTGTATAGACATAGCTCGACTCGAAATGCGTCCAGTACCCAGCCGGTTTTCCCCCCACTCGCTGCAAAGACTCCACCACATCCCGTTCGACTGTGGGTGCATCTCGAATGGGTAGCTTTTCTGTTTGTATATTTATTTTCCCTAAGGTTTGAGTTACATAGAGTTGGCTCACGGTTGGGGCATCGTGAGAGTTACTCTTCTCTCTGGGGGGAGACATTGTCATCTGTGACGCAATCACGAAACTATACCCCAAAGAGGACAAGCCATGTACTGCTTTGCAGAGTATAAGGGCTAGAAGACTACAGTACAGCAGGAGTCTTCTTCTGAAAGTCCAATGTACTTGTGTTGTCGATTTGTTCTTGATTTGTGTTCGTGAAAGACAGCATCGCATCACATTGATTTCCGGTGACCATCACAACAGCTGGTCATGCACGAAAGTCTCCCAAGGGTTCAACAGAATAATCGAACAAAACCTCATTGGTAAGGATACCAAGATCTGACAACGGTGGCATGTTCACGGCCATTGCCATTCATATCGGCGTGGGTTTGATTCATGGGAATCAGCCAAAAGCATGCGCAGAGTTGCTTGACATGAGCACCACTCCACACTGCTGCAGTCCCAGTAAACATGGCGTTTACACCCGCTGGCCTGAATATTGGTTCGGTGATGGGTCAACAACAAGTGCAATTTTTCCCAATAAAATGCTTTGCCTATGCCACTGCAGGTGGAACTGGCTTTGACAACGCAGCACTTGGTCGCCTCCGCGAACCATGAGACCATGTACGCTACGCTCATATCGCTGTTTATCGAGAATCACACGACCGGAAGCATGTTTTGAGGGTGTGTATATTTTTATCCCACCTCCTCTTCTGTCTACACCTTTCGACATGCTTCTTGATATTTTCGCGATCAGGCTGCGGAGTCACACGCGAGGCAGGGCCGATTTCCGCATGGCTCTCCGTATGCCTGCCGCTCGTTTTGCTCTTTTTCCTGCCTGCATCATCTGTCGAACGCCCCCAGGGAACTTGTCGTTGGTTGGTTGGTGTCTGCCTTCCCTGCTAAATTCACTCACTCACAGATACCACACCCGCTCATGTCCCGCTCCAGCTGCTGCTGCCGGTGCTGCCGCTGCCATTGCTCAACCCCCGTTTGCTATCGCTGTGCGACAGTCTACATCTCCACCATGGTCACCCCTTGAGCTTTCCCTATTACGAACCAGCAGCGCTGCTACTTGGGGGATATTTGCACCACAGCGCTACGGAACTAATGTATGTATGTAGCAGGAGAGCCGCTGCTGTGAATCCTGTGCCTCCTCCATTCACTTGTTCACACTTCCGCTTGCTGCTGCTGCTGCTGCTGCTGCTGCTGCAGATCCTTTGGATGGTACCTGGCAGGGACGAAGGAGGCGGGGGTCGTCAATCTGCCGGGGGGTGGGCGCCTCATGCTGATGCCCACAGCAGCGGATCCAGGTGAGAGCATCGTTAGGTTGGCACAACATCAACAACAACAGGGTGGAGGTGGCTCGGTCCTCGCTGGGTATCCTGCTGCTGCCGTACGCTATTTAGCCGAGTTACGCTGGCGTGTTTATGTTTGGGGCACGTTGCGGGTGTGTGTGTTTTGTTTTTTTTCTGTGGCCGGTTGGTTGGGGGACTGATCGCTTTCTTCTCCCGCTTCTTGTCATCTTTCACTCACAAGAGTGTTGTCTTTGTCGAGACGTTGCTTGAGGGCATCGCATTCACCGGTAGTGTATGTTCAGGTAACTTGCTCGTGCGCCTCCCGGGCACTAAAGATTGGTCAGGCATCCATTCGGGCTTTTAAGTCCCGACTCACTGCTATACTAGCCTCCATGTTGTCTGCCTCCGGGTGATGGCACTACACTAGTTTAGTTTCAGCGCCACTTCTTCAGTGCAATGCCTCTGTCCCTTCGTCGCCTCAATGTGGTTCATCTGTTTATTCGTACCAAAGCATCATGCAAGCGTACGGTACGGTACAGTACAGTTCAGTACGGTACGCCGTTCTTCACTGTTGTATTGTAGTATTTTAGGATCTTTGGCCTCGACCTTCCATTTGCCCGCCACTACGCTCATTGCCACGGCGCTGCAATGTGTGTCGGGTGCCTCCGGACACAGGTACCGCCGCCGCTTCCGCCGCAGTCTTATATTCTTCAGCATGCAGCAATACTTCGGATGTGCCAACGCCTCCACGGCCACGCCCTGCGTCGAGGAGTGAAATCAGGTTTTGTAATAGTGATGGTGGTGGTGGCGGTGGCGGCGGAGAAGAGGAGGCAGCGGCATTGCTAGGAGGATTCTTAGGGTCGCTGATGGGCAGCATGGACCAGCCTAACAAATGCGTGGCCGGCACGGCAGCGGGTGAGCACCAGCAGCGCCATTTTGTTGTCATTTGTCACTCTTCAGCTCTCCAGTCGAGCAAGCCCTGGCCGTTCACATTTGTTCATCGTCACCCTGAGGTCGAACTACGTATGCCTCGTAACGTACGTTACAAAATAGCCGTCGGAGGCCGTACACCCCAAATACCGCATGGAAGTGTGTACCCACCCTTTTGTGGGATAGGAGGCCTGTGACCACAGAAGGGTTGGATCGGTACTAGTGACAGAAGGTACGGAGCAGAGAGAGACCCGTTTGCTTTTGTGTGAAGGTTTCGATTACGGCAACAAGGACAACGATGAAAACAAGAAGACTGTTTCTGCGAGAAATGACCGTGCTTCGCGGATTTGACTTGCCCTGGCGACCGCCCGCCGTCGTGTCCCGGGAATACTTTGAGGCACAGACCACCATCTGCCCGAATATGTCGAAGCTAACCTTCTTTGTTTCTCTCTGCGCGTGCTCGTTGTCTGCTCACCGCCGCGCACGCAGTCTGCCGGTGACCTGTTTGATTGTCTGGCACCTGGCCAGGATTGAGCAGAGTTTGGCTCGAAGGAGGCGGGAGTGGGCGCACGCATGGTGGCTTGGGGCATGGGTACGATGGAAAAATGTGAGCGTTTGTCTCTCACGAACCGGTTGGCAGCAAGAAATCATCGAAGATCAACATTCGATGCTTGTCTGTGTCGCGCCCAAACCCAAGAGTGCATATTGGTTCTACCGTGGTATGTTTATTGGTTTGGTTCGGTTCTCATGACCGCGTTCATACGACTACGGCCCGGAGACGTGTACAGCATATGCCGGCGTTGAGCGATCTAGCCCCCTACCCCTGGTCTCCCGTGATTGTATCCTCTCGACAGACCGTGCTATCCTTCGGCGCATAGGTCTTGTATCATTCACGGGGTCACTGCCTATCTCACTCTCTCGCGCCACCTTTGCCATCTTTTTCTTGTCCCGCGGGGGGGCTTGGCGTGTTGGGCTCGAAGCTGAAGTTCGAAAGGTTCCCCCACGTTCTCGTATTCTTCCGTAAAGGTGTAACGTTGTCGTTTGCTTGCACGTGCCCACCGATCCCTGTTGCTTATGATAGTGACCATGGACCCAGGTCTCATAGGCGTAGGCGCACGTTGTCCCCGCCGCACCCCCGTTCCTTGCACCACCTACCAAGCAACAACGTCCCCGCGGCCCTGGGATGATGTTGATGCCCCTCAATGGTCAGCACCCCCCCCCCTCCCCATACTGCGCTTGGCTTTACGTCCCAACAGCAGGCGAGAAAACGAAGAGGACCCAAGCTTCAAGCCCAGCTGCAACGGACCAAGAGCATCGTGTTCCGCTGGTGTGTGTGCTGCGGAAGCTGTCGGAGGTGCGGTGCCTGCAGTTTCAGCAAGGCCCTCGGCACGACCCCAGACGCAAGCCAGGGTCCCCGACGCCTCCCGGAACGCCGCCGAGGAGGAGAGGGCGTCGGTCCGGCAGCTTTGCTCCGATCTGAGGAGAGACATGTGGGCCGGAGTCTGAAGTGGTCGTGAGGCTACTCCTTCCTCTTCCACCTCGCGCGCCGGCGGCGGGAGCGGCGCTTTGGGCGGAGGCGTTCTGCACGTCGTCGTTCGCGGAAGCGGCGGTTATTTCGCGAGCCCGTCGTCGGCCAGCTCCGTCTCCAGGGGGCAGGGCGAGGCGCGCGCGAGAGCTCAAGAAGGTCGCGCTCGCGGAGGAGAGGGGAGGCGCCGCCGCTGGAACGCGCACCGTCGGCGGGCAGGGGTGGCAGGAGGTGGAGGCCTCGGATGCGTTCCTGCTGGGGAGGGTGTCGGTGCTCTCGGCGCGGGAGTTCGACTCGCGGAGGGGGTACTGCGGCCGGGATCCCGACGTGTACGCTCAGCATTGCAAGTTCAGCTGCCACGGCCCAGGGATCCCCCAACTTGCGGACGGAAAAATAGGAAGGCAGAGACTGGTTGCTGTTTGCCGTGCTCAATCTAGGTCTGGAGTATTCCGCTGCTAGGAACGTGCTTCCTTCTCGGGGTGTTGATGTTCGTGTGTAGGTGTTGTGGCGTTCGTTTCGGCATACATCCTCGTGTGGTCGCCTACGGGGCGTAGATAAGCCTGGAGGAGGTGGGTGATTTGACAGAGTCATTTCGGCAGTGATACCAGTAACTGATCCGGCACGATCTTTGAAGAGTAGCCACGTATGAATTGTTTCAGTCTACCGTTGCAGGGGTATGTTTGCCGAAGGCTTCAGGGCCGCCCTGTCTTTTTATTTTTTTTTGTTCTTCCGGTGTCATTTTGCGCTTGCGGTGCCTGCCCGTGGTGGCCTCGTTGAAAGTGTAATGGAAAGGGTGAACTAATCGCGATAGGGACTGGGAGGGAGACAAACTCGAAGTATCAGCACTGATGTTTTCCTCGGGGTCACCTCATCGTACCGTCATGAGACAGGTCAAGGACAACCTTGGGATCACACGACAGTCACCATTCTTGGCACACAGCGGTCATGAATCACCGGCGCCACAACGGTGAAGCCCAGGTCTAGTGGGCGACAGCACGCACGCCCTGCAGAGGCAGCACGGACATTGCACGCCAGTTCCATCGCAAGCTTGGTCCGTGAGTACTGTCCACTCAATCTTCGAGCAGCTCGCTTGAAGTATGTACATGCATTTATTTGGCCTGGATGATTACTTTGGGTCGTCATTCTTGTTTCCTTGAATGTTTCATGCGACACACTCAGATTGCATTCCTTGTCACACTGCCGACCAAGGGCCGGAGCAAAACGAAATTACCACAAAATTCTGGCAGCACAACAGTCGGGTAGACTACCTCTGCTACAATCCATGCGCGCAAGCAAAAAGCAAGCCAACGCCACGTGACCCCTGCGGTTTGGCACGAAATGCAGCATCAACGAGGCACACAAGAAGGAGCCCGCAGGCACGCCTCCCCACAATTAAATTGTTGAGATCGAGTCAAGAACAGACGCAAGCTGGAACCGCAACGCTCCTCTCGCCGCTACACCCTTCAGCGAGAAGCGAAGCATGAAAAAAAAAAACACATTTGCCCGATTGGCCCGATTGGCCCAAAAAAAAACCGCAAACCGGGCAACGAGGGAAAAAAGTCGTTGATCGTGGAAATAATCTAGCTGTACATGGGCTCGAGTTTTTGCCGTTCATGGGAATACACCATCGGGGATAGGCAACAAGGACCACTAAAGTACGAAGTACATAGGAATCCGTGCCACATCCGTCGAAAGCAAACCCACTAGTGGACCCGTGCCATAGCTGTACAACTGTTTCGCTTCCACGGCTTGACAGTACACCGCATCACCTCAGGCGGGCAAAGGGTCGGATGAACCGACACCTCGCTCAACGCCTTCGAGAGCAAGATGACTGCCAAGAACAAAAAAAACAACAACAACAACAATAACCCGCTGCCACTCTAGGTGCCGGCGGAGAAGCCCTGTCCCCCCTCCCCTCCCCCGGACATCCCGTCACTGCTGTCATCTCCCTCTCCCTCTCCCACCGGCTTCTTCTCCTTCTTTGCCTTGCCCCCGCGTTTTTTCCTCCTGTTCTTCCTGCCCTTCCCCCCCCCCTCCCCCTCTTGCGGCGGCCCTGAGGGTTGGCCGCCCGCCTCCTCCTTCTGCTCCCCCTCCTGCTGGGACGGCCCCCGAGAGGTTTCCGCCCGCCTCCTCCTCGCGCCCGTCGTCGTCGCCACCCCCGCCTGCCTTGGGTAGATTCTTGCCGACCTTCCAATGGGCGAAGTGTGAGCCTAGCTCGGACTCTTTGCCCCACACCCTGGCGGACTCCTCCGCCCTCTCGTTCATCTTGTGCAGGACTTTCGTCAACTGGCGGTCAGGCAATTTCTTGCTCTGGACATTCAAGAGGCCAGCTCCGAGGGCGTCCGCGTTGTTCTTGAGGTCGTTGAGCTTGCCCGTGAGGCCCTCCTGGATGTCCTGGATCTCCTGCTGCACTGTTGCCATCTCGTCAGCCAGCTTGGCTTGCCCCATTTCGAGCTGGCTCTGGAAGACGAGCTTCATCTTCTCCTCTGACGCGGCGATGGCGGCGGCGGTGGCGATCTCGGCCTCAGTCTGCCACCTCGCCCTCTCCTCCTCGAGCTGGCTCTGGAAGACCAGCTGCATCTTCTTTTCCATCTTCTCCCCGGACGCGGCGACGGCGGCGGCGGTGGCAATATCGGCCTCAGTCTGCCACCTCCTCCTCTCCTCCTCGTGGTTGGACACAGCTCCGGCGAACAGCCGCGAACGCCGGCAGAGGGTCATCACCAGCCAGCAGCAGCTCAGCCCGCTGCACAGCGCCGTCATCGACCAGTCCCTGGATCAGCCGTCATGAATGTTGAAACAATACGCACACCGGTGGCAGCAGTATCAAGTCTACAGCAGTAGTCACGGTCGAATATGTAAATGCGCATCGATGAGAGCTCCATAAACAAACGGCGAAACTCATACCGAAACAGCATTCGTTCGTACCCAGCTTTACGAACACGCTGTGCCACACGTCAACCCACAGAAGGTTATGAGGACATTTTTGGCAGCGACGCTGAGAATGAATCAAGCAATCGCTCATCTGCAGAACAGAAAATACTGTTGAAACGGAACTCCTGTGATGGCAGGTAATCTTCTCCCTGAATGATGGCTGAGCACCGATTTTTCCAAAATCGCGGGTAACGTCAACACCAATGGCATGGCTCTCGCCATCCACCCAACAGTTGGGCAAACGCGATGAACTTTGAGCTGACGGGGAAACGTATCGTCCGAAGAAACGACCTTCCGAAGAAGAACACTGCCATACACAAAGAACATGACCGAAGCATACCTGACAGGCATGGCAGCAGGCACGCTGTAGTTCCACGAACGCCACCCTGCCTTCTGGACCAAGAACATGAGGCTCCAGAACCCGAACTGGTATAAAAAAAGGGTGGGGTCGGAGGGGCAGGGAGGGGAAGGGTTAGCTGAGCGAAAACGCTGCAAAGGAGTGGTGCAGTCCTCGTCTGTCTCTGTCACGAGACGATGCGTGAGTACGTGTTCGACAGCAGTGAGTGCCGGATATGGGCAACATCAACCGTGTTTACCATGGTCCAGGAATGTCGCCAAGTGCCCCCCCCCCCACGCCCACCTACCCCAGCCGTTTAAGACACTGGATATCGCCCCCGATCGATACTTCTCCCGAACCGCTGAAAGGAATCGCCGAGGGGGGGGGGGAGACAAGACGCTAGTTATGACTCTCACGTGCTGCGTGCTGTTGCGACCGGCGAAACAGACCATCGAGAGGTCCCAGTCGCGCAACATGCGTTGCGTCTGCGACACTCTGATGAGCTGCTGGAGGGCCGCCCGGCCAGTCTCCGCCAGCAGAGCTCGTTGAACCATCTGGACGAGGTCCAGAGGCTTCATCAACGACAAGCTCACCACTGCACACGCCCCAGGCTCGTCGCACAAGGGCATGGGACTCGTCTGCTCTATTTCCTGTAGCACGTGATGGCATCGGGGGAAAATAGCGAATGGGGGTGTAAGAGCAATAAACACAGGCCATTCGTGTCAACCATATCTCATCATTCACTAGCAGCAGCAGCAGCAGCAGCAGCAGCATGAGCAGCATGGGCAGCATCAATAGCGTAAGCGGGAGATTTCCGCAAAGTAAACGCCACAGCGAATCAAATCGATAGGTGTGCGACACATGAGCTGCTGGCCGTACACACATATTTGACAACAACAACAACAACAACAACAACAATATACAAAAGCGCTTGCTCACCGCCACGCCCAAGAACGGGGGCCATACGCACAAGGCGCCACCGTCATCGAAGGGTGCCACGGTAGCCGGCGAGGTCGGGTGGCGAGCGGTACCGACGCTTGAAGGTTCCAGGTCCTGCTGTTGCAGACAGACATAGCATAGTAGGTAGGTGCGTGCACCGTCATGGGGGGAGAGGGGTAGACTATGTGAGCCAAAACTGTTTCGTCGGTGTCACTCATAGCTAGCCGATCATTCGTGAGACACTTGGCAGCAGCACCACCTGCATGAGCACCGGCAGCGTCGGGAAATGTCTGCAACGCACCGCATTTGAATCGATTCATACCAATCAAGGTGTCTGGCACATATGTGCGTTGTTTTCGTCCCGTTTATTATGGCGACAGTCCCCCATTTTTCGTGGTGAGGCGTGTACTACTCTTTTCAGTGTGTGCACCGTACTACACATATTTTCGTACAACTACAACCATCCAGGGCCACACAGGAGGGGGTAAACACAAGGGCTCTTTTCTTCTTTTCATGTATTTTCGTGCTCCACCTTTCTCCTGCGGTGCGGGCTGAAATTTTTTTTTATCGCGAGAAGGGTCCAGCCGTCCCTTTCCCTCGTCAACGGTGCTAACTAACGTCGAAGTTTGGTACTCACAAGAGCTTTTCCACCTATATTTCGCTTTCACCTGCAAATGTTGTACATCTTTTCACCCCCAAGGGGATTCAAACTCACGACCATTACGACTAACGGTTTTCGGGTACCACAATAACGGACCACCGGGGCGACCATATACAACAGAAAAAAACATTTGGAGCAAACACGTTTCACAAGATAGAAAAAAAAACATTTCCCACGCTTACCGGAAAGCCCAAGGACGGAGACCAAGGGCACGATGGAACATGATCCACGCGGAATGCGGCCACGTCGAGCGGTGCCACAGACGACAAGGTCGCAACCGCGCACGCTCCAGGCTCCTGACAAACGGGCGTGCCGTCTGTCACAACAACGGTCTCGTCCACAACCTGTAGCACGTCACGGGAAGTGTGTTCGTGGGCGGGGGGTAGCGAAGGGGGTGTAAGACGGACAAGACTGTTTTGACCGTGTCAGGCATAGCTGATGATTCATCAGACGCGTGGCAGCCGCAGCAGCAGCAGCAGAAATCGTTTGTAAAGCACCACAATGGATCGATTCATCATGTGTGGCAAACGTGCAAGAGACAAAAGAGCATATTTTCCAAACGGAACACTGCTGCCGTTGGCAAAAAAACATTTAAAAAAAAACCGCCAAGCCCAAGAACGGATGCCAAATGCACGATGAAAGATTGCCGCTACGTCCGTGGTGGACGTCGCGGAAGCCGGCAGGGTCGCGTGGGGTGTGGTACCGAGCTTGAAACTTCGAAGGGTCGGCACCACTCGCCACCTGACCCTGCCGGCTACCGCGATGTCCACAACGGACGTAGCGACGATCTTCCATCGTGCATTTGGCCTCCGTTCCCGGGCTTCAGAGGTGTTTTGTTTTTCGTTGTTGTGAAATGCTATTGATGCCAACAACAGCAGTGTTCCGTTTGGGAAAAAGTATTTCAGCTCTCGTACCCGTCGCTTAAGAAACCACACAGCAGTGCTCTCGTTGCTGAACTGTTCCCTCGTCCGCCTTACTCGAAAAAATCTGTCCGCAACGCTTCGCCGATTTGACCACGTGCTCCGCTTCCACGACTGCTCCTCTCATTCTCCCTCACCACGAGCACGCACCTACCTACCTATATCTGTCGTCTGCAACAGCTGGACCCCACGCGGTCAAATCGGCCAAGTGTTGCGGACACTTGTTCGAGTAAGGCGGACAAGGGAGCAGTTCAGCAAAACGAGACCACTTCTGTGTGGTTCGGTATACTGTAGGGGTGCGATATGCAACCGATCGTAACGTGCATGCCACAAACCAGCGACGGTGTACGCCATTTCTAGCCTAAAAGGGACTATCAACATGAGAATCATGGCCATGCACACACGCATCAGCTCTGCCTCATCAATCTGCCACACATTGGCGACCGCACTTCGGCAAAAAAAGCAGCAACACTTTTGATCCCCGCACGGGACGCGCTACACTCAGGAAATTCCAGGAAATTCAACGTGCAAAACGCTCCAACCACACAAGACGCTGCCAGCGCAATACCACCATTACAAGATGTCGATCGCACCGGCCAATCGCCGAAGACCACCGGAGACCAGTGCACGGCTTCCGGCACGATTGGTTGAGGAGGCGCTTCCACCGCCATCGCCGCTCGGGAGCGGACGACACGCTGCCGGGAGCCGGGGCGGCGGGGCGGGAAAAGTGTGCACAAATAGGCGCGAGAAGAACGACTGGATGTGGCAGTCGAACGGATCGCTGGTGCTTTGATACGAAGCACGGCCATGGGGTTGGGCCCTTTGGCTTGAAATCACAGCGGTGTTGATGTATTGTGGTGGTACTCAAAACACACTTTTTTTTTTTCCGCATGCAGGAGACTCTCCCGAAAATATAACGCAGGTAAAAAAACTCAGGGGGAAAAGAGGAGAAATACTTGTCATCCATGCCGCCCCCTCCCCACGCAGAGGCGTTCAACCACATGAAATACCAGTTTCCTCGCTCCGTATCCATTTTCGAACCCGCCATTCCCCCCCTTTGCCAATCGATAATGACGTGCGTGTGCATATTTATTTGTAGTACCTCCAAAACCGGCTCTTTTTCAGGCTGAGTTGTCGTCCAAAACACCTCGGGGGCGGGCTCTGCGGTGCTCTCCTCGAGGATCACCCGGACATCGATGCCGTTAACGATGATCCGCAGCGCGGCGGGGATGCCCTTGACTACGGTCTTGGCTCGCCGCAGCATCCCCTGGCCCTTGAAGGCGTCCGCCAAAGGCAGCAGCGTGATAGCCACCAGTAGAAGCAGCATCGGCCACGCCGGAAACCACCTCATTATTCTCTCGCCTGTGTAGGGCATGAAAGCGGTAGGAGGCGCGGCTTTAGTGGCTGGCCAATGCACATTTCTTCGTTGCCCACATGTCCCCAACGGAGTTGCCCCACAATCGGCAGCTATGCCGCTGTTGGAAGCTCTTGACTAGAGGGAAAACCACAGAGTGCCGTGGCGCAAATCCTGTGTCTGGGTCTTGAATAATCTGACTCACACGATCCAAGGAGGGAAAACCGGGTCGGGCAATAAACCTGTCCCTTGGAGGCCAAGAGCTTTCATGGCTCACGCGGTGATCTATCTGTCTATCTCTCTTTCGAGTGTGACCAGCCTGAGCAGCAGCTGCATGGAGCAAGGGATATTCATCTGTGCGTGTACCGTAGCCACAACGAGAGAGAATCCGAGGGTCGACTTGGCTCCAGATCAAACAGCAAGCATACTTTGTGGGATGATCATGCTCTTTCCGCCAGCGGCCTTGTGTGCGAGCAGAGCGCATCCACGGCGTGGCCCGTCGCCGAACATGTTGATAGACATGCACTGCGCACACCGGCAAACTCCAACGCCCGGGCGCGCTCCTCCCCATCGAGTCTATCTGTTGGGTGTGTGCACTTCCCTCCTCCCCTCACAACAGCACACTTCTCTGTCCACACAAACAAACACACACTCCCGTACCTGCTTCTTGCCCCTCTCGCTTTGCTCCGCTTTCGCTCCTCTCTCGCGCACGATCTTGCTTCTTGTCCTCTCAGTCAACAGCAGGATCGATCGGCGGCCGTTCTCCGAAAAGAGCCAGCAGCCGAGGTACGATCCGGTTGTGCCCTCTTCCAAAACCACCAGCTTTCCCTCTCTCCGCTCAACTTGCGACTCCAGCAAAAAAAGGCGGGAAGAGATGGGAGTGACACGGGTTCAGTCCTCTACAGGATCCGTCCCGGCTTTCTCTTAACGCTTCCAAGGGGTTTCGAATCTGTTACGCTTCGGCAGCCGGTAGCATGAAAAGGCACGCCCACAACGAGCAACTTTAGAAGACATGTATCCGTCCGCACGACCATATCTCCGATCAGATGAGGTCCGGCATTCTGCATTCATTCCGTTCTCGATTCTCCCTTCCAGCATGCTGTCGTTGGCGGGGCGTATCCCGTGATCTGGTTCCATCGCTCCCACCAGCACGGGCGCTACGATGTGGTGATGGTGGAGGCCGTGCGTCTTGGCAAGCTTAACAGCTTGACCGAACGGGGCCCTGCGGAAGCTATCGATGTTTTGACCTGTTGTACCCCCCCAGTCTTGTACCCCCCCCGTCTGCCCGCACCATCTGAGGGCCCCTGCCTGATCTCCGCAATCTCCGAAGATTTCAAAACACCCAGCTCGTTCGTATATGTGTGTGTTGTGATAGCTGACAGCGCCGCGACCCTACTGCTGTGTACAGCGTTCGCATTTGTGTTGTGCGGTGTACCTGTCGTCATCTTCCCTGATTTTCGACTCAACGTCCCTCTCCTGGAAACTATCAATTGTTCCGCAGCTTCATCCGCGCTGCTGCAGCGCTGCAAGAGAGCCAGGCGTTGCTCATCCACGCGAGCTGTGAAGCACCCCGGGGACGACCATGAGCCAGGCCGAGTCAGGTGAGTTGGCCACGGGGGTTGATCACCTTTGCTGTCGATATATTTTATGGGTCATACACTGTCTACAGGAGCAAGGTTCTTCGTTACTCTAGACCGACGAGGCAATTCTAAGGCAGGTCCCCGTCCATCAACGCCACTTCCAAAGTTGCAGGTTAAAATCTTATCGTATCTAACGGAGTAGCAAGTTGTCACAAAGACACTGCGCCGTGTTCCCTGTGAAGGTTGAAGGTTACATTTTACAACACGCGACATGACGGAGGGTTTCTCCCCGATACCTTTGTCGTTGACCCAGTGTAGAGAACTACAGGGGATGTATTGCAAGATGTAGGCTACCTTACAGATGTTTTTGTACTTGGCACCAGCTGGTATCACTGATATATATCATAATCATCTGTGTATACACATAGCTCGACTCGAAATGCGTCCAGTACCCAGCCGGTTTTCCCCCCACTCGCTGCAAAGACTCCACCACATCCCGTTCGACTGTGGGTGTATCTCGAATGGGTATGTTAGTGCACTGCCGCCCTCAGCGGTCTGTGGTGTTGAGACTGGGGACTATGTTATCCCAGGAACAGCTGATAAAAAAGGACCATGCATTGTATATATTCGTCACGCAAGCCCCTCAGGCAAGCTGGTATTCGACACGCAAGCCCCTCAGGCAAGCTGGTATTCAACACGCAAGCCCCTCAGGCAAGTGCCGGGAGCACACCGCTGTGTGCTCCCGGGGCCCCCGCACTTGGACCACAACCGCATACATACCCTCACACCCATACTTCCCATACGCATATCCCCCACAGAGGATGCACAGATCGGACTCATATCCAAGTACCACAAACAGGGTAGCTTTTCTGTTTGTATATTTACTTTCCCTAAGGTTTGAGTTACTTAGAGTTGGCTCACGGTTGGGGCATCGTGAGAGTTACTCTTCTCTCTGAGGGGAGACATTGCCATCTGTGACGCAATTACGAAACTATACCCCAAAGAGGACAACCCATGTACTGCTTTGCAGAGTATAAGGGCTAGAAGACTACAGTACAGCAGGAGTCTTCTTCTGAAAGTCCAATGCACTTGTGTTGTCGATTTGTTCTTGATTTGTGTTCGTGAAAGACAGCATCGCATCACATTGATTTCCGGTGACCATCACAACAGCTGGTCATGCACGAAAGTCTCCCAAGGGTTCAACAGAATAATCGAACAAAACCTCATTGGTAAGGATACCAAGATCTGACAACGGTGGCATGTTCACGGCCATTGCCATTCATATCGGCGTGGGTTTGATTCATGGGAATCAGCCAAAAGCATGCGCAGAGTTGCTTGACATGAGCACCACTCCACACTGCTGCAGTCCCAGTAAACATGGCGTTTACACCCGCTGGCCTGAATATTGGTTCGGTGATGGGTCAACAACAAGTGCAATTTTTCCCAATAAAATGCTTTGCCTATGCCACTGCAGGTGGAACTGGCTTTGACAACGCAGCACTTGGTCGCCTCCGCGAACCATGAGACCATGTACGCTACGCTCATATCGCTGTTTATCGAGAATCACACGACCGGAAGCATGTTTTGAGGGTGTGTATATTTTTATCCCACCTCCTCTTCTGTCTACACCTTTCGACATGCTTCTTGATATTTTCGCGATCAGGCTGCGGAGTCACACGCGAGGCAGGGCCGATTTCCGCATGGCTCTCCGTATGCCTGCCGCTCGTTTTGCTCTTTTTCCTGCCTGCATCATCTGTCGAACGCCCCCAGGGAACTTGTCGTTGGTTGGTTTGTGTCTGCCTTCCCTGCTAAATCCACTCACTCACAGATGCCACACCCGCTCATGTCCCGCTCCAGCTGCTGCTGCCGGTGCTGCCGCTGCCATTGCTCAACCCCCGTTTGCTACAGCTGTGCGACAGTCTACATCTCCACCATGATCACCCCTTCAGCTTTCCCTATTACGAACCAGCAGCGCTGCTACTTGGGGGATACTTGCACCACAGCGCTACGGAACTATTGTACGTAGCAGGAGAGCCGCTGCTGTGAATCCTGTGCCTCCTCCATTCACTTGTTCACACTTCCGCTTGCTGCTGCTGCTGCTGCTGCTGCTGCTGCTGCTGCTGCTGCTGCAGATCCTTTGGATGGTACCTGGCAGGGACGAAGGGGGCGGGGGTCGTCAATCTGCCGGGGGGTGGGCGCCTCATGCTGATGCCCACAGCAGCGGATCCAGGTGAGAGCATCGTTAGGTTGGCACAACATCAACAACAACAGGGTGGAGGTGGCTCGGTCCTCGCTGGGTATCCTGCTGCTGCCGTACGCTATTTAGCCGAGTTACGCTGGCGTGTTTATGTTTGGGGCACGTTGCGGGTGTGTGTGTTTTGTTTTGTTTCTGTGGCCGGTTGGCTGGGGGGCTGATCGCTTTCTTCTCCCGCTTCTTGTCATCTTTCACTCACAAGATTGTTGTCTTTGTCGAGACGTTGCTTGAGGGCATCGCATGCACCGGTAGTGTATGTTCAGGTAACTTGCTGGTACGCCTCCCGGGCACTAAAGATTGGTCAGGCATCCATTCGGGCTTTTAGGTCCCGACTCACTGCTATCGTAGCCTCCATGTTGTCTGCCTCCGGGTCATGGCACTACACTAGTTTAGTTTCAGCGCCACTTCTAGAGTGCAATGCCTCTGTCCCTTCGTCGCCTCAATGTGGTTCATCTGTTCATTGGTACCAATGCATCATGCAAGCGTACGGTATGGTACAGTACAGTACAGTACGGTACGCTGTTCTTCACTGTTGTATTGTAGTATTTTAGGATCTTTGGCCTCGACCCTCCATTTGCCCGCCACTACGCTCGTTGCCACGGCGCTGCAATGTTCGTCGGGTGCCTCCGGACACAGGTACCGCCGCCGCTGCCGCCGCAGTCTTATATTCTTCGGCATGCAGCAATACTTCGGATGTGCCAACGCCTCCACGGCCACGCCCTGCGTCGAGGAGTGAAATCAGGTTTTGTAATAGTGATGGTGATGGTGGTGGTGGTGGCGGAGAAGAGGAGGCAGCGGCATCGCTAGGAGGATTCTGAGGGTGCCTGATGGGCAGCATGCACCAGCCTAGGAAATTAGTGGCCGGCACGGCAGCGGGTGAGCACCAGCAGCACCACTTTGTTGTCATTTGTCACTCTTCAGCTCTCCAGTCGAGCAAGCCCTGGCCGTTCACATTTGTTCATCGTCACCCTGAGGTCGAACTACGTATGCCTCGTAACGTACGTTACAAAATAGCCGTCGGAGGCCGTACACCCCAAATACCGCATGAAAGTGTGTACCCACCCTTTTGTGGGATAGGAGGCCTGTGACCACAGGAGGGTTGGATCGGTACTAGTGTCAGAAGGTACGGAGCAGAGAGAGACCCGTTTGCTTTTGTGTGAAGGTTTCGATTACGGCAACAAGGACAACGATGAAAACAAGAAGAATGTTTCTGCGAGAAATGACCGGGGAATACCTTGAGGCACAGACCACCATCTGCCCGAATATGTCGAAGCTAACCTTCTTTGTTTCTCTCTGCGCGTGCTCGTTGTCTGCGCACCGCCGCGCACGCAGTCTGCCGGTGACCTGTTTGATTGTCTGGCACCTGGCCAGGATTGAGCAGAGTTTGGCTCGAAGAAGGCGGGAGTGGGCGCACGCATGGTGGCTTGGGGCATGGATACGATGGAAAAATGTGAGAGTTTGTCTCTCACGAACCGGTTGGCCGCAAGAATCATCGAAGATCAGGATTCGATGCTTGTCTGTGTCGCGCACAAACCCAAGAGTGCACATTGGTTCTACCGTGGCATGTTTATTGGTTTGGTTCGGTCCTCATGACCGCATTCATACGACTACGGCCCGGAGACGCGTACAGCATATGCCGGCGTTGAGCGATCTAGCCCCCTACCCCTGGTCTCCCGTGATCGTATCCTCTCGACACACTGTGCTATCCTTCGGCGCATAGGTATCTAGTTGTCTTGTTTATGTCACGGGGTCACTGCCTTCCTCTCTCTCGCGCGCCACCTTTGCCATCTTTTTCTTGTCCCGCGGGGGGGCTTGGCGTGTTGGGCTCGAAGCTGAAGTTCGAAAGGTTCCCCCACGTTCTCGTATTCTTCCGTAAAGGTGTAACGTTGTCGTTTGCTTGCACGTGCCCACCGATCCCTGTTGCTTATGATGGTGACCATGGACCCAGGTCCCATAGGCGTAGGCGCACGTTGTCCCCGCCGCACCCCCGTTCCTTGCACAACCTACCAAGCAACAACGTCCCCGCGGCCCTGAGATGATGTTGATGCCCCTCAATGGTCAACACCACCCCACCCCCCATACTGCGCTTGGCTTTCCGTCCCAACAGCAGGCGAGAAAACGAAGAGGACCCAAGCTTCAAGCCCAGCTGCAACGGACAAAGAGCATCGTGTTCCGCTGGTGTGTGTGCTGCGGAAGCTGTCGGAGGTGCGGTGCCTGCAGTTTCAGCAAGGCCCTCGGCACGACCCCAGACGCAAGCCAGGGTCCCCGACGCCTCCCGGAACGCCGCCGAGGAGGAGAGGGCGTCGGTCGGGCAGCTGTGCTCCGATCTGAGGAGAGACATGTGGGCCGGAGTCTGAAGTGGTCGTGAGGCTACTCCTTCCTCTTCCACCTCGCGCGCCGGCGGCGGGAGCGGCGCTTTGGGCGGAGGCGTCCTGCACGTCGTCGTTCGCGGAAGCGGCGGTTATTTCACGAGCCTGTCGTCGGCCAGCTCCGTCTCCAGGGGGCAGGGCGAGGCGCGCGCGAGAGCTCAAGAAGGTCGCGCTCGCGGAGGAGAGGGGAGGCACCGCCGCTGGGACGCGCACCGTCGGCGGGCAGGGGTGGCAGGAGGTGGAGGCCGCCTATGCGTTCCTGCTGGGGAGGGTGTCGGTGCTCTCGGCGCGGGAGTTCGACTCGCGGAGGGGGTACTGCGGCCGGGATCCCGACGTGTACGCTCAGCATTGCAAGTTCAGCTGCCACGGCCTAGGGATCCCCCAACTTGCGGACGGAAAAGTAGGAAGGCAGAGACTGGTTGCTGTTTGCCGTGCTCAATCTAGGTCTGGAGTATTCCGCTGCTAGGAACGTGCTTCCTTCTCGGGGTGTTGATGTTCGTGTGTAGGTATTGCGGCGTTCGTTTCGGCGTGCATGTTCGTGTGGTCGCCTACGGGGCGTAGATAAGCCTGGAGGAGGTGGGTGATTTGACAGAGTCATTTCGGCAGTGATACCATTAGCTGATCCGGCGCGATCTTTGAAGGGTAATCATATACCATGGTATGTATTTTTCAGTCTACCGTTGCAGGGATATGTTTGACGAAGGCTTCAGGACCGCCCTTTTGTTTTTTTCATTCTTCCGGTGTCATTTTGCGCTTGCGGTGCCTGCCTGTGGTGGCCTCGTTGAAAGTGTAATGGAAAGAGCAAACTAAAACTGGTCCAAATGTAACCAACCTGTCGCGATTAGCGCAAGGGACTGGGAGGGAGACAAACTCGAAGTATCAGCACTTATGTTTTCTCGGGGTCACCTCATCGTACCGTCATGAGACAGGTCAAGGACAACCTTGGGATCACACGACAGTCACCATTCTTGGCACACAGCGGTCATGAATCACCGGCGCCACAACGGTGAAGCCCAGGTCTAGTGGGCGACAGCACGCACGCCCTGCAGAGGCAGCACGGACATTGCACGCCAGTTCCATCGCAAGCTTGGTCCGTGAGTACTGTCCACTCAATCTTCGAGTAGCTCGCTTGAAGTATGTACATACATTTATTTGGCCTGGATGATTACTTTGGTCGTCATTCTTGTTTCCTTGAATGTTTCATGCGACACATTCAGATTGCATTCCTTGTCACACTGCCGACCAAGGGCCGGAGCAAAACAAAATTACCACAAAATTCTGGCAGCACAACAATCGGGTAGACTACCTCTGCTACAATCCATGCGCGCAAGCAAAAAGCAAGCCAACGCCACGTGACCCCTGCGGTTTGGCACGAAATGCAGCATCAACCAGGCACACAAGAAGGAGCCCGAAGGCACGCCTCCCCACAATTAAATTGTTGAGATCGAGTCAAGAACAGACGCAAGCTGGAACCGCAATGCTCCTCTCGCCGCTACGCCCTTCAGCGAGAAGCGAAGCATGAAAAAAAATACACATTTGCCCGATTGGCCCGATTGGCCCAAAAAAAAAAACGCAAACCGGGCAACGAGGGAAAAAAGTCGTTGATCGTGGAAATAATCTAGCTGTACATGGGCTCGAGTTTTTGCCGTTCATGGGAATACACCATCGGGGATAGGCAACAAGGACCACTAAAGTACGAAGTACATAGTAATCCGTGCCACATCCGTCGAAAGCAAACCCACTAGTGGACCCGTGCCATAGCTGTACAACTGTTTCGCTTCCACGGCTTGACAGTACACCGCACTACCTTAGGCGGGCAAAGGGTCGGATGAACCGACACCTCGCTCAACGCCTTCGAGAGCAAGATGACTGCCAAGAACAAAAAAAAACAACAACAACAACCCGCGTCCACTCTAGGTGCCGGCGGAGAAGCCCTGCCCCCCCTCCCCTCCCCCGGACATCCCGTCACTGCTGTCATCTCCCTCTCCCTCTCCCACCGGCTTCTTCTCCTTCTTTGCCTTGCCCCCGCGTTTTCCCCTCCTGGTCTTCCTGCGCTTCCCCCCCCCCTCCCCCTCTTGCGGCGGCCCTGAGGGTTGGCCGCCCGCCTCCTCCTTCTGCTCCCCCTCCTGCTGGGACGGCCCCGAGAGGTTTCCGCCCGCCTCCTCCTCGCGCCCGTCGTCGTCGCCACCCCCGCCTGCCTTGGGTAGATTCTTGCCGGCCTTCCAATGGGCGAAGTGTGAGCCTAGCTCGGACTCTTTGCCCCACACCCTGGCGGACTCCTCCGCCCTCTCGTTCATCTTGTGCAGGACTTTCGTCAACTGGCGGTCAGGCAATTTCTTGCTCTGGACATTCAAGAGGCCAGCTCCGAGGGCGTTCCGCGTTGTTCTTGAGGTCGTTGAGCTTGCCCGTGAGGCCCTCCTGGATGCCCTGGATCTCCTGCTGCACTGTTGCCATCTCGTCAGCCAGCTTGGCTTGCCCCATTTCGAGCTGGCTCTGGAAGACGAGCTTCATCTTCTCCTCTGACGCGGCGATGGCGGCGGCGGTGGCGATCTCGGCCTCAGTCTGCCACCTCGCCCTCTCCTCCTCGAGCTGGCTCTGGAAGACCAGCTGCATCTTCTTTTCCATCTTCTCCCCGGACGCGGCGACGGCGGCGGCGGTGGCAATATCGGCCTCAGTCTGCCACCTCCTCCTCTCCTCCTCGTGGTTGGACACAGCTCCGGCGAACAGCCGCGAACGTCGGCAGAGGGTCATCACCAGCCAGCAGCAGCTCAGCCCGCTGCACAGCGCCGTCATCGACCAGTCCCTGGATCAGCCGTCATGAATGTTGAAACAATACGCACACCGGTGGCAGCAGTATCAAGTCTACAGCAGTAGTCACGGTCGAATATGTAAATGCGCATCGATGAGAGCTCCATAAACAAACGGCGAAACTCATACCGAAACAGCATTCGTTCGTACCCAGCTTACGAACACGCTGTGCCACACGTCAACCCACCGAAGGTCATGAGGACATATTTGGCAGCAGCGCTGAGAATGAATCAAGCAATCGCTCATCTGCAGAACAGAAAATACTGTTGAAACGGAACTCCTGTGATGGCAGGTAATCTTCTCCCTGAATGATGGCTGAGCACCGATTTTTCCAAAATCGCGGGTAACGTCAACACCAATGGCATGGCTCTCGCCATCCACCCAACAGTCAACACCAATGGCATGGCTCTCGCCATCCACCCAACAGTTGGGCAAACGCGATGAACTCTGAGCTGACGGGGAAACGTATCGTCCGAAGAAACGACAGAAGAACACTGCCATGCACAAAGAACATGACCGAAGCATACCTGACAGGCATGGCAACAGGCACGCTGTAGTTCCACGAACGCCACCCTGCCTTCTGGACCAATAACATGAGGCTCCAGAACCCGAACTGGTATAAAAAAAGGGTGGGGTCGGAGGCGCAGGGAGGGGAAGGGTTAGCTGAGCGAAAACGCTGCAAAGGAGTGGTGCAGTCCTCGTCTGTCTCTGTCACGAGACGATGCGTGTCCGACAGCAGTTCTGGGCAACATTAACCGTGCCTATGATGCTCCGGAAATTTCGCCAACGAATAGCACCGCCTACGCCGTTCAACAAACTCGAATCGCCGGGGGGGATTGTTGTTGTTGTTGTTGTTGATGTTGTTGTTGTTGTTTGCCTTCTCATGAAAAACCGTCCCGGTTTCCGCTCATTACCTTCTAGCATCCGTACTGGGCCAACTAACGCGAACGCCTTCGTGTTCACAGCCCAACTACCCCCCAAAAGGGGATGCACCTTTCTAGAAAAACAAAATGTACACCGCGGATATTCCGGCTCTCACGTGCTTCTTGTCGTCCGCAACGTCCACTATCGAAGCCTGCTCGGCTTCCCACTCGCGCACGATGCGGTGCAGTTGGGATACCTGCCGGACCATGTTAGTCTCGGCCAGAAAAGCGCGTTCGACCATCTGGGTGAGGTCGACGGGGGTCACGGACGACAAGGTCGCCACCACGCACGCTCCAGGCTCGTCGCACAAGGGCATGGGACTCGCCTCGTCGATTGCCTGTAGCACGCAATGGGAAGGTGATGCAGCGGGCGAACATGGCGAAGGCGGTGTAAGAGAGCAAAACAATGGGTAGTCCGCGCCAACCATCGTTGATCACCCACGAGAAACTGGCAGCCGCAGCCGCAGCCGCAGCAGCAGCAGCATCGGCGGGAAATCCTTGTATTGAACCGATTGGAGTGTGGTCATGTCCAAGAGAGACAAGCACATGGGACGAAACGGAACAACACTGCCATCTATAGACTATAGACCTGGAACACTCGCATTTCACAACTACTGTATCGAAAAATATTCCCCAAGCTTACCGGCGAGCCAACGAACGGAGGCCACAAGCAGGAGGTGACGTTGTCGCCAAAGTCGGTGAGGGGCACCACGGCCTTCGGGGAAGCCGACAGCGTTGCGTAGGGGGCTGTGCAGACGTCTCCGAACTGCGTGTCCGGCTGTTGCCGGCAGACGTAGTTGCGTGCGCGCGGTGAGGTGGGGGGGGGAGAAGCAGCCACGGACGGAGAGGAGCACACGGGTAGTCGGGGCAGTGCTGTTTTCTAGTCAGGCGGACGAGGGAGCAGTTCAGCCAAGGGTGTATTGTTGTGTGGTTCGATAGCGAGGGGTGTGATATGCAACCGGTAGTATCGTGTCAAAGGACACCACAAGCAGAAAGTTGCCCACACGTAAACGCATCAGGTCTACATGTACCTCAAATATTTTTACAATTGCCGCAAAGCGTTTGATACCTGCACTCGACTCTCGCAACATTACAATACCGCTGTCGCAATCAATGCTTCTTACCAGCCAATCCAATCCAACCCTGCCAGCGTGTCCTTCACGTCCAATAGGCTGGCAGGAGCGGGCCGGGAGGGACAGGTTAGAAACAAGAGGTTGGAGTCAGGTGCACTGCCATTTGTATATCCCTCACGGCTACAGTATGGGGTCGAGCCCTTGGTTGGACAATGCTATATTGCGGGGGTACTCAGAAAACATTTCACGACGTGTATGATACTGCAGGAGAGACCGCCGAAAAAGCACGCAAGATCATGTTTGAGGAAACGAGGAGAACATCGTAGTGGTCTCCCAGAAAAACTGAAAGTAAAAGATAGCCAAACCACAAAAACGAATACCCTCAACGCGCATGCATGTCATTTCTCACCCTTCCCATCTGCCTTCAAGGCACGTCTATCAACATCATCATGAACGCAGGCACACCAAACTTGTCACGCCCGCCCGGCCCGCATAGGTTTTCAAACAACACAAGGGTTAACGATACCCCACACACACATCAACACCGTCAATACCTCCCCTGCTACAATCGATCTTCATCACTTACCTCCAAAACCCACTCCTGGTTGGGCTGGATCGTGCCCGCAAACGCCGCTTCCCGGAGGCCAGAGGCGGGTTTCTGCCTCAACGCCATACCCTCCTCTAGGAGGAAGGTAGCGTCGATGTCCTTGAACATGTCCCGCAGCGCGGTCGGAGCGCCCACGAGCAAGGTGGTGGCTCGCCCAAGCAGCCCAGGTTTGCCTTCGAAGGCATCCACGGACGGCGGCAGCATGGCCGTCACAAGAAGCAGCAGCAGCACCAGAAAAAACCTCATGGTTTTGTTGCCTGCGTGGATCGGGAACAGGATCGAAGCGGCAGGAGGCGTGGTTTTGGTTGCCTAGAGGACATTTCTTGGGCACATTCCCAAAATATGTACAGCAGCAGTGGCCCCATGGGCAGTCTCGTTAAATGGTACCATCTCTAAGCTCAGCTCAGGGCGAGGGACAACCAAAGGGTGCCGTGTTGCGCAAATTAAAATCTCCTCCATCTTCAATAATCTGATTGACGGAGGAATCGGTCGGGTCCCGGGCAATACTGCTGACTGCTGAGGCTTTGGAGGTCAAGAGTTTCCACAGCTCAGGTGGTGGTCTATCAATCCTTCTTTCGAGTGCGATCAACTCTGGGCACCGGCCGGTCGCATGGGCATGAGAAGGATCTTTTCGTGTGTGCTTGTGTGGCCACACAACAAGACAAGAGAGGATCAGAGTCCAGATCAAAGAGCGGGGGCGCATTGTGGGAGATGGTTCATGCTTTTTCAATCAGCGGCCTTGAAGAGCGGAGCACATCCATGCCGTGGCTCGTGGCCGCCGTACATGTTTACGGATGCGCTGTGTGCTGATAAAATCTCACCAAACGCCTGCGCCTGCTCTCCTCTCCATCTGCGCTGGGTTGACTATTTTACCCTTCCCACTTTCGTTCCCTCGGAAAAACACACACCTCCTCTGTTACACGAAACACACACACGCCACGCACCTACTTGACCTTGCTCCTCTCTCCTTGCTCCGCTCTTTCTCTTCCTTTCTCGCGCAGGATGTTGCTTCTTGTCCTCTCACTCAACAGCAGGATAGATCGGCGGCCGTTCTCCCAAAAGAGAGCCAGCAGCCGAGCTTCGAGCCTTCGTGCCCTCGCAAGCTCGCAAGAACACCTGCTCTGTCTCCGCTCAAAAGTGACCAGGGACCAAAAAAAGGCGGGAAGAGATGAGAGTAACTCGGTGGCCGCCGGCTTCAGGATCCGGCCGGACTCTGTCTTAACGCTTCCAAGGGGTTTCGAATCCGTCACGCATCGACAGCCGGTAGCGTCAAACGGCACCAGGCCGATAATATACCTACCCACAGGTTCAACGAATATCCACATGACCATCATCTCCGATCAGCAGCGCCAGAAGATGTCCGAGCTCATTTGTTGGCGACATTCTATTCATTCCGTTCTCGGCCCTCTCTTCCGCCATGCAATCTCACAAGTCCGGTGAGCTTGTGCCATCGCTCCCATCAGTACGGACGCTACGCCGTGGTGGTCGATACGATACGATGTGGTCCTCAGCAGGCAGCAGGTCGTAGGGGCCCTATGGAAGCTATCGATCTCCGCTGTACCCCCTCCCCTGCTCTCTCTGTCGGGCCCTCTATCTCCGTAGATGTTCACAGCTCTGGGAGATGTTCACAGCAGTCCTGATCTGCTTGCTGCTCTGTTCTGTTGCTGGCATTGGACCAACCCTTCCCTTGCTATGCTCGCTTGACGACCTCTGCTGTAGGCTGTAGGCGCTTCGCGGATAGAGCCATGGGCCAGCTCCAGGCACTGATGTGAGGAAAAGAAGCTCCTGTCTCGTTCGGTGATTGTCATGGGTGAAAACCAAACTTTCCAACTCTCTGCTCGTTTGTCTTTTTGTCCTCATGCCCGTGTTGGTTCGTAGTTCGTACGTTCGCACCCTGTATGCTGTATGCAGTCTACCGCATCATGCACCTGTAATAAGCTACAAACCGGGAGACAGCAGTGTGTGCCTGTCTTGGGAACGCATGTATTACATCATTGTGTGGTGTAATCAGGGCGTTCGGGTGTGGCACGCAAGTAGGATACGCTCATATATGCAATATAGTCTAGAGCATCTTTTGTCAAGATGTCAACATGTCAACACTTGGCGACGGTCTGCTGCTGGCATGATTCGGGTGGACACTCCTTAGCATCATCTGTGCACAGCGCAAAAGCCACTCTACGCAAGCTTGTCAACAAGCAACAGCAGCGGTGTCGCGTTCGTTCCATGGAGTAGTTAGCTTCCAATGCCTAGGGCTTTCGGGTGAGAAATCAAGCAGCGCTTACACCGACTTAAATGTGCAGCCAAACGACCCTCCTGTAATACTTTCGTTCATCGAGAAATACCATGCTCTTGGTCACAATAGAACAGCGCCGAGGCCACAGGGAGAGTCGGGGATACATGGCACTCGAGTTGGTCGAGCCGTGGTGCAATGTTGGACAGTATGTCTCCCCCACACACAAGTCCACTGTGCCACGCCTGTGTTTCGTTGATCAATCTTGTTTGGCACAAATCTGGCAGTGCACACATGCATACTTTGGGCGAGGGAATCTACCATCGTCGTACATTCGATTGTACTTTGCTCGTCGAAGCCCCGCAGCTTGACGTGACGGGCCCACTGCAAGTGGTGCAGCGCCCAGAGCTTCTCGCAGCACTGCCTGATAGTCATTCTTCTTGGTCCCACGCCGCCGTTCCGCGATTGGCTTGAGATGTTCCACCGCGTGCGGATCACCTTGCCCTTGTCGCCAAGGACGTCCTTCCAGGAGAACAACTTGTCCTTTGTCTGCCTCAGCTGGGACGCCCTGGTCTGAGAGAAGCTCTGGGCGTTGCACCACTTGCAGTGGGTCCATGACGTCAAGCTAGGGGGCCTGGACGAGAATACCCCGGCTAGCTTAACCCTTACGTGACCGGGTTAATTTTTTTTTATCCCCACAACTGGCTCTCTTGCGGTCAAAGATCTTCCATGCATGCGTGTACACCCACAAATGACGGCGCAGGGATGGTGCAGCAGTGAGTCCATGTGTGGGGCTCACAGGGATGGGGATGCGCTACATGTTAGGCTGACTAGCAGCAGTACAGCAGTACTACTACTGTACAGCAGCAGCAATTATGCGGAGAGACATATAGGCTACAGCTGCAGTAGTTTCTGAGCAGGTGTGCATGCCTGTCTCGGACAGCAACCATCCACAGCAACCATCCGCACAGAGGATGTACCTGTGCAAGCTATACCTGTTGGCACATCTTCTCCACCTCATCCTTGGACAGAGCATACGGCAAGCGCAAATGCCAGCGGAGCTAGATGCAAAGACGCTGACGGGAAACCGCCTCACAGAAGCGCCAGATCGACCAAAAAACGGCCCACTCATTAGAGAATCGAGACCATCATCCACTATCGCACAAAATGCATAAATTTCGTGATAAATTTTACAATTCTGTACTACAAATAGAGAGGTGTAATCGGAGGTGTAGTCGTGAAGACCCCCTCCTTTGAGCGAAAATTTGCACACAGCAGACGAACCACCCTTCACTCCCACTACTGGGAACCATACGCACCGCAATCACAACAACATCGAGAACCGAGGCAGTACGTTAGCATCGGCTCCGGTGTGCGTTTTCTCTGCTCTCCCCCGCGGATGCGGCACCGGGTTGATCACATGTTCAGGGGGCTGTATGTACCCTCCGGTGGCATTTTGCGTTTGAATGTCACAGCAGTACCGGTAGGCAGTAGAGTGGATCTGGAAAGGATATCTGCCCCATATCAGAGAGATTACGCATGGGTAAATAGTAATATTGTACTGTGTGTGTCCGGTGCGCATTGCTGACAAGTGTGCTTTTGGGGTGGCCTGCCTCTGTGTCTTCCTGCTGGTCTCGATGTGGTATGTATTTTGCTCTTAGGCGAGGCACAACGGCGATCTTTCGGCACGCAAAGTGATCGGAGCTGAGAACGGAGCTGAATCGGCCTGTAGTCACGTAAGAGTTAACACTAAGGGGAGGGGGATGTCTCCTGGCGAAGGAAGAAGTACGACGTGCTTTTTTCGCATTCGGATTGCGATGTCTGTGAACAGCTTAAAATCACAACCCTCCACGATCGAACGATGAGCTAGGGCATTTCACTCGTGCGTATCAATCGTATCTCATCCTCGTCTGCTGTCTGTCTGGCTCCGTCGCCCCGGCACCGTTTTCATCGTAGAATAGCGAGGGAGGACAGGAAGAGTTGCACTGGCAATACTGGCGGCGGAAGTGGCGTGGCGAGGAGCGAGACAAGTGTACAAGTTTGGGCGGGTTCCTCAGCAACAAGCATTAACGGAGGGGTCAGAATACGAGCATTGTCGAGTGCCGTTGGTGACGGGCCATCGGTGCAGCGAAGGTTGACGGCTTGATAGGCGTAAGGAAGAAAGCGCTAGTTCATGCGTACGCAGAGGAAAGAGAGTGCTGCACTCTTCTCGCATCAAATATCGAAGGCAAAGCACCGCAGGACGGTTGGGTAGGGACTCAGGGAGAAGAACCCTTCTGTGTGACCACGGGTTGGAGCAAAAGGCACAAATGCTGTGAGCACTGATTTGGAGTGAAAAGAAAAACAAACTCCGACGAGCGCGGACTGACACACAGCATCGCATCACATGGATTTCCGGTGATCATCACAACAGCTGGTCATGCACGAAAGTCTCCCAAGGGTTCAACAGAATAATCGAACAAAACCTCATTGGTAAGGATACCAAGATCTGACAACGGTTGGCATGTTCACGGCCGTTGCCATTCATGTCGGCGTGGGTTTGATTCATGGAAATCAGCCAAAAGCATGCGCAGAGTTGCTTGACATGAGCACCACTCCACACTGCTGCAGTCCCAGTAAACATGGCGTTTACATCCGCTGGCCTGAATATTGGTTCGGTGATGGGTCAACAACAAGTGCATTTTTTCCCAATAAAATGCTTTGCCTATGCCACTGCAGGTGGAACTGGCTTGGGCAACGCAGCACTTGGTCGCCTCCGCAAACCATGAGACCATTTACGGTAAGTCGTATGACTACGCTCTTATCGTTGTTTATCGAGAATCACACGACCGGAAGCATGTTTTGAGGGTGTGTATATTTTTATCCCACCACCTCTTCTGTCTACACCTTTCGACATGCTTCTTGATATTTTCGCGATCAGGCTGCGGAGTCACACGCGAGGCAGGACCGATTTCCGCATGGCTCTCCGTATGGCTGCCGTCCGTTTTGCTCTCTCTCCTGCCTGCATCATCTGTCGAACGCCCCCAGGGGGCTTGTCGTTGTTGGTTTGTGTCTGCCTTCCCTGCTAAACTCACTGACCCGCAGATGCCACACCCGCCTGTGTCACGCTCCAGCTGCTGCTGCGGGTGCTGCGGCTGCCATTGCTCACCCCCCGTTTGCTACAGCTGTGCCACAGTCTACATCTCCACCATGGTCACCCCTTCAGCTTTCCTTGTTACGAACCAGCAGCGCTGCTACTTTGGGGAGTACAATATTGCACCACAGCGCTACGGAACTATTGTACGTAGCAGGAGAGCCGCTGCTGTGAATCATGTGCCTCCTCCATTCACTTGTTCACACTTCCGCTTGCTCCTGCTGCTGCTGCTGCTGCTGCTGCTGCAGATCCTTTGGATGGTACCTGGCAGGGACGAAGGAGGCGGGGGTCGTCAATCTGCCGGGGGGTGGTCGCCTCATGCTGATGCCCACAGCAGCGGATCCAGGTGAGAGCATCGTTAGGTTGGCACAACATCAACAACAACAGGGTGGAGGTGGCTCGGTCCTCGCTGGGTATCCTGCTGCTGCCGTACGCTATTTAGCCGAGTTACGCTGGCGTGTTTATGTTTGGGGCACGTTGCGGGTGTATGTGTTTTGTTTTTTTTCTGTGGCCGGTTGGCTGGGGGCCTGATCGCTTTCTTCTCCCGCTTCTTGTCATCTTTCACTCACAAGATTGTTGTCTTTGTCGAGACGTTGCTTGAGGGCATCGCATGCACCGGTAGTGTATGTTCAGGTAACTTGCTGGTACGCCTCCCGGGCACAAAAAGATTGGTCAGGCATCCATTCGGACTTTTAAGTCCCGACTCACTGCTATCGTAGCCTCCATGTTGTCTGCCTCCGGGTCATGGCACTACACTAGTTTAGTTTCAGCGCCACTTCTTGAGTGCAATGCCTCTGTCCCTTCGTCGCCTCAATGTGGTTCATCTGTTCATTGGTACCAATGCATCATGCAAGCGTACGGTACGGTACAGTACAGTACAGCACGCCGTTCTTCACTGTTGTATTGTAGTATTTTAGGATCTTTGGCCTCGATCCTCCATTTGCCTGCCACTACGCTCGTTGCCACGGCGCTGCAATGTTCGTCGGGTGCCTCCGGACACAGGTACCGCCGCCGCTGCCGCCGCAGTCTTGTATTCTTCGGCATGCAGCAATACTTCGGATGTGCCAACGCCTCCACGGCCACGCCCTGCGTCGAGGAGTGAAATCCGGTTTTGTAATAGTGATGGTGGTGGTGGTGGTGGTGGCGGAGAAGAGGAGGCAGCGGCATCGCTAGGAGGATTCTTAGGGTCGCTGATGAGCAGCATGGACCAGCCTAACAAATGCGTGGCCGGCACGGCAGCGGGTGAGCACCAGCAGCACCACTTTGTTGTCATTTGTCACTCTTCAGCTCTCCAGTCGAGCAAGCCCTGGCCGTTCACATTTGTTCATCGCCACCCTGAGGTCGAACTACGTATGCCTCGTAACGCACGTTACAAAATAGCCGTCGGAGGCCGTCCACCCCAAATACCGCATGAAAGTGTGTATCCACCCTTTTGTGGGATAGGAGGCCTGTGACCACAGAAGGGTTGGATCGGTACGGGTGTCAGCAGGTACGGAGCAGAGAGAGACCCGTTTGCTTTTGTGTGAAGGTTTCGATTACGGCAACAAGGACGGTGATGAAAACAAGAAGGCTGTTTCTGCGAGAAAGGACCGTGCTTCGCGGATTTGACTTGCCCTGGCGACCGCCCGCCATCGTGTCCAGGGAATTCTTTGGCGGCACAGACCACCATCTGCCCGAATATGTCGAAGCTAACCTTCTTTGTTTCTCTCTGCGCGTGCTCGTTGTCTGCACACCGCCGAGCACGCAGTCTGCCGGTGACCTGTTTGATTGTCTGGCACCTGGACTGGATTCAGCAGAGCTTGGCTCGAAGGAGGCGGGAGTGGGCGCTGGTGGCTTGGGGCATGGGTACGATGGAACAAGGTGAGCGCTGGTCTTACCGAGATTGGCGGTCCCACACTTCACTCCCACACCAAAGTTAAAACGGGACGCTGCACAGAAGTCCCTGTTTGATTGGGTGAAACAACGACAAGACTACCCTTTTTTTTTGTTCCACCTGCAGTTCCAGCAAGCAATAGACTGTGTCAGAACATCCGGACTAACATTTGAAATATTCAACAATCATTTGATTGAAATGATAGTTCAGCGAAACGGAACCCAGAGTTCCCAAAGGCCACCAAAATTCGGTCTCTTGGAGGTAAGAGGACAAAGAGTGCACGACTGATGTCACTTTCACGCCACGTTGCAACATAGAACGACGGCGAGAATCGGGCAGAGAGAGCTTGGAGAATAATAGTTCATAGTGACTGCAACCGTCGACATGTCACAACGCCAACTTAGTATGCATATCATATTGCAAAAGAGATATTTTACTGCCTCGGTAAATGTACACACTACAACGTGCGTCCCCGATCCCGTATTTCCTCACTTCTCGAGTGATGCCCGCGCGCATATTGAGCGGGCCAAGCAATGAAACCGATGCGCCACACTCCATTTATTCTCCGCAGAAGAACCTACCACCGATCGCGCAAGGGGCCACGCCGCAAGGCTTCAATCTCCGAAATAGTAGTCTCGCAGCCGTCTTCGGCCGCTAGGTCAAACGGTTCACCCACGGTGGAGCAGCTTGAAAAGCCGCACTGTCCGCAACAGCGACGAACACATATGAAAGGCGACCAAATGAGCGGGAAACAAGGACCCGGGGCTTCGTTGACGGATGTTTGTCCTTGCAGAGCGATAATGTTTCCAGGCCACGGCGTATGGTGGTATCGTCGTAGGTTGTCATCGCTGTCAGTGCGTACGAATGCTGAGGGTCCTCTGACGACTAGATGTTTCCGTCCCCGCGCATGTGCAATGCTTGTACATCTACGATCACCACGTATGAATGAATGTGTTGGGTAGACATTGGCGACGTACACCAACACACTGTCTCGGCTGGCTGGCGGTGGAAGCTCAGCTTTTGCTACCACCTTGAATAACGATGGCATAGACGTGCGGTTGGCTTTGAAACATAGAACCCATGTTCATTGACAGCCATTCGACCAACACACGAGTGAAAAGCGTGTGCTCTTGCGCTCAGCGTCGTGGATCCGAAATGGCCCAATGATCGACCCAATTTCTCTGGAAAAGGCCCGGGGGGTGTCTACTCATAGTCGTGCATGCCGTACATTGACCTCGCATCCCTACAAGCGGGGACAGACCACGCCAGGTTCTCACCGGACCAGGCTCTCACGTCACCAAGCCCGAAACACCGTGAGGTACTCGGCGAGTCGCATGAAGGATGCGCTGCATCGTTCGGCAACTTGTGCTTACTTTCCTGCGTATGCAGATGGCAGCTGCGTATGACATAATACATTTTCCGGCGCTTTCACTTCCAGAGACAGTTATAAGCACTGTGCAACTGCCTCGAGGGTGCTTTATCAATTCCGCACAACGTGGTGCGATTATCCTCTTTGCGCGGAGTCAGGGTTCTCGACCCCGCACGACACGATCTACTCGACCACCACTCACTATGGCTGCTGCAAAAAGACAAGAGGCAAAAAATATAAAGCGGTAACGTGGTTGCCGAGCTCACGAAGTGATCGGCGTGTTTTACAACGTCGTTGCCAAGCGACCAAAACCCGACTCCGATGGCAAACACGGTGAGTTTAAGGGGTAGGGGGGATGTTTGAAAAGCATCCATCCCTGGGATCTTCCGTCCATGTTTTCCTATTTTCTTCCTTCCCGATGTGCCCCCCAGTGAAAATAGTTTGGTATTTTCCCAAACCTTTTTTCGCAGAGGCTTGTTTGTGAACCCGGTCATTGCTGACCATCTGTACCGGCCACATATATATTCCTGTGAGGAGAGCGGTATCCGTTGCCTACCACATTGGTCTCGCCGTGGCCAGGGAGCGGGGAGCATTTGTGAGCCCAGCACTCCAAGGCCATATTTGGGGCGGGGTACCCAGAGAAACGGAGGGGCCCCGAGATGTGTTACCGGTCGCATGGACCTCACCAACAAACGAACGCACTGTCGGCAAGTAGCTCTTCTCGTGTCCCGATAGGCAGCAGTACGACAACAAACGGTAGGAGGTGCCCAACGAGCTCACGTCGTATCCCGATAGGCAACAACACGACAATAAACTGTAGGAGGTGCCCAACGATGTGTGGGTGGGGCGTGGGAGCGGGTACCAAAATAATTCCGAACAGCTGGTTGTGTCCGGCTGCTGTAGCAACAACATCTCGACGAGTAGTCTAATGTTAAAAGGAGTGGCTGCCAGCATGAATAGGGTACATCTTATTGTTGATAGGATGTGGGATGGTCAGGAGGTATACCTTCTTGGGCCCATACCCCCTTAGAGAACTGTCTACTCTGTGTGCCCCCTGAGATGAAGATGGATCCCCACTTCATCTCAGGCCCTTGCCTCCGTCAGCAGTAACGAGCAACTTTCCCATCCTTACGCGATCGTGGACAAGAATGTCAGGAGCAAGCTACCGTCTACGCCTTCGCCTCCTTTAAACTAACGCGCTTTGTGCGAAAATCTTTGTGCTGCATTCCATTCGTATTCGGAGATATGAGAAGCAGAACCACCGGACGGGCGATGCACAGAGAAGTTTTTTGTCGCATCGCAACGAAGATTGTGAATACGTGCGCCAATAAGTTTTGCCGGTTGACCCCTTGCGCAAAAGCTGGGTAACCTACACTATTTGACAAACGGAACTAGCTTCCACGTGGATTTTGACTACCATGGAAGTGGTTCCCAGCAACAGCTCTTTGTTCGATCAAGCATATGCATGGAAAAACCAGAACCAGAGTGAACACGTGAATGACCCATGTACAGTAGTATCATGTTATATATACACTCACAGGATGTTGCACCAGATTAGACTTGATGTTAGAGTGGGCGCACGTGGGGGGGATTTTTTTTTCGCCGCGCAAAGAGGGAACCCTTCCTTGTCGTCACAATACTGTTATGGGAATTGAGTGCAAGGTTCTTAACGGTAGTTCTAGGCAAGATATGCGGATCTGGCGGGAACTGCAGCTCCTTTGGACTATTGCTAAACAGGGGATATAGCCATAGCATCCCCCCTCTCAGCAAGGACCGGCCCGCGCCCCCTTCTGTTCAGTCTATCTACGGAGCTAGGAACAGCACGTGTACTGCTGTATTGAGAGACAGCAAGAAAGAGAACAAGAACAAAGTGAGTCGTCATCAGGGTCTTCAGGGATAGCTACGCGTTCTCATCGCACATGGCATCTTTGGCAGTAAAAGTACGAGCTGTCTCTGGATTCTGTCCTCTTGTTTTTTTCTTGTCAGACAGAGCTGTCGGCTCTTCTTGCACCCAAACATTCTGGAAGCGTGGTCTGGTTTGCTTCTCTTCTTTCCTTCGTGGTATGTCTCGCCGTGATGGTAGCGGGGACTCTGTGTCTGACAATCCTCTGTCGGAGACGCTGTCTCAGCGGTCTGCGCCCTTAGGCTTGTGGCCCGTTGATCCCCGTAGCTCTACTGCTGTTGCTGGGCAAACCGACATTTTGCCTGGTACATCAGTCTCTCTCGCTTCGCGCGAGAGTGGTGCCCGTGCTGCTGATCCGACCTAGGAACTCGCACGTCTGTCTGAGCTTCGCGCTGGGCACAGGCGCGCCAGCCTTTCTCGTGACGATTCGCGGAGCGCCGCTCAGATTGGTGTGCACATCATCAAATTTGCTGTTGCTGCACCCGCTTCTGACGCTGCCGCACACACCCTTTGGGGGTTCCACCGCACAACAACCTGATGAGCGCATCGCTCTCACGCAGTCTCGCACTCGCTCAAAGCGATGTGCGTCCCAACGATGAGCGGATCACTCTATTATAGGCTTCGCACCCGCTACCAGTGGTGTGCGTCCCACCGCACCCGTGTCCAGCGGTGTGCGCTCCGTCACACCTACCAAGAGTAGTGTGCGTGCTGCCTCGATATATATACCAGCGGCGGAAAAAATCCACTATACTACTCTTAGCGTGCCAGAAATTTCTTCGTTTCGTCAACAGCAAACAAAGCCCACCAGGGGTGCTGCTGCCGCTCGTCCAATTCCCTTTGACTCCACGAGTAATCGGGGACAAGCCGCCGCTCGTGACCACCGTCACCATGCCCGCACAGCACCTTCTGTAGCCCTTGCGCCTGCACTGTGCCGGCACCCCCACCCATGCTATCTTCCGCTAGCGAACGTGCTGCTACTGCAGCAGCTCTCGAGCAAGCTCGTCTTACTGAAGCCCGCAACGCTGAACTCTTTTCTATATTGCAACAGATGGCTTCCACTCAAACCTGGACGACGACGGGAAGGGCCGCTTCCCCAGGACAGCAGAACACGGAGGCGAACGGAACAGGCGCCAGAGCTGCAGTAGCTAATATGGAGCATCCTGGCCACTGTACCTGTTGTGTCGGGTGGCCTCGGGCCGCCCGGAGGGGAGACCAGGAGCTCCACCTTGCCGTGAAGCTCCGCATTGTGGTTGGCGGCGTGCACAGCATCGGAGACGGTCGCTCCCACCGGCATGTCGACGGCGGCGCGGGTGGCCGTGAGGAGGACGCGTTCCCTATCGACCGAGCGGAAGTTGAACCGCGCTGCCTGGGCCATATCGGGCACCAGTTTTGGCGGCGAAGGCGACTCAAACGGCTGGCGTCGCTCCAACGATTCCGGAGCTGGCCGGAGCCGCCAAGGAGGCCGTCCACGGGACGCATCTTCGGACCGGCGCCAAGCGGGAGGACACCAGCGTGGTGGTGGTTCCGATCAGCGCCAGCGTGGCCGTGCTCCTGCTGCTGCCGCCTCTTCTTCTTCTTCCGTCCTCCGGGCAGAATGAGATCATCTCGACAGCTCCCCCGACCGTCTGCAGGTCAGACCGGCACGCGCCAAACGTTTCCTGCGATCTACGAGAATTCGTCGGAAGTGGTGAATTCAGAGGAAGTTTCTGGTTCGTCTGATTCGTCTGGGCTCGACTCCGCAAAGGCACCGGTAGCGGTTTCGTCAGGTCACGACCGACGATTGCCGCATCCCCGGGTTGACACAACCCCATGTTTACCAACAAATGGTCGTGAAGCAATGCATAATAAAGAGCATACCCTGCCGGCGACGTTGAGCGTGCTGACCAAACCGTCTCTTGATGACCGTCGAGAGGCGACCGCCGTTAATGCGGCATGCTCGCGTTCTGCGTCAAGAGGGATTGACCGTCCGAGTTTATAGCAGACAACACACGAGTGGCCGATCCTAGCGAAAGCGATCTATATTCCCCCCGTTCCGGTACGGATGCGGGTACGGTCCAAGATCTAGAAACGGGCAGCCCTATATGAAGAGTGGCGACCCCGTTTATCTCGGCGAATTCGGCAGTGGATTCGAATTCGCCGAATGACCCCTTTCCTGATGTAGAAACTCCAGCGGTGGGTGAACCTACCACTCCTGCTCCTGGTGCTCGGCAGCCCTCCGAAGGTGCTGTTTTTGACGCTTCCCAGGAGTATATTAATTCAGACATGACTTTGTTCTGGAAAATTCCCTCCCCTTTCTGCCGGTGGACACCTCCTACTTTCGTGGTTGGTGTTAAATATTTGTGTGCGGAGCAATTTTTCGCTGCCGAAAAAACCCGTCTCTTTGGAGATACGCAAATTCTTCAGTGCATTATGAGTTTCTAGCCCCCGCCTTCACAAGCAGTACGGCCGTGAGGTTGGCGGTTTCGACCAAACTCTTTGGGAGCAAGAGCGCGAAAATATCGTGCTCACCGGTTCTTATGCTAAATTTAGTCAATGCTCAAGAGTTTCGCCAGCATTTGCTTGGTTCTGGAGACAAAATATTGTTGGAATATTTGGCACTACCGTAAGCTTCAGCATTAGGTAGTCAGCTTGACTACACAGTTCAAATATTGTCAATGTCGCTATGTCGTGTCGTAGATAAAATTCCGTGTGATCCGTTAATACTCGGAATAAGGAGACATTCATAGTTGGTTGATGTTGTGTGCTTCATATCCAGAAATAATCTGCATCCTCTATGTAGATTTCCAGAAAAATATCACAGGCAGTGCAAGTAGCTCAGACTTGCGTGCTTGAATGAATGAATATTCGTATGCGCTCTGCAGCCGAACTTGGAAGTAGTTCAATCAATTGTTGAAGCATTCTGCGTTTTGTCGTACGTCAGTGCAAGTAATCACTTGTGCGTGCAAGTACTTGATGTGCATACGTTGCACAAGTTCGAGGGCATGGTGTTGAAGTTATATTTCCAGAAACGTACCGTAGGTTACCAGTATGTTATTGTTGTGGCCAGCCAGCGTTGTGTTCACTCGCTCGCTCATACTGTAGTCTATTTCACCACGAAGGGGCTATAAGATTATATTATACAAGGATAAGACTACGCCATACTTACGGGACGGGTTCGACGACGATGATATTCCGCGATCGTGCGTTAACCGCTGCGTAGTCTACATGTTTTTAGTCGCCTGGGCGACCTTCCCGCCAATGATGGCGAAAAACAAATTGTCTTCACCACGTGGGAACCGTTCGTCGGAAGTGGCGACAGTATGCATGCCGCACGGTGACCTTACGACTCGCACGAACGTGCAATGTTTCATTCGGCAAGACCCAGCAATAGAGTAGCGAGTATCCATATGCATGCGGTGGATCCTTCCAGTGATAATGCGAGGGAAAGGTGGTGGTGGTGTCGTGTTGCGACACGAAGAACCAACAATGGCCCATCTTCTTCCGACCTACGCACCAACTTGGTGACTAGCATCTAATTTGTTCGCGGATACCTGTCGAGCAAAAGGCTGCTTTAAGAACCGTTGCAAGAACCGTTTTCTAAAGGTGGACGTGGTACACCCTCACGGCGTTGCTACGGCACCACTGTACTGCACCCCAACACAGCAGCGCGGCCATACATATCAGCAGCATCCGCAGCCTACCGTAAACAAACTCCTTTCTTTCCCCCCGACGGGATTGATCCCATATGCATATCTTACATGACAACGTTATTTTTCAAGGGCATATCATTGGCCGGCCGCCACAGTACTGGGTCCTCCACCTCTTTCTCAAAAAGCAAGTCGTAATCGTTAACCCTATTAACCCTACTGAGTCAAACTTTGAGCGGCTAGACATCTTCATTCTAGGCTTGACAGTGTATTGTCAAGAGGGCCGCGGCCAGGTATCATGCACGTATCTATACGTTTGGTATCTTGCGGTACGAACATTTGATGGGCACATCATTCCCTCTGGCAATGAACGCGCCCAAAGCTATCAACTTTCCAACCAAAATAATCCACATTAATATGAACGCCGTTAAAATAAGGCATACACTCTCTTTCATCGCACTTCACCAATCAGCACGGTTATTTCTCGCAAACTCTTCTTCGGGTTGCAGCCATTACGCGAACGACCGTCGTGCCTCTACGCCGTTTCCTCTTTCTTCAACCAATCGCGACGTTACAATTTCTCGAATTGGTGTAGCGCTATATACTTGAATACCAAAACAACACTCGGCTTTATTTGTTGCGGTCCGAGCTTAGTTTCCTAATGTTATTTTCGACTATAGTAACTAAGTGGCGTATCGTTTATGAACACTTATCCTCCGCCGTGCGCCCTAAATCTCCAGCTTTACATACATCGACGCCAGCTGGCGATACCACTATTTATGCCACCAACCGCCGCGTGCTTCACAATGCTACCAGAATGCAGGAAATGACTATTCGTCGTGGCATCCTAGCTTCAATCCAGCGGACAACGACGCACCTGAGTCCGGTGTACAACAAGCCCAAATTCGGTCCTCTTGGCATTCAGGTTCAACACGCGGGTTTGGCGGCGTAAAAAAGAAAATACTTTACGTGTACTTTTGCCCTGGCAGGTACAATTTGTATGTTGGCCATATCACAAAACCGATATTTGCCCCTCGTCCATACGTGCATACCACCTCGAGCTACAGACGACGACGACACGACAAGACGTCTAAAAATGAACCACGGCAGACGTCCGCAACAAAAGACGTACGTGCGCGCAGGCCTACCTACCTGCACTCAAGCGAGTGAAACGGAACGGGTCTAGGCTACCACGGATATGTTGCTAGCTCTCGCAGATTTCACCGTCGTCCCTGCCAGGGAGGCAAAAGAACACCGGCCGACCTATTCCTACTCCACCGTCCGACATACGGTCTTCACTGTACAAATGAACATTAAAACCCGAACCAACATCGAAGGGAAAAAGCCGCACGAAAGCAGCAGAGGAAGACAAATGAATGCAAGCGACAACCAACTGTAGTTTTAGACCCGTACCCCCCCGAGACTAAAATACAAGAGAGCGAGAGAGAGAGAGAGAGAGAGAGAGAAAGAGAGAGAGAGAGAAAGAGAGAGAGAGAGGACGAGCAAGACAGATACATCCACCCGGGATCACAAACAAGGAACTCCAGAGGAACACCAGCGCCGGGAAAATTGACGCCAAATGGATGGACGTGACCAACGCCCGGTTCGCGCATGCATCTGGTCAAACAACGATGCAAAAGCGGGGCGGCGCACGCCCGCTCGATACCCCCCCCCCCCGCCTACTTGCTTGGCGTCACCGACAAGAGAACAAAAGCGAAAACGACACATGCACACTACTACGAAATTTTTAACAGCTAACAGGGACGACGACGACTTTGTGAGCATGAACCCAGGCTCCGACAAAGGGTTCGATCGGACAACCAGCAATCCTTCACACTGGCCCACGACACACGGGAATCAAACAACAACACAACAGACTTTAACGAGGGCCGAGTCACAATACCCGGCCCAGAAAAATATGCAAGCCGAGGTCCGTCGGCGGTCATCAAGCATCCAAGTTGTACCCCAAACGATTTCGAGTTCCGACCTTGGTATTATGTTGCGGCCGTACGCGATCAGCCGTCCCCCGAGTCAACCCTTACCCATCTTGCGATTTGCAGAATACCCTGTTACAGGCAGGTAGTCTAACCAAACAATAAACCAATATAATGTATTTGTACACACAGCACATGTGCACAGAAAAACTCAGAGGTCGTCGACAGGGTGGCGCGACGAGGGAACCGTCACCGGACCCCCAACACACGCGGCGCCACCACGCCAGCACTGGAGGGACAGCCAACGTCCCAAGCCCGGCCTCTTCCGTGCTGCCTCATTCCCAAGGGCAACTAACGCCTCCAGCACTAAACGATCCCAGGATTCATTGCCACCGGCCTCCAGACGCTAACTTACCGCCTGTCCCCCTCACCGACTGCCGTCGCCACAAGCGACGCGCACGGCCAACTCCTCATGGCCCCGAGGCAATGCGCACACCACCCCCCGCGCCAAGACCTTCTGCTACCCCCGCGACGAGCACCCAAGCCGCTGCTCGCCTAGAAAGGGTTCTCCACGCTCGCCCGGCGCCTCCTCTGCCTCGCCGCCGTCGCCGCTGCCCCGACACCGCTCGCAAAGGCGGCGCCGTCGCTGCCGGCACTGCCGATGCTCCCGACCGATCCCACGGACCGACGCCGGTCTTTGTTCGCCTTCGCTGCCTTAGCCTGCTGCTGCTGCTGCTGCTGCTGCTGCTGCTGCTGTTGCTGGGCTGTACCGGTAGCGGCGAAGCTCCTCTCCGCGCTCACCGCGCGCTGCCTCTGGAGGTGCTGCAGCTGCTCCAGCTTCTTGAGCTTCTGCTGCTGGAAGAGCTGCTGGTGTTCCTCCTCGGCCGTCGAGGCAGACGGCGACGGCGCCTGGTGAGCGGCGGCGGCGGTGAGGTAACCGCCGCTGTTGTCGTCCTGCGTGGCGAAAAACCACGGCTCGTCGAAACCCTCTCGATCTTCGGAGACCCCCCGAGAGGGTTCTCCGCACGACGCCGCGTCTCCGTTGCCGCCGCCGGCCGTCGCGGCCGCAGCGGCGGCGGCCTTGCCGCCGTGCTCCAGCATGATCGCCCGAACTCGGCGCCGAACGCCTCGGTCCTCCCGTTCTGCCGCCTTCCGCTGATCGGCAAGCGCCCGGTCCTTCAACTGTCGTACAATCAAAACAGAAAAAAATAAAATAAAGTAAAGCGGCCGGACGCCGGGGCAGCCGAGGAGAGGTTCGCCCTCATGGCCACCATAGTCAACAGCCGTGGGCAAAAATACCTTTTCCACCCCGACGTTCGCTTTTGCTCACATGGATTCACAATTCTCAGCCCACACAGATCCCACAGCAATCACAACGGGCTCCGGAGAAGTCTGCAAATATGGTGCGTATGGCCTAGGCCTAGAAAGTTTCGTGGTGATCCGACCATCACCGGGGGAGAGTGCTCCGGTGATGTGATGCGAGGTCGGGTTTCTTGTTATTCTCGAGGGGGGCGGGGTATACCTAGCGGAAGCGGAAAAGAAAATAGTTCGTGTACCGATTCTGGTTGACCATAAGAATCGGTCTTGTCGGATTTTGGTTCTACTCACCATTTAGAAGTAATACACTTGAAGTATAGGGAGCCCGTGAAGGGATGAAAAATTAGGACCCCCCGTTGGTCCGGGGGATGACAATTTACTAGGGGGGGCACGTAGCACGCCACTCTTCTGCTCGTGAGGGCCGCATCAAGGAAAGAGATGAAAGATGAACTACAGCGTACCACCTGGCGTACGACCGAGGAGAAAAAAAGGCCTTTCAGTACAGTACATACTACGGGAACATATGACGGGTCACGGTGACAGCAAAAATACTAACGAAAAACGGTAGCCGGGTAGCCCTCTCCCCGGAATTTTCAATGAGACAAGAATATCCCCCTAAAAAAGATTGGCCACACGCAAAAACGACAACAGTAAGTACAACATGTCCGCGTAAGCGCCTCCTCGAAACGAACTCCAATGAGAGAAGCATTGTTCCCATCCAAAAAGGGATACGTTTCTGAAAGGGATGCACGCGTACCGTCCTGTTCACCGCACCTCCATTTAGAGAAGCGGTGTTCCCATGATACGCAAATTATGTTTCAAAAATAGATTAGGTTTTCGTTTACCACGCGTCCAATGAGAGAAACGGTGTTCCCATGATAGAAAATCGCAAACTACGTTTCGTAAAGGGATGCAGGCGTACCGTAGTCCCGCACTGCTGTTCACCACACTGTACCGCACCTCATTCTCGGCCTGAGCGTAAGCCTTCTCTAGGTTGTTCATCCTCGTCGAAACCTCTTCGTACATGGTGGACAGCTGCTCCAGCTTCCCGCGAAGGTTATCCTGCGTTGTTTTGGTCGTTCATCATCAAAGGATTACTACTGTGGGTCGCGGGGGTTGCTCAGCTGTTGAGAGGGCGAAGGATGAGAAAAATTAACCGCAGCAGCAGCAGCAGCAGCAGCCGGTAGCCGTGAACTTAAAAAAAAGAAAAGGATGTGTCACCATCGTCAAGGCTCACGGCACGCTGCAGGAAGAAACCCCACCAGGTCCGATATTGGAAAATACACAATACAGGCATTTGGATATCGATACGTTCCTATCGCTACAAGTATCAGCGTCCGTAAACCTGTTTCGCAGGTTGACTAGGGGTGTGTCGACGTAAAGGCAGAAAAAAATAATGCACACCTTCACTGCTGCAACCCCGCTGACCCGCTCGTCCCGTTCCGCAGCTAGCGCCTTGCATGAACGCTCCACCTCCAGGTTAATCCTGGCCTCCCGCTGCACCAGCCTCATCGCGGCTTCCTCTGAACGAATTATTTGCGCAGAACACATCAAACCACACAATGGGGGAGGGGGAGCAGACGGCCACACCCCTGTGACTATCCCGGCAGTCGACCGGCTTAGGCTCAAGGGCATCTCAAATAACTTGGCTGTATATATATTGTAGAAGCTTATGCTCAACAGATGGTTCAACAATAGTAGAGAAGATTCGGCTCCACATGCATATTGAAGACGGCCTGCCCCCAGGCGGGCGGGATGGTCCTACCTTGCAGCTGCTGCTCCACCTTCACCAGGTATACCTCCAGACGACGGCTCTGCACAGCCGACATCTCCAGCTGCACGCGGCGGCGATCACCAGCACGAACGGGCGGGAGATTAGTCGGCGTTTACCGTAGCGAGGTCAATAACAGCCAGGTGTTCGAGGGGTGGGAGCAAGCGACCACCCCAAGCACAAACCCAATCCCCGTCAGCAAGCGAGAGCCATGCAAACAAAAGCTGCAGAGACGCGGCAGAGGAGCTTCCATCAGACGCTGCGAAACAAAAAATACTAAAAATAAAAAACTAGTTCGCGTTCCGGGATCCAGAGGCACAGCCAGCTCCTCGCGTCCGCATGGTATGGTGGGGGCCGAAGCCGACCAGCGGCTACGGAATTGAGTCGGAAGAGGAGGGTTTGATTGCAAATCCAGTCCATGCACGGTGCGACACGGGAACAGGGTTGTGGTACGGTCGCTGTTCGAGCAAGCATGTCGCCAGGGCCGGCCGGTTCACGCCGGGCCAGAGGCATCGAACCACCGCACGAGCCCCAAAAACAAATTACCAGGACATCGAACAACATAACTTTAAATATTCCCGGCCGCTACCAGGCCACCCCGCCGGAACAGACAGTCACTTCATTTTGAAGGAGAATCGTCGAGAACAGTTGAGCGAGTCACGGCGCCCCCGCTCGCCCGACAGATTAAACCATGCGCACTCAGCGTAACGTGCTGTTGAACACACCCTGTGCGGTTCACGAACAGGCTTTGCTCCGCGTCAAAACCAACGGCATGGCTCCCGGCTTCATGAAAGCTCCCGGCTTCATGAAAACCCGGCGCGTAGATGACGACGCACGGCAGACGACACCCGCAATCAATCGCTTTCAAGAGAGCGGGCTGATTCACTCTGCTGGACCCCAATTTCGATATTAGAACGGCGGCAAAGAAAACATCTCGTCCAGATGGAGGTTTCTCGAGATACTTATCGTACATACCAGCAACCTCTGCATCGCCCATGCTACAGTATGACCTTCCACACATGAAACCACGGGTGGCGGCCTCCTGAGCAACAAACGGGACAAACGGGGCAGACACCTACCTCGAGCTTGCTAGCCTTTTCCTGAAGCCGCCGCTCCTCCTCCTCGATCTCGCCCATGCCAACCACGCCGACCCCGGTCCCCGCGTCGTTGCCGCCACCTCCAGCTTCAGTCGCCGACGCCGACGCGGTCACCGCCACCTCGCTGTTAGAGGCGCTCCCTCTCCGGTGGTGCGATGCCGGTGCCGACACCACCGCCGTTGACGACACCAGCGACCCGATGCCAACGGCCGGCGCTGGCGGGGATGCCGGTTGCTGCTGCTGCTGCTGCGGCGGCTGCTGCTGACGGCCCACCCCGCGAGCAGACCGCAGAAGCTTACTAGTGATGCTGCTTCCGCTGGCCGGGGCCGCCTGATTGGAGGTTTAACGGACAGAAATAGGGCATGTGTTAAGCGTTAAGTATAAAGATATGTAAATATATTACCGTCGCATTTGTTTCGAAAGTTGGTGAGAGGTTTCGTCTTGTTGAAGAAGTGAAGGATTCGCCGTTGAACAAAAAGAACAAAAAATTGTTTGCAACTGCCCCCGTCGCGTCGTCGTTGGGCAACGGACACGCAAGGACGCGTTGGCACGCTGCGCGAACTCGTCCGAGAAGAACTCGTCCGAGAAGAGAGAGGTAGTCCCGGGGAGGGGTGTTTGTGTAGCGGTAAGGGGTTTGCTGTACACGACGGAGAGAGCCCACGAAGCCAAACGCAATACCAACAATAGCCTTTACGTCAAAGGTATCTGTACGGCTGAGTCTTACGGCGTGATTATTTCCGGATTGGATTTGGGGGGGGGGGACTTTTCTGAGCCAAAAAAATAATTTGGGCGTCTTACGGGTAAGAAAATGGCAATTTCCAACAGCCCAAAATCCAACCGCGCAGTTTCCAACAGCGATTCCGGCCGGCCTGTTAGAAAATTGGCCCATGTTCCAACAGCGGTCCTGTTGGAATATCGCTGTTAGAAAAGGGGTGGGGTACCCCCTGGTCACACGCCGATCGTGCCAGAACGAGGAACTACACCGACTGCTAGCCAAACAGAGGCCAGTATCATGAGGTCATGTACAAACCCTCTGCAGGTATCTAAAATTCAGGGCGTTCTGCGTCGTGTTGGCCGCACACGAGCCGAAAACGTCAACCCTGCCACATTGCTCTGCTGACGTTCTTGCCTTTGGGCCGAAAAGAGCCATTTTTGCGCCTGCTGCATGTGTGACCAGTTCAAAACGCATGCCAGAGAGAGGCCTTAAGCCGTCGACATCCACAAACTGCAGCCAATGGCGTGTGTTCACACTCATACCCTCTGCTTGCGTACAAGAAACAGAGCGTGTTGTCCAGTTTTGATTGCACACGTGAACCAAAGTGTGTTGCGCTGTTGACTTTTTGGTATTTGTTCTTGTTCCGCCGCGTTTTTGCTCCGTGTGTCACCCGCGACCAGCAAAAACGCATGCCAGAGAGAGGCCTTTGGCCGACGACATTCACAAACAGCAGGCAGTGGCGTGTGGTCATACACATACCCTCTGCTCGCGTACCAGAAACAGAGCGTATTGTCCAGTTTTGATTGCACACGGCCTGCAAACGTGAATCGAGGTGTGGTTCGGTGTTGCCTTTTTTGGACGTTGCTCTTTTTTTCTGCCGCTTGCTCCCAGTCGAGTGTGATCAGTGTACAACGCATGCCATCAGAGAGAGGTTTTTGGCCGACGACATCCACAAAATGCAGCCACTGGCGTGCGATGATACATATGCCCTCTGCAGGCGACCCATAAATAGGGCGCTCGGTGTCTTGTTGGTCGCACACGAGCCAAAACTGTGTACTGAAGCATGTCGTGAATCACAAGAACATGAATCAGCCTCTTTTTTCCCTTCAGAAAAAATGTACCTCGAGGAACCGTAAGACGGTCGTTTGGATCTTGATAATTTTTTCCGTGCAGGCCACCCCCCCCCCGACCGACAGAAAAAAAAAATCTCCGAAATAATGAAATAATCACGCCGCAAGACTCAGCCTAAGTTGGGCCGAAGTCGGCGGTGAGTGGAGTATTGTGACATCGGCCCAACTTGTCGCTTGCGGCCTTCCCCATTTACCAACGACTGCGACTGCTGTGCTACAGCAGTATAAAGTTTGGTTTCGTTCCAAGCGTGCGTCTGCCTGGGGCCAGCACGTCGGCGGCAACATATGGCAAGACATGAGCCTCTCCTGTCCTTCGCGGGTGTGTGCAGGAAAGGGGGTCGACTAGATGCAACTTCAATCCCTCTAAAAAATACTTCAGACTGCAAGACGCACTCTGGCGCTTCGCCACGGCGAAGGTCGTGCCTACAAAGCCTCGCCAGTTGTGGGAATACAATCGAGGAGACCGAACAAAAATCGTGGAAAATAAAATAGGATGGAGAAGGCACAACAACAGACGTGTGCATGAAAACCGTACATGCCGACATCCGGGCGACTTCCGGACTTAACAAAAGGCACCGTACTTACATAGTCGATAGGCGCACAGGTGTGTCATACTCCACACGTGCGACTAGTTGTAGCAGTTCTACTGCTGTACCCCTTTCCAAGGCCGCGTCTGGTACATAGAATGTCACCAAATGAAGCCTGGTACTGCTGTACGCTGGCGCTTCCGCGGGGAGTAAAGTATGGTATGCATATGTACAAACGAGATAACAATTCTGACGGGTTCACCTACGTGCGCACACACCTGCAGGAGCTGAAGACATGCAGTAGTATGTAGCACGACCAAGCGTCGTTAGTTATCACCGACACAACCAACAATGATGCTTTGCGTCCGTTACGGATTGTCCCCGCTGCCGTAGACTTTGCCCACCTCATGCTCGAACCGCTGCCCTTTGCTGTTCACCGCGCGACCCCCGGCGCCTACCACCTCCTCCATCGCAGACTCCCGCCTGATCCTGTCGATCATGACCCTGATCTCCTCCTGGCTCGGGGCAACGGCATCCAAGTCACCGATCCCCCGGAGGGCATCCTCCTCCTCCTCCTCCTCCTCCTCCTCTTCCCGGTCCTCCTCGGCTCTCCTGCCGCCGAGGCTGGTGCGCCTGCCGACGCTCCCGATGCTGCTGGAGCGGGGCTTGACGGCGCCGTTTCTCTCGACGGAGAGACGCTTCCTGGCGGAGCGCCTCGTTCCCGCGCCGACAGACGGCCGCTCTTGCGAGGAAGACGCGGTGGGGCGATCCACCGGCCCTGTCCGGGAGCCCCTGCCGCTCGACGGTGCCGTCGTCTGCTTGGTTGCTGAGGTCTGGCTTCGGCCGTTGGCCATTAAAGACAGCCGACCAGCGGCGCCCGCCCCCGCCTTTCCTCCCGCCAGTCTGGCGTTGCTGCCGGCGTAGCCGCGACGGGCGTCACTTCGCACCGTCGAGGAGGATGGGGTGGATGTCCTCCGGGAGGTGTTGCTGCTGGCGGCGGGCTGTCGCCGTTGTTGTTGTTGGTGCCTGGATGCTGATGTTGATGTCGTTGCAACGGCGGGATCGTCTTCCACGGAGCCCCAGTTGCTCAGGTGCTCACTGTCGGGGTGGCTGCCCTCGGGGCTGATTGTGGCCGGCACTAGTGATTCCATCCGTGACATTATCCTGCCCCCCTTCCTCCTGGTCGCCGCACACGCAACGAGATACACAAGAGCGTGTGTGCGCCAAACCAACGGTGACTCTGCAAATGGGAGAGACGGCTTGAGACACGCGGGGCAACCTGTACTTCCCGACGAATGGGAGACGGACATTTTTTTCGGAGAACCATGATGCCACTGTGCCCCTCTCGCCAAGCCCACGTTGCACATTGCACACTGACTTGCACATTTTGTCCTACTGCTTCACACCGCACCGCGAGAAGACCTCGCCCCGCCCGGCATTTTCCAGAAATCTCTGCAGGCTTGCGGGTGCTCTAAAATCACAAGATTTTCTGCGCCAGACGCGCAAAAGCAACGTGTCCAGAGGAGAGGAAAACGAGCGACGACAACTCATCTGGTACGGCAGTATCCTGGAAATAGGAGAGGACACACAACATCGCGGCACTGCTACCTAGCCTACCGCGTGAGTATCCCTCTGCCCATTCCTCCTAGACGGCGGCGGCACACGGGGGAGGTGGATAGAACCAACGCGACCAACCGGGACTCGATAGCAACACACGAGGTGGCCTGGAGACCGGCGGACACTCGGCGGCACACACACAGCGGGTTCCACCGCATCTGCCGGCATCCCGCCCAGACGAAGAAAAGCTCTGCCGCTGTTACAGCACCCCGTGCAACCAGCCGTGGGAAAGGATGATTTACAACCTCTACATCTTCAACAGAAAGGTGAGCGTCGGGTTATTTATGCCTGCAGTATCATCATCGCCATGTCGGGCCTGCCCGTTACTCGTGTTCGGCACTATCTCATACTTCATGACACCTCCCTTACTCCTGCCCTGCTGAAAGCAGGGTGTACTGTGTACTGTACCATACTTCCGCTCCCACCCCAAGCATGGCACACGACCCCGCCCCGCACAGTCTGATAGCTTTGTTGCCGCGTTCTCTCTGGGTTGCACTGAACGAACGCATCCCTTCCTGTATTATGTGATGTTGACGCTACAACCCCCAGCCGATGGCAATGCCTGACGCGAATTACAGCTTTGCTGCCTACCCCAGATGCTCACAGAGCTCGCTCGCTCCATGTTGGCATTCTGCGGCCTGTTGAACGAAGCTGTTAACACTTCGCGCCCAAATATGGATATTAGTGCTGCTATTTGCAGCAGTGACTTCATTTGTGGAACCTCGGGGTATTTGAACAGGGCAAGTGTCTGTACTACCGGGAGTGGAACCGACCGCAGAACACGCTGGAGAACGCCGCGGACGATGGAGAGGAGCAGCGGCTCATGTTCGGCATGCTCTACTCCCTCAAGGTGACATATGTAGCGCGGCGGTATTCCACGTAACAGCAGTAGCGGTGTCGTCGCAGCTTCGACCGTCACAGCAGTCGCCGCCACAGGCGTAAAGCGCCGGCTGTGCTGGTGCGCGCTCTCAACTAGAACTGCGCCTCGAAATTTTGCTCAAGGCGGGCTCCTACTCATGGCGTCGATGGAGTATGGCGCCGTTGCAGCCGTGGCCTTGGGCAGTACAATGTCCCACACCCACAGAAGCGACGACGCAACTCCGTAGGGTATTTCAGGCTTCTTCGCAGATTTGGCTGTTTTTATTACTCACTATGCGCTGAAAGATGTTAAGGTGGTACAACATATCCACTATGCTACAAGTCAGTCGCTGATAATCAGTTCAATCAATGTGGTGACGCGCAGTGGCACATGACGATGTTTTGGTGCGCGGTCCGACCGTCCGTGAGCCACTTCGTTCTTGACCTCCAAAACCTTTTTCAGTCGCACGAGTATTTTTTTCGGCACCATCGCACCCGCCAGCGCCGAGAAGACAATGCATGATCCCTCCCATGCCTCACCACTCATGTTCCGAACTGGAGGCGTCAGCCCTTTCAGCGGCACCGCACAGGTTGTGCCACAACCTGAGATCCTGCCATCGTATTAGCAGTCGTTACATTCGTGTCGGCCCCTCCTGCCCAGGACCTGGCAATCAGACTACGCAGGTGACATAACATACCATACGCGTATGCTTACTGTACAGCTCTCGCACAGGTGACCATTCTGTAGGGGGCGACTTTTCTTGTATAGCCCGTGTGATAAAGTGCGTTCGCACGACCGCACCTACAGCGGGGGTGATGTCGAGGATGGCACTTGCCGCTTTGCCGCGTCCTCGCGCTATCCTGCGGGGCACCCCCCTTTGGCCTGATTTATTTCGCCCTCCATTACCAAGTTTATGTCGAGACACGCGAACCGGACACGCCACAAGCACACACCAGCACAGCAAACGGCGAGGGGCACTGGCAATATTCGCTCTCATAGCTCTTTGTTGGTCATGCCCGCTCGATTTTTCGCTGTTCTATCATGCGCTTCTCCGGTGGGCTCATTCCGTACGCGTTGATGTGTCACCCACATGACCGCCGCTGTCTCTCTCTTCATCTCCCTCTCTCTCTCTCTCTCTCTCTCTCTCTCTCTCTCTCTCTCTCTGCTGCTGCTGCTCTCTGCTTTCTCCTTTCCGCCCATATCTCCGACAACCACACTGCCATCAACATCAGGAGGTAGTCACGAAGATGTCGACCGACCCGGCGTCCGCGGGGCTCCACGCCCTCAAGACGGACTCCTACACCCTGCACCACCTGGAGACCGGCAGCGGGCTGCGCTTCGTCCTAAACACGGACAACAACGCCGGCGACCTCCGGCCGACCCTCAGGCAGCTCTACTCGGGGATCTTCGTCGAGTACGTGGCCAAGCACCCGCAGTTCAACCCGGTGGACGGCAGCCCGATCCGGCTGCCGGCCTTCGACTCGAGACTAGAGGAGTACCTCCGGAGCCTGGCTTGCTTCAAGTCTTGATGTGTTTTTGATGATGGCGTGTATGTGTTTTTTTATTTCCATAGTTTGAGTGGACCGCACAATAATGGTGTGTTGTGTGTGTGTGTGTTTTTTTTTTTTTTTCTTTGCTCCAGTATGTAGGAGGTTTGCGTTCTAGGGCGGCGATTTGTCTTGAGAGCACTTTTTTTTTGCGACATCGTCATAGTGGTGTTAGTCGTAACAATGTGCGCGCCTGCTTGCCAGTGTTCGAATGTCATTTTCTTCGCCGACAATGCTGCTCGTACCGCCGCTTTGTGAAATTCGAACTAGTGAGTAACATGGGCTCCAACTTACGTTGTAGCTCCCCTCCCGGTGAAGTTGCGATGTGCGTGTAGGGAGTCCCTCCGAAATGTTGCTTGATTTTTTCAGGTTGTGCGTTTGCCAAGGAACCCTTGTAGACGTATTCCGAGGTGGAGTTGTTCCTTGTTTGGATCTGGGGGATGTTTTTCCTGGACGTTCGACTTTGCCGCCGAACTAAATTGCTTCGATGGCTGTCGATGTGTTTGTGGTTGTGGATTATTTTTTATCATTTCCGAAACACACAGCATTGCTCGGTTGGGGAATGAAAGCTATTGGGCGCGCTCTTGATGATGTGTGCCTGATGGGGCCAACTCTTGAGCTGTTGCACAGTTGCAGGCGTTTGAACACCCATCGCTAAACAACCACGCGCCCCGTTATCCGGAAAGCACTCGTTGTGGTTGTTAGTCTTGGTGCATCGTAACACCGGGGTTGTGCTAGTCAGGCATGGAATACAACTCGTGATGCCAGCGGCGTGTGCCCACCAGCCTTTTCTTGGCGACACTCTGCAGCCCTCATCTTCGAACCAGGGCAACTTGATTCAATGTGTGACCTAACAGCGAAGACGGTGCTTCTTCTTTGAACTGCCGCCGGTAGCTCTCATGGACCGCCCGAGAGAAAAGCCTTACTGTGTAGCTGTTCCGCTCTGATCTGGCGGGCAAGAACGAGTTTTCCCATTGACACGCACGTGCCAGGAGCATCCAAAATCGAAGGCATAGGGTAGACGGTCTGAGTACATGTTCCCCCGGCAACGAGTACAGGCGGGGGAAGCAACGCCGATGAAAACACAAGGCGGTTCGGCTACCAGCTCACCGTATCGGAAAACAACAAGCACAAACAAGAGAAGAGAATGGGCGGTAACAACGCTCAACACATCCCCAAAATTGAAACTATCTCGCAAACATGTCAAATCTTCAGTCCAGTTTACAGGGCCGAGATCAACTTTATTTATTGATTACCTGCACGCCGGGCCAGACCGGCATCGGATGGTAACCGGTGAGGAATACCCGCCGCATAGAGGCGGGCCATTTTGCCCCGTCGAATCTATGCCAGAATCCAGCACCAAAACAAATTTCTTGCAAAGACTCTGGCCACACGACGTTCTGGATGGATTGGTTAAAGTGCGGCCCAACACTCAGGCGCTCCAGCGTCGCAGGCCAAGACACTTGCTCGATGGAAAATAACCTGTAGCCCAGATCGAGCCTCTTGAGGCCGGTCGGCCACGAGAAGCCGTCGCAGACCCAGTCGTTGTGGTATCCAGTGAACAGCAAGCACTGCACGTTCGCCCAGAGCTCTTTCCGGGCGAGCCCCAGCTCACGGGCCCGCAGCTTCCACATCACGCGACGCGGTCCGAACGGCGGCACGCGTGTCCGTGTCCGCGCCGCAGGCGGCTTCTTCTCCCCGGTGAGGCGGCCTCGAGGTCCCCGGGCGGCCTCCGCCCACAGGTATTCGGGCGTGCTGCGTTCCACGCTCAACGCCAACGTAGGCACCCCCCGGCAAGCCTTGCACAGGTCGAGGGACGCGAGCTGGAGTTGCTGTGTCGACGCATACCACTTCTCTCCGTCACAAGTAAGGTCGAGCGCTACCACAAAGGCTTCCAGACATTGGCTGTCGCCGCCTGAGTGAGACGCAAGAGGTTTGGAGTTCGTCACATAATTGCCGGCGGGCAGGGATAACGTCTTGGGGCGCACACAAGCTGGTCGATCTCTGGAACTGGGAAGAAACCGAACATTCCACCACGACCACGGCATGGGCGAAAAGAGAAATTTGTACGAACACAACAGTGTGTTGATCGAAGTGCGGCATTTTTGTTACCATCAAGGCGTCGGTCCCTTTTTTGACTGCACAGCCCACAAAAGTGTTAATTTCATTTTATTTGGGCTTGACTCCCCTCGATGCAGAATGCACTCGATCGACGTGTGTGCTTCACATTTGGTGTTACTGTTTACAGCCCCACTTTGCGTTGCACAAAACGATCGCAGGGAGCAAACTATACAGCAGGACTTGTTACCGCTACAATAGCGACGAACAGGTCGAGAGATACAGCTCTCGTATGGCAGAGAGAAAAGGACGGCCACATAACGCAAAGAAGCTGCCAACCATTGTGCACCCGGGTCTGTATGTCCCTCAATGCTCTTGGTGTGCGTGCCAATATCCCTCGTGGAAAATCACGATCGTCATGTCCACGAGTGAACAACTAAAAAACGCAACTGGTAGTCAGGCTGGAATACAAATCGCGGGAGTGTGCCACCGCCATCATTTGCCGTTGCATCACTGCTGCGCCCGGGATAGCTGGAGAGAAAAATAGGCGAAAATCCCTCGTTGGGCAAGTTCTCGTGTGTGTGGTGGCAGAAACTGATGTCTGTCGCCATGCATAAATATCTAACGGCCAATCTACCCAGCTTAGACTTGCTTGTGCTTCAAGAGATGCACGTACACAAATCAAGAACAAATCGACAACACAAGTACAATGGACTTTCAGTAGAAGGCTACTGCTGTACTGTAGTCTTCTAGCCCTTATACTCTGCAAAGCAGTACATGGGTTGTCCTCTTTGGGGTATAGTTTCGTAATTGCGTCACAGATGACAATGTCTCCCCCGAAAGAGAAGAGTAACTCTCACGATGCCCCAACCGTGAGCCAACTCCATGTAACTCAAACCTTAGGGAAAATAAATATACACGCAGAAAGGCTACCCATTCGAGATACACCCACAGTCGAACGAGATGTGGTGGAGTCTTTGCAGTGAGTGGGGGGAAACCGGCTGGGTACTGGACGCATTTCGAGTCTATTTAAGTATAACACAGATGATTTATATCAGTGATACCAGTTGGTGCCAAGTACAAAAACATCTTTTAAAGGTAGCCTACATCTTGCAATACATCCCCTGTAGTTCTCTACTGGGTCAACGACAAAAATATCGGGGAGAAACCCTCCGTCATGTCGTGTATTGTAAAATGTAACCTTCACAGGGAACAAGGCGCGTGTCTTTGTGACAACTTTTGCTAGTCTGTTACATACGATTTTAACCTGCAACTTTGGAAGTGGGGTTGATGGACGGGGACCTGCCTTAGAATTGCCTCGTCGGTCTAGAGTAACGAAGAACCTTGCTCCTGTAGACAGTGTATGACCCATAAAATATATCGACAGCAAAGGTGATCAACCCCCGTGGCCAACTCACCTGACTCGGCCTGGCTCATGGTCGTCCCCGGGGTGCTTCACAGCTCGCGTCGATCAGCAACGCCTGGCTCTCTTGCAGCGCTGCAGCAGCGCGGATGAAGCTGCGGAACAATTGATCGTTTCCCGGAGAGGGACGTTGAGTCGAAAATCAGGGAAGATGACGACAGGTACACCGCACAACACAAATACGAACGCTGTACACAGCAGCAGGGTCGCGGTGCTGTCAGCAGTCAGCAATCACAACACACCCACGTACGAACGACCTGGGTGTTTTGAAATCTTCGGAGATTGCGGAGATCAGGCAGGGGCCCTCAGATGGTGCGGGCAGACGGGGGGGTACAACAGGTCAAAACATCGATAGCTTCCGCAGGGCCCCGTACCGGTCAAGCTTGCCAAAAGACGCACGACCTCCACCATCACCACATCGTAGCGCCCGCGGGCTGGTGGGAGCGATGGAACCAGACCACGGGATACGTCCCGCCAACGACAGCATGCTGGAAGGGAGAATCGAGAACGGAATGAATGCAGAATGCCGGACCTAATCTGATCGGAGATATGGTCGTGCGGATGGATACATGTCTTCTCAAGTTGCTCGTTGTGGGCGTGCCTTTTCATGCTACCGGCTGCCGAAGCGTAACAGATTCGAAACCCCTTGGAAGCGTTAAGAGAAAGCCGGGACGCATCCTGTAGAGGACTGAACCCGTGTCACTCCCATCTCTTCCCGCCTTTTTTTGCTGGAGTCGCAAGTTGAGCGGAGAGAGGGAAAGCTGGTGGTTTTGGAAGAGGGCACAACCGGATCGTACCTCGGCTGCTGGCTCTTTTCGGAGAACGGCCGCCGATCGATCCTGCTGTTGAGTGAGAGGACAAGAAGCAAGATCGTGCGCGAGAGAGGAGCGAAAGCGGAGCACAGAGAGAGGGGCAAGAAGCAGGTACGGGAGTGTGTGTTTGTTTGTGCTGTTGTGAGGGGAGGAGGGAAGTGCACACACCCAACAGATAGACTCGATGGGGAGGAGCGCGCCCGGGCGTTTGGAGTTTGCCGGTGTGCGCAGTGCATGTCTATCAACATGTTCGGCGACGGGCCACGCCGTGGATGCGCTCTGCTCGCACACAAGGCCGCTGGCGGAAAGAGCATGATCATCCCACATAAGCATGCTTGCTGTTTGATCTGGAGCCAAGTCGACCCTCGGATTCTCTCTCGTTGTGGCTACGGTACACGCACAGATGAGTATCCCTTGCTCCATGCAGCTGCTGCTCAGGCTGGTCACACGCGAAAGAGAGATAGATAGATCGATCGCCGCGTGAGCCGTGAAAGCTCTTGGCCTCCAAGGGACAGCTTTATTGCCCGACCCGATTTTCCCTCCTTGGATCGTGTGAGTCAGATTATTCAAGACCCAGACACAGGATTTGCGCCACGGCACTCTGTGGTTTTCCCTCTAGCCAAGAGCTTCCAACAAGCGGCACAGCTGCCGATTGTGGGGCAACTCCGTTGGGGACATGTGGGCAACGAAGAAATGTGCATTGGCCAGCCACTAAAGCCGCGCCTCCTACCGCTTTCATGCCCTACACAGGCGAGAGAATAATGAGGTGGTTTCCGGCGTGGCCGATGCTGCTTCTACTGGTGGCTATCACGCTGCTGCCTTTGGCGGACGCCTTCAAGGGCCAGGGGATGCTGCGGCGAGCCAAGACCGTAGTCAAGGGCATCCCCGCCGCGCTGCGGATCATCGTTAACGGCATCGATGTCCGGGTGATCCTCGAGGAGAGCACCGCAGAGCCCGCCCCCGAGGTGTTTTGGACGACAACTCAGCCTGAAAAAGAGCCGGTTTTGGAGGTACTACAAATAAATATGCACACGCACGTCATTATCGATTGGCAAAGGGGGGGAATGGCGGGTTCGAAAATGGATACGGAGCGAGGAAACTGGTATTTCATGTGTTTGAACGCCTCTGCGTGGGGAGGGGGCGGCATGGATGACAAGTATTTCTCATCTTTTCTCCCTGAGTTTTTTTACCTGCGTTATATTTTCGGGAGAGTCTCCGGCATGCGGAAAAAAAAGGTGCGTTTTGAGTACCACCACAATACATCAACACCGCTGTGATTTCAAGCCAAAGGGCCGAACCCCATGGCCGTGCTTCGTATCAAAGCACCAGCGATCCGTTCGACTGCCACATCCAGTCGTTCTTCTCGCGCCTATTTGTGCACACTTTTCCCGCCCCGCCGCCCCGGCTCCCGGCAGCGTGTCGTCCGCTCCCGAGCGGCGATGGCGGCGGAAGCGCCTCCTCAACCAATCGTGCCGGAAGCCGTGCACTGGTCTCCGGTGGTCTTCGGCGATTGGCCGGTACGATCGACATCTTGTAATGGTGGTATTGCGCTGGCAGCGTCTTGTGTGGTTGGAGCGTTTTGCACGTTAAATTTCCTGGAATTTCCTGAGTGTAGCGCGTCCCGAGCGGGGATCAAAAGTGTTGCTGCATTTTTTGCCGAAGTGCGGTCGCCAATGTGTAGCAGATAGATGAGGCAGAGCTGATGCGTGTGTGCATGGCCATGGTTCTCATGTTGATAGTCCCTTTTGGGCTAGAAATGGCGTACGCCGTTGCTGATTTGTGGCATGCACGTTACGATCGGTTGCATATCGCACCCCTACAGTATACCGAACCACACAGAAGTGGTCTCGTTTTGCTGAACTGCTCCCTTGTCCGCCTTACTCGAACAAGTGTCCGCAACACTTGGCCGATTTGACCGCGTGGGGTCCAGCTGTTGCAGACGACAGATATAGGTAGGTAGGTGCGTGCTCGTGGTGAGGGAGAATGAGAGGAGCAGTCATGGAAGCGGAGCACGTGGTCAAATCGGCGAAGCGTTGCGGACAGATTTTTTCGAGTAAGGCGGACGAGGGAACAGTTCAGCAACGAGAGCACTGCTGTGTGGTTTCTTAAGCGACGGGTACGAGAGCTGAAATACTTTTTCCCAAACGGAACACTGCTGCTGTTGGCAACAATAGCATTTCACAACAACGAAAAAAAAAACACCTCTGAAGCCCGGGAACGGAGGCCGAATGCACGATGGAAGATCATCGCTACGTCCGTTGTGGACATCGCGGTAGCCGGCAGGGTCAGGTGGCGAGTGGTGCCGACCCTTCGAAGTTTCAAGCTCGGTACCACACCCCACGCGACCCTGCCGGCTTCCGCGACGTCCACCACGGACGTACCGGCAATCTTTCGTCGTGCATTTGGCATCCGTTCTTGGGCTTGGCGGTTTTTTTTTAAACGTTTTTTTGCCAACGGCAGCAGTGTTCCGTTTGGAAAATATGCTCTTTTTTCTCTTGCACGTTTGCCACACATGATGAATCGATCCATTGTGGTGCTTTACAAACGATTTCTGCTGCTGCTGCTGCTGCCACGCGTCTGATGAATCATCAGCTATGCCTGACACGGTCAAAACAGTCTTGTCCGTCTTACACCCCCTTCGCTACCCCCCGCCCACAAACACACTTCCCGTAACGTGCTGCAGGTTGTGGACGAGACCGTTGTTGTGACAGACGGCACGCCCGTTTGTCAGGAGCCTGGAGCGTGCGCGGTTGCGACCTTGTCGTCTGTGGCACCGCTCGACGTGGCCGCATTCCGCGTGGATCATGTTCCATCGTGCCCTTGGTCTCCGTCCTTGGGCTTTCCGGTAAGCGTGGGAAATGTTTTTTTTCTATCTTGTGAAACGTGTTTGCTCCAAATATTTTTTTCTGTTGTATATGGTCGCCCCGGTGGTCCGTTATTGTGGTACCCGAAAACCGTTAGTCGTAATGGTCGTGAGTTTGAATCCCCTTGGGGTGAAAACATGTACAACATTTGCAGGTGAAAGCGAAATACAGTTGGAAAAGCTCTTGTGAGTACCAAACTTCGACGTTAGTTAGCACCGTTGACGAGGGAAAGGGATGGCTGGACCCTTCTCGCGATAAAAATATATTTCAGCCCGCACCGCAGGAGAAAGGTGGAGCACGAAAATGCATGAAAAGAAGAAAAGAGCCCTTGTGTTTACCCCCTCCTGCGTGGCCCTGGATGGTTGTAGTTGTACGAAAATGTGTGTAGTACGGTGCACACACTGAAAAGAGTAGTACACGTCTCACCACGAAAAATGGGGGACTGTCGCCATAATACACGGGACGAAAACAACGCACATATGTGCCAGACACCTTGATTGGTATGAATCGATTCAAATGCGGTGCGTTGCAGACATTTCCCGACGCTGCCGGTGCTCATGCAGGTGGTGCTGCTGCCAAGTGTCTCACGAATGATCGGCTAGCTATGAGTGACACCGACGAAACAGTTTTGGCTCACATAGTCTACCCCTCTCCCCCCATGACGGTGCACGCACCTACCTACTATGCTATGTCTGTCTGCAACAGCAGGACCTGGAACCTTCAAGCGTCGGTACCGCTCGCCACCCGACCTCGCCGGCTACCGTGGCACCCTTCGATGACGGTGGCGCCTTGTGCGTATGGCCCCCGTTCTTGGGTGTGGCGGTGAGCAAGCGCTTTTGTATATTGTTGTTGTTGTTGTTGTTGCTGTCAAATATGTGTGTACTGCCAGCAGCTCATGTGTCGCACACCTATCGATTCGATTCGCTGTGGCGTGTACTTTGCGGAAATCTCCCGCTTACGCTATTGATGCTGCCCATGCTGCTCATGCTACTGCTGCTGCTGCTGCTAGTGAATGATGAGATATGGTTGACACGAATGGCCTGTGTTTATTGCTCTTACACCCCCATTCGCTATGTTCCCCCGATGCCATCACGTGCTACAGGAAATAGAGCAGACGAGTCCCATGCCCTTGTGCGACGAGCCTGGGGCGTGTGCAGTGGCGAGCTTGTCGTTGATGAAGCCTCTGGACCTCGTCCAGATGGTTCAACGAGCTCTGCTGGCGGAGACTGGCCGGGCGGCCCTCCAGCAGCTCATCAGAGTGTCGCAGACGCAACGCATGTTGCGCGACTGGGACCTCTCGATGGTCTGTTTCGCCGGTCGCAACAGCACGCAGCACGTGAGAGTCATAACTAGCGTCTTGTCTCCCCCCCCCCCCTCCGCGATTCCTTTCAACGGTTCGGGAGAAATATCGATCGGGGG
>FN649748.1:2064440-2093702 GCA_000310025.1 Ectocarpus siliculosus
AGCGCCTTGTGCACCCCCGTGCAAACGCTCTTTGAGAGGCGGGGTCGGGGGGGCAGGAAGAGTCAGCTGAGCAAAAACACTTAAACGAGGGGTTCACGTACCCCGAGACGATAGGAAGTACGTATTCGACAACAGCAGTGCCGGGAGAAAAACGCAGCGCCATCCCGCGTCAATCATAGCAGCATCAGCAGCAGCGGGAACTTTTTGTCAAGCACCACACATTAACCCGATTGGGGTGTGTGGTCATGTCGACGAGAGGCAAGCACGTGGGACAAAACCGAACAACACTGCCATGCATAGACTACTGCTGTTGGAGTAGACACACTTCCACAAAAAAAATCGAAACACAGTCCCACGCTTACCAATCCCACGCTTACCGGCAATCCGAACAACGGAGGCCATAGGCATGAGGTACGATTGCCATCAAACGTGATTGGGGGGGGGGGGGGGGGGACGTCGCAGCAGCCGGCAGCGTTGCGTGGGGCGCGGTGAGGACGCTCTCAAGTCGAAGGCTCTGCTGTTGCAGACAGACACCGATGCGTTCGCGCGATGAAGGGGGGCAGAGAGAAGCAGCCATGGAAGGGGAGCACATGGTGAAATTGGCGCTGGGTTGTGGACACGTTTTCTAGAAGGGAGGACGAGGGAGACGTTCAGCCGCGGGTGTACTGCTGTGCGGTTCGATAGCGAGGGGCGAGGTATGCAACCGGTCGTAACGTGCATGCAACCAATCAACGAACAAGGATGCGCCCAAAAGAACCACAACAACTTCGGCCATGAAAAAACTAAACTGCTCTGCTTGACCCTCTACGATTTAGGCGACCGAACTTGGAGAGCAGCGCAGCAACACGTTTAGTCCTCGCTTCGGACTGAGTGACACTCGAAAAACCCCAGCAAAAATCTACGCTCTTACCAGCAAATCAGCAAAGAGCACCGGAGAAAGCAGTGCATGTCGTCTCGCATGATGTGGTAGGTAGGGCGCTTCCACATCCACCCACCTTCTAGAAACGAATGACATGCTGGCGGGAGGGAGGGGGGGGGGAGAAGAAACGTGAGCAAACAGACGCACGTAAAGAACGATTGGATGTGGCCGTAAAGCGCACTACTTGGATACACCTTACGGCCATGGGCAAGCCGAAGAACGGAGGCCACAGGCAGGAGGTGTCATTGTCGTGAAACTCGGTGTGGGGCAACATGAGCGTCAAAGCAACACCAAAGCGGTAGGAGGTTTCGCTGAAGTGGCCTACCCATGCTTCGTTGCACGCATCTTCCCGAGAAGAGCAACCTCCCAATCGGTAGGCTAGCATCGATCGTATCTAGCTCTGAGCTACATGAGAAATCTACATGCTCCGAGTTCCTACACAAGATAACAAAAGAATGCCGTGGTGGAGAAAATATGCTCAATCTTTAAGTATCTGATTGACGGAGGAATCGGGTCGCGCAATAATTCTGACCCATGGATGCCAAGAGATTCCACGGCTCGCGCGGTGATCTATCAATCTCTCTTTCGAGTGATCAGCACGGCACTACTTGTAGCGGCAAGGAATATCGGGGCTCTTCACTCTTCACCTAGCCACCACGAGCGAGGATCAGGGTCGACTTCGCTCGAGATCCAAATAGCGGGCATGCTTTGCGGGGCGTTCGTGCTCTATCAACCAACGGTTTGGTGTCAAAGCGGGGCATATCCGCGGGCGTCGCCTATAGCCTACATGCTGTTGACGGATGGATGCGCTGCGCACACCTCCTGGGAAACTCACCAACGCACGGGTGCGCTCTCCTCTTTCGTTCCCTGATAAAACCTCCATCCTCACCATCGCATACATGCACATACTAAGGAATATATATATATAGATAGATGAGGTGGAAAGGCTTTCCAAACGAACCAGATATTATTGGACGGTTTGCCTTCGAGCTATTGTATTGTATCTCGTTTCACGTCAATGCGAACCAGTGACTCTGTTTAATGATAGCCACCAAACCCAACTGTTGGGGATTTCAAAGATGGCGGAAATAGGGGAGTGGAAAGGAAGTAAGAAGGGAGAACTCGCGAGAGGGTTTTGACGAAGACAGGGGATCATGTGCTGGCGAAAGGGAGGTGATGGTGGATCGGAGGAGAATATTAGTACCCACGAAAGAGGAGGATACAAAACTAAAACCAAACCCACAAAACAGTAATTAATTTACACACCGGAGAGCAAGGGCAGGGCATCATGCAGTCATACAGGGTGTGCCCCCTGGTGCAGTGTAACCAATGCCACACGTTTCAGACCAAAGAGTCCAACCAAAACACCACACTCGGCGCAGCAGCGTGCCTATCTGGTGCCCTTCGTGCAGGCGTGTTGGCACATTCACACAAGGAACCTTTCAACGGCCAAACGGTAAGAGCATCATGATTTTTATTATGCTGCGAAACATCATGCTTGATTGAATATACGAATAAAATATAAAATATTTGTAGGTGTGCTAATCAAGTATTGGTACTGTTTTAGTGGATTTGGTTCTAGTTTTGGTAAAATATATACTAGGGTACTGAACGGCCCCCGCGCCCCCAGTGGGCGCGCGGGCCCGAATCGCAAGCGAGAGTAGTCGACGACGGTGAAAAGGGAGAAAACAATGAAGACGGCGAAGAAGTTGGAAAGCTGATGAGAACTTGTTCCAGTGCGCGGGTGAGAGTGGAAAGGCGTGGCACCGCGTAGTATGTGTGGTGAGAACGCACGGGTACCTTTATGTGAAGGCGATGAAGGCTGGCCCAAAAAGATAATGTTGTGTGTGTGGAGATCCTACTGTAAGAACCATCCGATGAAGGCAGGATCCTAAAAAACATGAAGAAAAATACCAAACAACACCGCGAAGAATGGCTGAAATATCTACATACGCCGCGAGTAGTGCCGCAAAGTTTAAAGGTTCTCAATGGTCAGCCGGTTGGCGCGGTCGGTGCTGTTCTTCGCATGAACGTGCTGCTACGGCTGAGGCTTTGCATCGTCTCGAAATCGCAGAGCGCTACAATCGCCATCTCCACGGCCTTCTTAGCACCATGGTGACCACGACTCCGGCCCCCAAGCACGAGCCGACATCTTCAGTTCGGCTTTCGACTCCCGAGCTTCGGGATTCCGCCACCGGCGGCGGAACAAGGTCTGCAATCACCGGCCGGCCGGCCGAGCCTGTCCAGATGGTTCTACCCCCCGCGGCGTCGGCGACTTCGGCCACCATCGCTGCTTCGGCGGCACCCTCGGCTTCGGCCACCATCGCTGCTTCGGCGGCACCCTCGGCTTCGGCCACCATCGCTGCTTCGGCGGCACCCTCGGCTTCGGCCACCACCGCTGCTTCGGCGGCGCCCTCGGCTTCGGCCGCCACCCCTGCTTCGGCAGTACCCCCGGCTTCGGCCACGGCTTCGGCCCCGGCTTCGGCCACGGCTTCGGCCACGGCTTCGGCCACGGCTTCGGCCACGGCTCCGGCCACGGCTGCACCTCTCTCCTGCCCGCGGTGGGTCCCCGCAGCCCTGTGGGACGTCATGTCCGCGGATGCGCGCTCGACCGCTTGGACGGACGCCGTTCGCATGGCGAGCGGCGCCGCCGTCGATGCTGACCGGGCGGCCGCCCGACAGGCCCAGGACGATCTCGCCGACGCAGAATTCCACCAGGAAGTCTCCGTCCGAGAGGAGGAGCTCAGGCTCCTCCGAGCGACGCGCGCTTCGAATGCGAAGCAGATCATCGACCTCGAGGCACTTCAAAAGAAGTGCGAACAGCAGAGGAGTCAACTGGCCGCCACCTTGACGGCAGACAGGCGCCAGGAGGACGCGCTCGTCGAAGCGGGCCGTAAGGCCGGCAAACGACGGGAGCAGGACCTCCGCGAACGCGAGGAGCGGTCGTCCCGCGCCTCGGGAATCGGCAGGCGAGCTGCTTCGGCACCGAACACCTCTGCCGCTTCGTCTCGAACGTATGCGGCTGCAGCTTCGACCAGCCCGGTCACCCGCTCCTCGTCGTCGCGACGTGGCCTCATCGCGTTCGAGCCAGGTGATTACAGGTTCACCCCGGCTAAGCTAGCCGATGTTGCGCAGTACCAGCAGTTCAACTTCCTTCCTGAAGATAGCCAATCGGTCAGGGACTTGGCCACGGAAGTGGCCATCGCGTTGCCGGCGGCCGCCACCATACAGGCGGCGGTGGATGTGGCTAACGCCTCCCGTCCGGATCTTCGGGATCTGGCCGGCCGTTTCCTCGCTGGTATGCGGACGGCCAACGCCCGTGCCACTGCTCCGGTGGTGTACCCTGGCTGCAGCGGTCCGCCTTTAGAGGCTTCCTATGGGTTCCAGCAGCCGGCGCCGGGTCGTGTCAAGCAGGCACAACCGAGTCGAGAGAGTGGTCCTGGTAGCTCGGGCGAGGAGTCGGGCTGGAGCTCGGCCGGAGCATCGCGTCGACCCCCGGCGCCTTCGTCCTCTTCGGTGGGTGGTAGCCGGGAAAGAAAGGTGGCCAAGCGTGGCGGGGATGGTGCTCGTGGCTCCAAGAACAAGAGCAAGACCGGGTCAGGCTCGGACACCAGCTTGCCCCGCAAGCCAGGTCGTCAAAGGCAAGTAGTTCCGTCCCTCATGGACGCGACTTCGGATGCTCGTTTCCTTTTGCGTGATGATTTTGTCCCTCCGGCTTCGGCCCCCCCCGTTTCTTCGGAAACTCGTGTTGCGTTTTCGAACCTTCCGGCTTCGGCCCCCCCCGTTTCTTCGGAAACTCGTGTTGCGTTTTCGAACCTTCCGGCTTCGCCCCCCCCCGTTCTTCGGAAACTCGTGTTGCGTTTTCGAACATGCCACAGGCTTCGGCCCCCCCCGTTTCTTCGGAAACTGTTGCACCTCCTGTTTTTTCTACCGCTGATTATGCTAGGCTCAGGAATCGCACACCACCCCGGGTTCTCAAACCCCACCCCCCCTTCGACTTTTGCGCCCGTACAAGATGTTCACCATGTTGTACCGTCTTGGGATCGTGTTCCGCCTGCTGCTCCTTCGGTTGCAGCTGCTGCACCCCCTGTCGTTTCGGATGATAGTGTCTTGCCACTTTCTTCCAACATTGCACATGCTCGTCAAGCCACCGTAGATGCGGCTGCTTCGGCAGTTCGCAAGGCTCACGTAGCTACTGTCCAACGGGCGTACATCACTCTGAACTTGAAAAAAGTTGGAAATGTCGCTACCATGCCCTTCCCTTCAACTTTGTTGCCTGGGGACGGCTACCAACAGCTCATCCGCACAACACGAACGGCCTTGTCCGACATATTGTTGCTGTGTGATGACCAAAGCGAAGGGTTGGACAGTACTGATTACGTGCCTGGATGGGAACGGCCTCTCGAAAAGAAACTTTCGGGTGCGATCACCCCTGACAAGCCCTCTACTGCCGATCTTGTCCTCTCCATCGCTGATTACTTTCAGCAGGTGAAGAGAAGCTTGGACGGCGGCGCCACCGGACCAGAAGCTTTTCAGTTGCTGTTGCGTCATCTTGCGGAGCAATTTGATGTCGGCGACCGTCAAGAGTCGTTTTTGAGGCTTCAACAATTTGGAGTAGCAGATGGTACTTCTTTCGCGGATTACCTTCGTGCTTTTCGTTTGTTGGTTTCGTCTGTGACTGGTTCTGAGCGTACTTTGGCCCCTAGCGTATCCATGGTCCTAGAAATAGTGCGGCATTCGGTCTGCAAGCAATTTCCGAGTTTGTCTCCGATTTTGTGCCCGGGTGCTCTGGCCACGGCCGTCACTCCCTTTGCGTCGATTGCGGATATGTGGGAGGCGTTCGCGCCTCTAGCGACAAATAAAACCCCGGCTATCGGCGGTTCATCTTATTTTTCGTTGTCTTCGACGCGTGGCTCCTCGCAGCCTCGGCGGTCCCAACACCGCGCCCCCGCGCCTTCGGGCCAGTGGGCACCAGGTTCCGCTCAGAACCCTGTAGTTTTGCCGGTACAATCGCACGACGCTGACCCTTTCACACGCAACTATAATTCTTGGCCTGCTTCGCAAGCCGATTGGTCTGATGTATACGCTCTCACTTCTAGTTTTCGTAACACGGAGGATCCTTTTTTGTGGACTCCTTTGTTGACACAAGAGGCTCGCTCGCAAGCCTTCCGCGAAAACAGGAATCGCTGTCTGAACTGCTCGGGTGAAGACCATTCCATGAAGCAATGCGTTGCACCGTTCACGAATTCTAGTGGGTTGTTGAACCCTGAGTTGGGTCTCCTCAATGACGATTCTGCTGCTTTTAGACGTTGGCAAGGCCGTATGCGGTCTTTTCGACGAAAAAGTGCGGACAACCGCCAAAACAATCAGGGTAGACGCCACCAGCGCTCTTCCTCTTCGTCCTCTCAGCGTCGAAACCACGCTGGGAATCGCCGTTCCGACGGTGGTAGTTCCCCTCACACTCATCAGACACAATCGCACAACGGTGGGTATGCCCCAGGAAATTCTGCGGGTAACTCTCACCCTCAGCAACACCCTTCGATCAACACCAACCACACTGGTGCTCTGTCCCTCTATCAACCACAAACACATGCACACACCGGTCCTTCGTCTGGCATCATGGTTTCGACCAATCACAATGCCCGTCAACCTGGCAACTTCCAAAATGGTGGTCGTTCTCGCAGCGGATGACTCATCGGTGGTGGTTCGCCTACTTCCCCCGGACCGCCTCCAGCATCTTCGGGGACCTCATCTCGTTCATCACAAGACGCTCGTGTGTCACGCTCTGTTGCCTCTAATCCTTCGGTTTTATGCAACAACGACAATACTTCGGTATCTGTCGCGCCGTCACACACTGTTGCCTCTAGCACTTCGGTCCTACGCAACGATAACCACACTTCGGTGAATGTTATCCCTTCTGGTACTTCGGTGCCGCACAATAACAACCATACTTCGGTACCCGTTGTTTTCCCCAGTGTCGATCAGGTCGGTATCCAGACAAATGCTCTCGTCCCACCTTCTACATCGCACTTATCATCTGCCACCTCTGCGTCTCTGCCTCTTCGGGCTGGCTCTCCGTCAGAAATTAACCAGTCTGGCGCGAGTGCTGTCTTGAGGTGTGGGAACAGAACCGTAGGACCTTCGGGGCCATCGAGTACCGCTCGTTTGTCGGGCACGCTCGTTCGCTCCCCCCGTCGTCTGCAGATCAGACCGGCCGTAGCCATGCGCTTTGGACGATTGAAGAGGAATCGCCTGAATTGGTTACCTCGGGTGAATCTTCGGATACGCTCAACTCGTCTGTGCTCGCTTCCGTTGAGGGTTCGCCCTCGATTGTTGCACCGGTAGCTAACTTGACTGGTTCCGACCGGCAAGTTACAGGGTCAATTTCGCCTGGCTTCGAATCGCGTTGTTCTTTTGGTCCTGACCGCCGAACATCATCAGATTCCGCCACGAGATATTTCGACCATGGATCGTCTTCGGACGCTCCATCCCTTCCGACGCACGCTCGCTCCACGGCGCCCGATACCAGGCCGCCGCGACCGACGTCGACAGTGTTGACACCACCGCTTCGGGAGGACCCTCCCGGAGTGACCTCCGAACAGCCGGCGGTCTCGCGTACCTTGTCACGGAGGAGTGGCCAGGAGCACCACGCCCGGTTTGGTTCTTTAACCGACCCGGCCTTGGCGGCCGTTTCTAGCGAAAGCAACCTGTTGAATGACACCTTACGAGGCGTTTCTTCAGGTTTAGAATTGGGGCGCACCCAACGTCATGTCGCTGGCCCAATTATTGCGACCAATCCGGCTCCGGCCGATTCTTCGCCGGTCTCTGGCATGTCCGAGACCGTCCCCATGGACGTTCACGCCGTAAATTACAATGCGGGCGTTTCGGCTGCCTCCGTTTCGGCTACACCAGCTTCGGCTGCCACCTCAGCTTCGGCTGATCGCACTCCAGGTGTTTCGACTCCTGCAGTTCCCGCTGTCTTCGACCCGTCTCACGAGTATTGTACTCCTGATATGGTCTTCTTTTGGCAGCCCCCCTCTCCCTTTTCCCAATGGACCCCGTCGACTTTTGTGGTCGATGGAGTGGTATACTCGTGTGCTGAGCAGTTTTTCGCTGCGGAAAAAGCTCGTCTTTTCGAAGACCATTGCGCTTTACAAAACATCATGCGCGTGTCCGATCCTGCCTTACACAAGAAGTTTGGCCGAGGTGTCCGTGGTTTCGACCCATCACTTTGGGAACAGGAGCGCGAAAATATTGTGCTCTCTGGCTCTTACGCAAAATTTAGTCAAAACTCCGAGTTGCGCGAGCATCTTCTCGGATCTGGCGACAAAATCCTTGCCGAAGCTAGTCCCTAAGACCGTATTTGGGGCATTGGCCTTCAAGCCGATGATCCTGACGCTCTATCCACCTCTCGATGGCGTGGCCTCAATTTGTTGGGCAACGCCCTTCAACGAGTACGCAGTCTTTTGCGATGCAATGCCCCGCCGCCCGAGCGCAGCTCTCGTTTGCTGCCCCCCAACGACCACGTTTCGACGTCGTCTCAACATAACGCGGTTTATGAAGTTAGCCCTTCTACACACCAGCGTCTTCGGATGACCTCAACCCCTCCGTCGACTGAACGATTCGCGTCGTTTTCACAATACGCTGCGAATGTTCCATCGGATCATGACACCGCTGTTTGGGCCGTGTCTTCCGGGTGCCCTCAGCCATCCTCTTCCTCTTCTTTGCTTCCTGAGCAAGGTCCGGATTTGGTTGATGGTGTTGTTACCATCGATGATGACTCTTTCACCACCCAAATCCTCACTCACAGTGGTTCAGCTTCTGTTCAGTTTGGATGTGTTGCTCTTTTAGACACGGGTTCCCCGCAGTCTTTTATTAGTGCATCTGCGTGGGAATCCATGAAAGCCGCTTCGGCCGCTTCGTCGTTGTCTGAGAAACAAACCCAACCTCGCTGTTGGGGAGGTTTCGGCGAATCTGCTCCACTTCAAACTTCGACTATTGTCCGTTTGAGCGTGCAGTTTCTTCGCAAGCGCCTTCCTACTTCCTCTCTCGCTGTTTGGGCGTACGTTGTTCCCGATGGTGTTATGCATCATGACGTGCTCCTTGGGAGAGACAGTTGGATGCGGTTTAGCGACCGCTCTTACCGCACTTTGCGTGCCAAACGCCCTGGTGACCGTGTTTTTGGTGAGTTTACCCTGGCTCAGCATAGCAGTTGCGGTGCCACCGCATTTGCTCACGATTTGTCTTCCACAGATGGTAACTACCAGCTTCGCTATGCTGGAAAACATTCCGTCCAACTTCACCCTGAACATAGCCTTGTTCCGGTTAATTTGGTACGCAGCGATGGCTCTCCAGCCCTCGTGGGTAACTATCTCGTGGATATGCTTCCACAATGTGCTATGTTTTCTTCCGAGGAACACTTTGTGCAAAATGGTTGCCAACGACTCCCGCTCGCGGGTATCTCTTCACTCGAACCAGGCGACGTTCTGGGTACAGCTTCGGCTCCCCTTCTTCGCGTGCCTCTCAGTGCTGTGTCTCGCCACAGTTTAAGCGATGGTCTTCAATCTGCGGCTCAAGATCCCACCACTGCTTCGGGCAGCTGGGTTCCGGGTCCTGTTTCGACAGATGGCATTGATTCGTCTGCCACGCATCGCATTGATGACCCCTTCGTGTATAATTTGCATGAGCGACCCACGCCGTCGCAAAGCGGCAAAGAGGACCCTGGTTCTGCCAGTGCTTCTCTTTCGTCGCCTCCGCCTGCTCTTCTCGAGCGGTTGACGTCTGAACAACGTCAGAGTTTTTCCCACGTATGGGATAAGCTCCCCTGCCATCTCCGGGAGATTTCTTTTGATCTCCATGGTCCGGGTTGGACTCCGGATGTCATCACTCAGCTTGGTAACGTCCTGTGCGACTATCATGATGTCTTCTCGAGTTCCCCCACCGACTTTGGATCTTGTTCGCTTTTTCCTTTCAAGCTTACAGTTCCTCCGGGCAGTGCACCCGTCACGTCTCGTCCATACCGCGTTAACCCCCCGGTGGCGAAACAAGTTGACGCGATCCTTGATCAATATCTTGCGGCTGGTCTGATCCAACATTCGACCTCGCCCTACTCGAGTCCTTTGGTAGTCATACCGAAGAAATCTGGTGGTGTTCGCATCACTGTCAACTATCGCAAGCTCAACAAGCTTTGTGCTTTGAGCCAGCTTCCGATTCCTCGAGTTGATGATACTTTGGACAAGTTGTTGAAAGGGCGAATTTATTCCCTTTTCGACATGAAGTCTTCATTCCACCAAATCACGGTTCACCGTGATACAATCCCTTTGACGGCATTCGTGACGTCTTCCGGGCTTTTTGAGTGGTTGAAGATGCCTCAGGGCAGTTCTGCTGCCCCTGGGTGGTTTTGCAAGGTGGTCAACGAAGTCATCAAAAATCTCCACGGTGTTGCATCGTACTTGGATGATTTGATCGTTTTCGACGACAACCCTGCTTCTCATGTTGATACCATGCGCGCTCTGTTTGAACGCTTGCGCACACACAACTTGAAACTCACCCCACCGAAGGCCACCATTGGCGCTACCGAAGCGGATTTCCTCGGCCACACCATCTCCCCTGACGGTGTTCGGCCTAACGGGGCCAAGGTTGCGGCCCTCACCCAAATGCCCATGCCAAAGGATGTTAAACAACTTCGCTCTCTTCTCGGCGGCCTCAGCTACTACCGCAAGTTCCTTCCCAACATGGCTACGCGAATTCGACCTCTGACCACTCTTCTCAAGAAGCAGGCGACGTTTGCCTTCACCCCTGCCATGGAGCAAGCAGTTCGCGTCCTGCTGTCTGAGTTGGCCAACCCTCCTGTCTTGGTTTATCCAGACTGGGATGCCGTTACGGACGGCTCGCGACCTTTTCGCCTCTACTGTGATGCTAGTCGCGATGGGTTCGGCGGGACTCTCGAACAAGAACAGCCGGATGGCTCCATCCGGCCCATCGTTTTCATCAGCCGAGCTACTTTGGACTCCGAACGTCATTGGACTCCCCTCGACCTCGAGGCGGGTAGCATCGTATGGTGCATCAAACGACTTCGCGGTTATTTGTGGGGCACGAAATTTCGCATTTTTACCGACCACAAATCTCTTGAGCATTTTGCCAAGGTGGGGGAGAACAATGCCCGCGTTCAGCGTTGGCTTGAATTTCTTACCGCCTACAATTACACTCTCGAGTACCGCAAGGGTTCAGCAAATGGCAACGCTGATTTCCTCTCTCGCCTTCCGATCGATGCGGCGGAATGTGACCGATCTGGTCGCAGTCGCTTGACACCGGATGACGATGAGGAGAGCGTATTCTTCATCCGTTCTTGTGGCCTTACGCCTTCTGGCCATCGCGCCGTGGGTGTTGGCTTGGGTGGGCTCGTCCCAACTTCCCCGACTTCGGTCTTGGGTGGGCTGGCCCCCTCTACAGATGATTTTGTCGACTTCCGTCGGCATGGTCCACGTCTCTCGCCGTCAGGCCTTTCGTCTCCGTCTGGCATCTGGAACATCGCACCCTGGCCGTCCATCAACTCCCGCGGGTTGTCTCCTTCGCTACGACGCCTGGGTGACAGGACCCTCGATTGGTCTGGCTCCTTACGTTCTTCGGTGGAGGACATTTTGGCTCTCGAGCCCGAGTCTTCGCCGGCCTTCTCGCCGACTGCAGCATCACGACGGACTCTCGACCCTACTCAACTGATTTCCACGCGAACTCGCCGTCGCACGGCGGTTGTGGCAGGCACGCCCCTCCCGCCCGTGGATTATGGTTTCTCCGAGGACCCGCCTGCTCCTACTCGGATTTCCGCTTCGCCCCGATCGTTTCGACGTTCCCCGCCTGCACAATCAGCATCGACGGCGCCCCCCGTTTTGACCAGGTTGGTTTCGACTCCTGGTGCTGACCCTTCGATCTCGGACCTTCCTACGCCTCTGGCTCGTGGAAGGGATCTTGCGTCTTCGACGCATCCTGCAACTTCGGTTGCTCCTGCCCAGCAGTCTTCTGCTGCTCCCGATTCTTCGGAATCTTCGACGCGTTTGGTTTCGACCACTTGTACGCCTTCGTCTTCGGTTTCCGCTGCTACTCTGCCTTCGGGTGGATTGCAGCCGGAGCCTCAGGAATCGGCCCCCTCTTCTATCGAGGCGGCTTTACATTCCTCGGCAGATTTAGCCTTCCGGGCGTCTGTCGAACGTTTCTCGCATGCTGATTGGGCTCGCGAGCAACGTAACGAACCTGTTTGTGATACAGCTATTCGTTTCATCCTTCTGGGTCGGCCTTCGGCTCTCCCTCCGGATTTCCTGGATCATCTTCCGTCCGCTCGTCGACCTCCTCTGTCGGAGATTCGTGACCTGTCTAACAAAGGCCGGTTACATGTTGGCAATGATGGTTTGGTCTTGCTTGTTCGCAAGCAAACAGCGCCCCCGTCGTCTACGACCACACGTCCTGGCGGGCGTGCTGCTCGCCTTCTCAACGACGAACCCATTCGGATTTATGTTCCCATGCTCATGCGTCCGTGGATCATGCAAGCCTGTCACGCTGATGCATCCTGCCACCTCGGTGCCGCTCGCACGCTTAGCATGCTGGAACGTTTTTATTGGTGGGTTGGCATGAGTGTTTGCACGAAGTGGTGGGTACGGCATTGTTTGCGATGCCAAGCTCGCAAGTCATCTCGTCAAACGCCTCGATGGCCTACTTTGTGCCTTCCGCTGCCTTCGGGCCCTGGTGTATCGGTGAGCGTCGATTATTTCGGTCCCCTCCCGTTGACACCGCGCGGAAACACATATATTCTGCTTTTCACTGACCGTTTCAGCCGCCGTGCTGACATGTACGCGGTTACGGCTGCAGAATTCACCGCCGAAGGCACCGCTGACGTACTTGTCAATCGGTATATCCCTTTATGGGGTTGCCCTTTGAGTCTCTTGTCTGATAATGGCTCTCAGTTTTGTTCTAAACTGTCGCAGGCTGTATACGCCCGTCTGGCTATACGCAAAGTGGCTACCAGCTCTTACCATCCCAACGGCAATGGGGGTGTGGAGCGCGTAAATCACACTATGGCTCAGATGTTGGCTATGGTCGTCAATGAGAGACAAGATGATTGGGACATTCATCTGCCGCACGTTGAGTTTGCCTACAACAATTCGGTTAGTGCCGCTGCTGGTTTGGCGCCCAACGAGGTGCATATGAACCGACTGCCACGCATGCCGATGACGGTTTTTGAGCATCCATATGCTCGAGGCCACCAAAGCTTGCATCGCGATCAACTTGAGTATTGCGATCTTGCTGCTGATCGCCAACGTCGTTCTTACGATTTAGTTCGCGAACAGCACAACCTGTCCGTTTCGAGGATTGAGCGGCGTAACTCCGCTCTATCGGATGCGTTGCGCAAGGTCCCCTCATACACCGTCGGTGGATGGGTTTGGGTGTACAACACCGAATCTACCATTCGCCAAGGTGTTCGTTCAGGCACGGATGACAAGGTCCTCAAGGCTAAGTTGTCTTTCCTGTGGACTGGTCCGTTCAAGATCTTGGCCGTGGGTCCGTGTCCTGACGCTCCCGACGGTTGTCCTCTGGCTTCCAAGTTACTGTATTTGGATCTTCCATCGGATCTGCCGGGTCCGGACTCGAAAAACCGTGTGTCAGTTGCGCGTTGCAAGCCTTGCGCTAATCCGCATGACACTGAAGACTTGCCTCGGTTCCTGCCTGCCGGCCTTACACCGTATGTGCTAAACTCCTATGCGAATAAATCTCCTCCCTACCATGTTACGGAAGACGACGTGTCGACTCCGGTCGAACGTCTCGAGGTTGACCGCATTAGTGGCCATCAGTCTGTTCGTGGCCGTGGTGGCACCATCGCTGTTTTATACCAAACGCATTGGAAAGGTCTTCTTCGTCCTTCTTGGGAACGTGAGATGGACCTCCAGCATTCCAAGCCCCACATTCTCCGGTACTGGACGGGTTCGCCTGATCAACATCGCCAAACGAATCGTCGCTATCGGGCTATGCGTATTGGTGCGGCCATCCGCGAGATGGCGCGCGCTAAAGGGGAGCGAGCTTTGCCTTCGGGTTATTCGCTCGTCTCTCGTTCAACTTGGGACCGTCGCTTCGCCAATACTCCGCTACCTGCAGGCGCCTTCTTCTGGTACAAAGCTCGCGATGGATTCTGGTGGTTGGGCAAGATTACTGGACCGCCTCTACCGTCCGACTTCTACGTCGTCCGCTTCTTGGACGATCCTGGCCCTGTCAAGCTCGCCCTTCCTGATGTTCGCTACTCCACCGCTGAAACCGCCGTCTCCGGATCCTGGTGCCTCCAAGTTCACAGCGGCAGTGCCCTTTTTAAGGGGATCCTTCGCAACGTCGACATGTCGCGTGGTGACCCCGGGGCTGATTCGTTGCCTAATAACGTGGCGCGCCCCCATTAAGACGACGTGCTAGTTGTCTTGGCTTTCTGTTGTTTTCAACGTTGTTTGGGTTGTTTTTTAGCCTTGGTTGGTTTTCGCTTTCTCCTCGCTTTATTTTGTGCCTTTAGCGTTTGGTGTAGGTGTTTCGCGCCCATTGTTGCCCCTTCTACACTGCCGTGGCGACTGCGTGAATGGCGTATCTGATCGTTTTCTTACGATACCGGTCTTGTTGTGGTTCCTACAGTGATCCTTTCTTTTTTGTCGTTTTGACGACCTTTGTTTTTCTTTTCTGTTTTTCTTCCTTCTTTGTGTTTTCCTTTCTTTGGTTCCGACCTTCTTCCGGTCGTCGTAGGCTTTTCTTAGCCCCGTCAGTTCCTTCCTGTTTGTGTCTTTTTGTCGTTTTAGAAGTCAAACGATGGTCTTGCGACTCATCGAGTGAGAGGTGTGGGAGGGTGAATTGTGCTGTTTTGGAGCTCCACATCCTCGATACTTTCATTTAGAGACTCGACAATTGCTTGTCAAGACTCCGAGGTTTTACAGTATCTGCGTATGAGAACCTCCAGGGTGGGCTAGTGTTATAGGATTCAGATGTGTAGACGGAACATAGAAGAGCTTGGTTCCTTCTAGAAGGCGCGGAGAGATGTAACTATCCGCGGAAGGATAAAAAGCAGGGGACAGGATCTAGTAGCCCCTGCTTGTGCAGAGGATCCTGTGCCCCTTGGTGTCATTCCTACCGATACCCAAGGCAACAGCTACTGCTGCTGCTGTTCTACAAGAGTAACAACAAGTGAGTTCTTCTTCACGGGTCAACCAGACTTCATCACGCGTGCATACCACTACAGTGCCCGATGCTAGAGTAGTAGAGTAGAGAGGTTTATTTATTCCGTTAGTACTTCTAGTCGGCAAGACTGGGGTTTTTCCATTTGTCAGCCGGTTCACAGTACTATAATAGGTACGTCATGCAGCCGAAGTCGAAAAGATTAGCTAGTTTTCGGTCTTACCCAGGTGTACTTCACGTGTACAAAAAAAATCGAGAGATCATGCTTTTTTGTGTTTCCGTACTATTAGTTTGAAATGTATGACGACACGACCGCAATCCTGTGAGTACATATATATATAACATGATAAGATGATATCAACAAGGACACACACGTGCTCGAGTTTTTACCCCAATAAATGTGACGTTTTCACTTTGGTCAGCCGGCTATGCAGCGGTCCGATGCTAACATTAACGACGTAAATTACTCAATTACTTCGAAGTACTATTGTTATGTATCGGAAGTAGGACACCAGAACATGCACACACACACGTCATCGCGTTTTTGTTTGATTTTTATTTTTCTTAATACATGGTATGACACAACGAATCCATCTCTATCATAGAGTCTGAGACAGACTGGCAATGAATTCATAGCGTCAGAAAGTACCTGTGTCTACAGTTTCCCAGACAGCACATAGGGACATCTCCCCTGCGGGTAACAGGCTCAACAAGACAGTTTGGTAGCTGTCTTGTGTGTCTCATATATGCTATGTTGGGAAGGTGCAGAAGAAATGTATTAGGTACTGGTCGGGCGTTTTGTGTGTGGCACCCTTTTAGTCGTAGGGAAAGCTTTTTTTGTTGTGGTCGCGTTTTTTAGTTTTTTATCCGCAAAGATTAAGATTTCACCATTTACTTGTACACAGAAAACCTGTCCTCGTCGTGCACCAATCACAGGAACGCACACCTGCTCTGGACCTGCTTGCTCTTGCCCCTCTTTCTTTGCCTATAGGTTCTTTCCCCTCGTGGAAGATCTTGCTCCTTCTTGCCCTTTCGTGCTCAGGTCGATCGGTGGCGGTTCTCCCAAAAAGGAGCCAGTAGCCGAGCGAGCTTCATCCCTCAACAGTTCACCCGGTCTCTCCGCTCGGGAGTGATGAGCGAACAATGGTGGGAAGAGATGAGAGTGACACGGGCGCACCCTCTCCAGGATCCCGCCGGTCTCTCTCTTCGCGCCTCCAAGGGGATTCGAAACGGTAGCGCAAAGCCGGTAGCATAAGAAGGTACGCCGCTTCGGCGAGCGTACGGCATCTACACATGTAGAGTCTGGTGTCCTGGAGTACGGCGTTTTATTTCCACCCACCATCTGGCTGACGAGACAAGTCCTGTGGTCTCGTTCCCTCCGATGTCGTGACCGTCGCGATGATCGGGCAGGTGTGGGTGATCTTCGGGCAGGTCGTAGGGGCCCTATGGACGCTGTCGATTTTCACTTCCATGCCGCCTATCGCATCTATCTTTGGGCCCCTCATCTCCGGAGATTTCACAACCATGAGTCCGTGAGTCCATCCGTGTGGTGTGTTGTGGTTGTGGACTGCTGCTGTTGGAGCGGAGGGGGCGCACCACCGTGATCCTACTGCTGAACAGCGCTATTGTTTCCAATATGTGTGGTATGCCTGTTATTATCCAACGCCCTTCGGCGAGTTCCGCAAATTGACATGCTCCGGACGCGGACCTTCGTTGCCTGTTCAACCGTTTCAATTTTTGTGTGCAAAGTGTGCAACTTACAATCTGCCCCTGCCTCCTCGTCCATGCGAGCTGTACCGTGTGGAAGCATCCTGAGGACGACCGTGAGCCAGGCCCAGCGCTGCGGGGGCTGATCACCGTTGCTGCAGAGTTTGTCATATGTATGCATACTACGGAGAACAAGGTTCGAATCTTCGTGCAGTCTCGGCGTGGATCCACATCCATCCGTAGCGAACGAACGAACACGCCGTCGGTTCTAGACTAGACTACACATGTATCACGTACAAAACAGAGCAGCAGTAGATTCAATGGTGAGACATGCTTCCCCCCCCAAAACACAAAACAATGTTTCAGGCCTCGTTTAGAGTTGGGGCAACCGTTGTGGCATCGAGAGGGAATTGTTCCCTGCCTGTTCACTACAAGCAGTAGTCTCCATATCGAACTCCAATAACTTGTCTCACTCATGCCGCAGCCGATGTGTGGACTTGACGTTGCTGTCGCCTCACTTTGTGACGACACAGCAACTCCACGGACGGGCTTGAGAGTGAAAGTGCCTGTGGGCGGAGGCCGCCCCCCCTACCCGCCGAAGCAGCACCAGGAAGCGGCCGTCTCTGACACGTGCGCCGCTGTTTGGACTGCGTCGTGTGAAGTGGGAGTTGCCCCGGCCTCGAAGCTACGAAGCTCTCTCAACCACGGGCCAGAGTCCGAGCACGAAAAACGTTGTCTACAGTAGACTACATGTTGCATATGAATCTCTGGAGGGGCAGATGGCCCGCCTGTGTGCGGCAGGTAAACCTCACCGGTCACCCCGAGACACGCCGGTTTGGAGCGGCGTGCAGGTCGACAATAATAGTGCAAGTAGGTGGTCTGGAGACTGTGAAGTGGACGGACGGACATGATTTTGAGATACATGCATGCTTGCATGTATTCAATCTTACTTAGCTGCACCCCGATTCAAGAAAAAAAGCTTGAGTGGCATCACCCCGGACGCGGGTGTTTCAACTAAACGGTTGCCTCTACCTGTGGCTCAAAAGTGTCCTGCTCCTCCAGAAAGCGTTGTGAGGTACTGAAACAATGCTGCTTCACATGTTTTCGTGTGCGGCGGTTGGGGAATGGATTGGAATTGTGTCGTGCACATTCGAATCAGTTTGCTCTATTTAGAGGTCAGGTGTGTCTCACTCGTTGACTGAACAAGGTTTTTCTCTCGACGAACCGTTCATGACAACCACCGGCAGAAACAAGAGGCTGCCGTCGGCGTGAGGCCACATAATACACAGAACCCAGGAACTCGGCCCCGAAGTTCACGAAGAGTTGGCACACCCGCTGGCAATCATCATTGCCTGGCTAGCACAACCAACCCTACTGTGGTGAATGTGTATGATGAACGCTTAGTAGGCACGGGGGGAGCGGCTGTTTGGGGACGGGTGTTATGATCCTGCTGGGTTTTGAAGAAGCTACAGAATTGGGGCCCGCCACGCACTGACTTGTGATTCGAGAGACGGAACAAAAAACAAAAAAACCTCAGGTATCAAAATACCAGGTGAATAGATTGATTCAGGACCCTACAGCAGTAGCACATATTAAAATATGGACAAGAATCGCCAGGCATGTTCGTGAAAAAATAGCTCATGGGCCAAGCGTAGCCAGTGTTGGTCAGGCGAAAGAAAGCCTGCGAGCTAAAAAGTGTGAACTGTGTGGTTATGATACCATTAATATTTCCTCAGTCTCGAGTGAATACATTCCATCAAGCTCCCACGACGAAAGGAAAGAATTTTGGAACACCACACCCCACCCTTTGATCTGTGGCGCGTTCTCACAACACTTGAGCACAGCTCACACACACATGCCTCTTACTCACCGCAAAAACTTCTTGACACATAACACACCCGCTCCGTTTATCGACGTCAACCACAATTAAACATAGAACCACGAGCGAATGTAGTCGTGAAAGAAACACACAAAAGACTCCAGGACTCAAGACGAGGTTTGTTCGCCCATCGGCGGAAAACCGCAAGGAGATCAAGACATGCCTGGAAAGATTTAACACGGAGTGCAATCACAGAGGCACAGCACTTGGAAGCACAAGCGCCGAGCACACAGCGCCCGCCGCTCCCATCGGCACGTCTCAATGCTCGCTTTGTTCAAAGTTGAGCAGTCTAGCATGCCTCCAGATGTATCTCGGCTAGCGTAAGAGATGAATGTATAACCTGCATATCGTTGTTGCACACCCCCTGGAAGGCCCTTATCCAGCGTCACACAGTAAACCCTTCTGGGGCATAAAAAATCTGGGTGCATAGTCCCTCCCCCCCCCCCCCCCGACACCCCCGTCTGTCAGGCACCGTCCGACGCCAATTGTGAAAAAAAGTGGGCTGCTTCAGGACGAGGGTGATCTGTCCTTGTGTGTGGTAAGCTCTTCCTCCTTCTCCGTCCGCAATAATCCCCACCCTAGTCCCGATCACGTTCTGCCGTCGAAATCTCTTCCCCGGGATGACCAGGGATGGTATGGTATCATGGCACCGCCAAGGGTGGTACGTCTAGCCCAACGCGCACAAGAGTCCGAACTTGGGGGTTGTGTCGTTCTTGGCAGCCTGGGCGGACGAACACCGGCACAAGAAGGCAAGGGGACAGATACGTCGGCATCAGCAGCACGTTTACATCGCGAGAGCATTGCCGTTTCAGGCAGCGAAACTGCGGGAACTCACCTGCCTGAGGGTCGTGTGGTCTCTGTATGTAGCAACAACTGTGACACAGCCGCCCATGCACGGAACGCGGAGCAATTCACGACCGACTTTCACACACCGCCCACCTCTCATTCGAAAATTCCTTGGTGGAAACTTAGTTGTTGTCTGGTGGAGACATGTACCCCGCGTACCACCAGCCGATGTGTCATTCACGTGCGCCGGGCACGACAAACCCCACAGCTTTGCGACGCCCCTCCCTCCCCCGCCGTAGGCCTACAGGTGTTCCGTCCCTCTGGCAATTGTGTCCGGGCGAATCTTTTGTCTTCAGTGTTCCTCCGGGTGCCAATCTTCGTGCACTTTGGCTTCATGTCACCAACCACAAAAGATCCTAGACGAACTAGCCAGGAGAATCTCATGAAGTCACCCCTCTCTCTGCTGTGTGCTAACCGCATCTCCGTACCCCCCATATCCCTCTTCGCCTAGTCTCCCCACCCCTCTTTGCCTAACCCTTGCTCTCGATACCGTCGAAAAAAACATCTCGGATGTGCAGCAGCGTGGGCAAAAAACGTAACCACCGCGCATCCCTCTCACTCACCGCAGCGGTGACGGTGATGGCCACCTTGTCGGCGCACCGGTTGACCGCGCACGCCTGCACCAAGCCGTTCGAGTTCATCTTGGCGCGAACGGTGGTCTTGGGGTTGCACTGGTATCTCACGCCGGCCTCGAAGCTGCGGTCGTGTCAAGTACGTCACCACGGTAGCAAAAAAAAAAAAGTGATGGTCGTTACAGGAAGAGATGGGAGAAAAGGCGTCGATGCGGGGTGGACAAGTTACCAGTGCACGACACGAGGAGACAGCCGAATATGCCGCAAAAAAGCAGCATCCGGCTCCTCGAGGGGCTGTCCGAATCTATAGTAGACGTCTCATCTTTCAAGCACAACCACGACTGCGTTGGAACAGCAAATACCGGAACGACGGGCGGTGGCGTGCTGTAAAAACGACAACGCAAAACTCCCTCCACCGTCTCAACCATCATCTCAAACAAGCAGCAATAGACGACACCAAAACAACACATGGCACAGATTCACACCCCTCCGTCAGGGAGGACTCGATGGCCTGACCATGTTCTCAACGTTCCTGGCCACGCCAACATGTCCAGCCGTTGGGGTGGCCAGTTGGCCGGGGCAGCCGATGATCATATCATCGAAGACACACACTTTATTACTTGGTCAGCCGCCTAGCGCGGTCAACGCCAATAATGAAAAAAAATCACACACACTTACAACAAACATATTCAGGGAACTCCGGCCTTCGCCTGCCGACACTCAAAAATATATTTCCTTGGCCACAGCTGGTTGGCACGGTCGGCGAAACTTCAAGAACCACATGCTCATTAGGAAGAATTTATTTTTTCCCGCTACACGACTGACGTATTTTCATTGGTCAACCGGCTACCGCGGTCTGTGCTAATCAAGAAAAACACACAAGCACCCAACCGGGCTAACCTGGTCTCGCTCTTCTCGGGTGTGGTCACCGCCATGACGGAGCCCACGAGGTTGGGCTGCAGGATGTAGTAACCCGATGCGTTGAAAGTCTGCATCGCGTTCGTGCAGGTGAGGCTCGCGCCCCAGCGAGACCCGCCGGTGGCCGCGCCGACGCTGTAGGACTTGAGGGCGGAGTCCTGGAAGCGGGAACGGGGAAAGGTGGGTGGTGGGAGCGTACTCACGTTTTGCGTGCCGTAGCTGTTAGACCGTCGTCCATGGCTGTGGGGTGGTGCACTAATGCAAACGCATGCCGTAATTGTTGGACCATTGACCTCGCATCCCTACAATGCCGGGACGGAGCGACATGCCAGGTTTTCGCCGGCCCAGGCCATGTTTCACAGGGGTTGGGTGGGTGGGGGGCAAGGGGGCAAGGCCGAGGAAGGGCATATACATCGTGTCCCGCGTCCCTCGCCCAAACCGGTTCTCCATTCAAATTACGATAGAACGACACATTTTTCACCGCCATTCAGCCAACTCCATGATAATCGTACTCAACTTTTCCACAACGTGAAAAAGGAGAATCACACTACTGGAGTAATACCACAGGGAGACCTACAATAGACGCCAGGCTGGTCAACTACGCTACGAGCCTCATCGCGTACGACGCTTTCCTCTAGGTTGCTCGATGCGTGGTCGGAGCACCAGCAAGGGAGGTCACCTCGCGAAAGACTTCACTGCTGTATCATCTTCAAGCTTAGCCCCAACTATAGCTCGAAACAGCACCCCCGTTGGTCGTGCACGCGACAGCCCGCTCACGTCTCTGTACCTGCTTTTGAGAGCCCATCGTTTTAGGTGCAAGGCGAACTCCGTCTGTGTGTGCGGGTCCTACAACACGTCGAATCACACCCACTTCCCACCTGTGAATAACCAAGACCTGGTGCGTGAAGTGCCACATCCGCAGCTGCTGTATGCAACTGTTACATAAGCCGACGTCGATTTTCGTGCCATGCAACAAAACCCAACCGCATGTATGTGTAGCAGCGCACCAGCAGACCAGAACCACAACCCAGCACAAATGAAACATAATTGTTGAAAACCCTGACGGCGTTCATCGCTGAGCTGGTTAGCGCCTTCGGTGCTACGCATTACGCAACAAACACACACACACACACACACAGACCGCCCGCAAACACATCATTCACAGCTACTTATTTATATTATCCCGCCACGCACAAACAACGCACCTTGGGGGCACCCACGATGAAGTCGCCCTGGGCGCCGACCAAGAGAGAGGAGCCCACGGCCATGCACGTGGAGGTCCTCATCCAGTTGCCCTCAACGTCGAGCGTCGCCCGCGAGGACGATTTGCCCACCGTGTGCTCCATGCTGACCTCGCCCTTGAGAACGTCGTTCACCTGTTTTTGCCGCGCGCGTTTCGAAGGACGCGAATATGGGCGTGTCTCAAATTTTTGGCATCGACCGCGTTCACTGGCGGACGAGCGAAAAAGCGTCAGTCTTAAGCGAGGTTCAAGACAGAAAATGCCTCTAAATGCCATTAGCTGGGACCCCGTGTGCGTGGGTGTGTGTGTTTCTTTGATGGGCGTCGACCGTTCCACTGCTGTAGCCGGCTGACCAATCAAGACAGTCGTCAGTCCGAATGTCACATCTTGGCCCTTACTTCTATAATAGTACGAATGCTACAGCGTGAAAGGAGGGGGGGGGGCGACGAAGCTCTTTTCTCCTACAAGAAGCGTCTGAAAGCACTTCGAAAGCAATCATTTCCCCGAAGAACGGGATCCATGCCCCACCAAAGACCGGAAAATAGAGGGGGGGGGAACTCCTCTCCACTCTATGCCACACATGAGAGAAGAGAGAGATTTTCACGCCTTTCTCGCAAGATCTTGTACTTGCTGACGTTTCCAACAAATGCCAATCGCAGCAGTTACGCCTACGACCACAACTGTAAGTACGAGTCAAAGAAAACGCCTACGCCCGCCAGAAACATCGCCATGAATGCATGCACACCTTGGCGACAAGCTTGACGTTCTTGGCGACGTCCCTCCTAGACGCCTCCAGCCCCATGCTGCCGTCGGGGTTGAGCTGCAGACAAAAAACGAACACAGACGACGAGTTAGCGGTCCAGGCCTACTGGCAACGAATAGGCGCACTCAAACCAAGTACGTGCACGGGCCTACCGTCCGCGTTCGTCAAAAATCTCTCGTGGCTTGCGCCTCTCAAGCGGGTGTGCCGCCTCAAGGCCTACAAGGCGTTCCGGTTTTCGATGAGGTATTCTGGTATTCGAATACAACCTCCTCCCCGACTCGCTCACTCTCGTACCTTCGCCTTGTCGATGGAGACCCCCGACTTGGCGTGGAAGAACTTGGCCTCCAACGCGCCGTTGACGCCCTTGCTGTGCTCGCTCTTGGCGGTGACCGTCACGCCGTGCGGGGTGGTGTGCTTCATCTTGAGCGTTCGCTTCAAGTTGTAGTCATCGCTGAGGATGTCTGTCGTACGAGGGAGCGGCAGAACCCCCGACACACACAACACACGACACGCACGGGAGATGAGAGTGATGGGAGGGGGGGCGTTAGACTTCGTCCGGGAAGAGGGTAAGGGGGCTGCGTGGAAGGGGGGGCTAATTTATCATTTACTAGTGGGTTCTCGGCAAGGGAAGCACAAAAGCCGCCGAGACATGTGATATGTAATGCGTGCATGCTAGTACATACACACCCAGAGAAATAGGGTACGGGTTGCGCATGACCAGGGCTCTTAAGTGTATCTAGAATCAAAGGTCTGCTTGTGAGCTTGTCAGCTTTGATGGAAAAGTTGTTTCTTGAAACTGCTGGGGCACGGGCATTTGCTGATTCGCTGGGCGTGGTGGCGCTTCCAAGTCCGTGACTCTCTGTTCGCGTGCGCTCAAGATTTTACTCATTTCCCGCGATTTGCGTTTGAAGGGCTCATTATCCGTGATTTCACCAAAATTTCAAAGCAGAGGGGGTAGGCCGAAAATACTTAGAGCATATTTATCCCCCATTTATATCAAACTCTCTACCGCGTACGCAAATATAGTCTTCGGGAGCTGCGTCTGTGTGACGGAAGCATATCGACCGTTTACTGAAAATCAACAATACACCCGACCATTTTTCCAAGGGTGTGTTTAGTACAGTACATACTGGACGTACTCGAGTATTTTACTCGAGTATTTTACTATACTCTGTTAATAGTAGGTTTAGTATAGTACAGTTTTCGATACTGTACTAAACGAATAGTAGGCTTTAGTATAGCTCTCCGTACTGTACTATACTCCGGGTTTAGTATCGGGTTTGGATCGCTACTATACTCGGCTTAGTACAGTACTGCTGAAAATATTGTACTATACTTTTGGGTTTAGTACAGCTCTCGATACTGCACTACCCCAATAGTACGCTTGAGTACAACCCCCCTTACTGTACTATACTGCAGGTTTAGTACAACCTCTGATACTATACTATCGCAATAGCAGCATTAGTACAGCTCCTGATACTTTACTAAAACCAACAGTAGGTTTAGTACAGCTCTCCATACTTTAGTAAAGTCAACCGTAGGTTTAGTACTACTATCAGTACTGCACTCTACTCGTTCGGATAGTATCCCGAGTATCTGCCCGGATTCCGGCCAAAGGGTGTGTTGATGACGTCATTCTTGAGCAGAAGCGGCGTGTTTTGGTTCTGTGTGTGCAGTGTGCAACAGCACCAGTACCTCGGTGCTCTACTCAGCGTACTCGAGCAATAGTAATAGTCGTAGTATAAGTACCCGACAGGGGAGGTGGCAACCATCAGCCATAGCCATGAGTGAGGCCGCTGGCAGTTCCTCCGCGCCTGCCGATGATGCGAGTACAGCACAAGCACTACAAGACGCTACGGGCGGAGGAGCTTCGCAGCAGCAGACGTAGTGGTAATAATTAATTTGGGTCTCCACACTGCTGTACTGTCCCCAAAGTCAATAATATACTTGAGTACAGCCCTCGATACTGTACTATCCAAAAAGTACGCTTTAGTACAGCTTTCGATACTGTACTATCCAAAAAGTACGCTTTAGTACAGCTTTCGATACTGTACTATCCCAATAGTACGCTTTAGTTAGCCCTCGATACTGTACTATCACCAATAGTAGGTTTGGTACAGCTTTCGATACTGTACTATAACCAATAGTAGGTTTAGTATAGCTCTCCGTACTGTACTATACTCCGGGTTTAGTATCGGGTTTGGATCGGTACTATACTCGGCTTAGTACAGTAGTGCTGAAAATGTTGTAATATACTTTTGGGTTTAGTACAGCTCTCGATACTGTATACTACCCCAATAGTACGCTTGAGTACACCTCTCCGTACTGTACTATACTGCAGGTTCAGTACAACTCCTGATACTATACTATAGAGTACGTTTAGTACTACAATCAATACTGTACTAAAAATACTGTACTGTAAACACAACCTTGCAGTTTTCGGTACATGTTCTTGAAAACCACACACGAAAAAAACGTAAAAGGTTGATGCCATTGCCCTCCTAAAACTGCCCTGTGTGTGTTTTAAAGGTGAGGGGCCGGATTCTCCAAAGAACTCTGGAAAAAAACTCGGACGCAAGTGCAACTCTCTCTGATTCTTCTGCAAGGTGTATCGTCACTTGACTGCCGTACGGTTACCCTCGTATCGCATCCACTGCGACACCAACACCAACCCATTACCACGCACAGCACACCAACAAACAAATCGACGAAAGCAAAAAAGATGCAGTGCATCTGACACGGCGTGCAAAGGTGTACAAACAGAGAGCGCGGGGCGTGCATGATGGAGGCATACGAATTCGAGCGTGAGGAGACCACACACGTCCGCGTCGATGCAGCACCAGAAAAATCGTTTGTACCCAGCAGAAATGGCATGGATGAATTCAGATTACTGCTGTTGTTGTATTGGATTAACGCTGTGCATTTGTTGGTCCAATCTACAGGATGCGGACGCCAGTCTCTGTATGTAAAATATGAGCCGGGTTGACAATGTCTTTTACTTCTTTCATGCCCTAACCTACCCGCCTGCGGAGCTTACGTACAAGATATTAGCGAAGAGAGACATCAACGCGTGAAAGACGAAGAGATTCAGGACGCCTCACTACAAATACTTACCGAGCGCGCGCGTGTATATGCCACCTACAGCAGCAACCCAACGCATGCCGCCTTTGACACAAGAAATCTTATACTGTGCAGAAACATCACCTTGCGGCACGTTATTATATGCATAACGCTGGGTTTTAGTCCCCCAAAAGGTTACTATAATGCACATCTAGCATACGTCGCTGCGTCGACACCACATCTCTCCATGACGTGGGTATATAAACAGCAGATATTTCGCATAAAACAGAACAATACCTGTCTCCTACATACCGGTACAAATAGTACATAACAATACCTGTACTCTGTATCCTATCCTAGTGCTCTCTACTACCTGACCTCCACTCGTCAAGAACCGTGTATTTAGAATTTATGCAACGATATATATCTGTACTGCATCTGTTCCTCGGCAAGGCATTTCTCCTTCAAAAGGGTCCAGTAAAATTACAGAGCGGACGGTGAGACACACGTAGGCTTACATGCGTAAACTTTCCGTTTGTGATGTACACATGACAAGCAGTGGAGGCAGACGGAGTAAGGATCCTCTGTGTAGCGATACAAAAAGAGCAGGCGGAACACAGCTGCGCTCGCAGGCAATGGGACCTGCCGCCCAGGATGCAAAATGTTGCCATTGCCGATCCTGCGCAGGGGGGGGGCGGTCTGCGGTTTTCGCCCTCTCGCTTGGTGCACTTGCGTTTCGAACTCGATTCGCGCACCCGGTGTCATTTTTTGCGGTGACTATTCCTCGGCTCCCGGGAGGTTTCGGTACACTTTGAGGGAAGGCCAAGACCCATGTGTGTGTCGGGGTAAAACGACCATCGATCCCAGGATCAAAGGTACGATTCTAACGCAAAGAGAGACCAACGACTCACCCCTCGCCACCTTGTTGAGGTCGTTGTAGAACACCACCATCTGCCGCGCGTTTAAGCGTGGGGTTGCGATATCCCGCACGATACGCCGGCCGCCAAACAGCCACAGCCAAGCCCGAGCCGACAGAGGAGCGAACACCGGCAGACCAAAGACCAAGAATCACCCGGTGGGCGGGAACACGGGGGCGAGAGAGAGCACCACGAAAGTGCGTGAAAAGGGGCAAGAGGATAAGGCCCTGGCGTTCACTAGGGTGATCGGTCGGTGTGGGATGCACGGAAACGCGAACCCAACAGCAGCAGCAGCGCCTGCTGCGCACGCAATCAGCAGTAGGCTCTAACACACATTTCGAGATGAAAAAAAGTTGGGGCCTTTCGGCGAACTGCTGACACACGTCGTCGGTCAACACGCGAGAGCAAGAAGAGCCCCCTTGGTGTGCACGTACGTTGTTACTTCGCCCCTCCACTGCAGCGGCCAGGGACCAACCTCCTCCGCAACTCCCTATCCCTACACCGCTCACGGAGAGGCAGAGAGCAACGGCCGTGCACAAACATCCGGCCAACACGCACCCTGAACAAAGGGTTCTCTCCCTCGCCTGATGAGGGCCAAAAAAAGCACTGGGGGCATTTTCACTGCACTGCACGGTCGAGGAACAAATCGTTGCGGGTCTCCCGGATCAACTCGCAGCCGAAGCCGGTGCTGCTGGACACACAACGCTCCCTGACGACGACAAGGCTACGTACCTTTGATGCAGAGATGTGAGGGAAAAGAGAGCCGGTGGAACGAGGGCGGAGTGTGCGTGCGGTGTGTGTGGCACCGGACCGAGCCGCGAACCAACAGGCGGTGGGAGTGCAGATGGGGTCCCCACAGATGGAAGGGTGACACATCATCACTGCTGTGGTGTCAGCGGGGGGAGATGGACGTCAAGACTACGGCTGCAAACACCAGCGGCAAGCACACACACAAGGCGGAACTTCACCCTTGCACGAGTACTTGCTGTCTTCCCCTCACGGTTGGCCGCACGGGCGATTGCATCTGTTTTGCAGCAGCCTTTTGTTGTTGTGAGCTCGGGCAAACTAATACTGTGTACCCAGAGAAGGCAGAGTTCGTCTACTTCTTGCATTCTCGAACACTCGAGACGATGCAGAGGCGATCATGTTTGTAAGAAGGAAGGCGTCGGGCAAAAAGCAGGGTGCCGAGATCCCAGCCGAAACCACGGTTGAGTTTGGAATCTGCTCTTGGTGCAGCGCGGCGGTGCATTAGCTGGGTCGGGGAAGGAGGATTTACCACGAGACCTGCGTACTCTACCTTAAATAGCACACCCCTTTGGAATGAATTTTAAGAAGCTCGACGCATGCATACTCCACGATGAAGAGAACGTCACAGGTGCATTTTCAGAAAGCTCGGGAAGAGGTGATGCCAACGCCGCCATTTTCGGCACCGTCATTTTTTTTATTAATTTGTCATGTTTTTTATTAGTTTTGGCTCGGGGCAGAGTGATCGGGCTCTCTGATACATGTAACCGGTCCGGGTGTAGTGTGTGGTTAACTTGTGCGACCTACACACACAGCACGAGAGGGCCGGTACTTGTCGGGTTGGTCAGGTCTTTGGAGTGTTACGCGTGGCCGGCTAGGAAAGCAAGGAATCGCTCTCTTCCTCACGATGACGAGATGAGGAGGACATGTTCACTTCAAGAGATCACCGGAATGACGACACACAACGCACGAGAGCGTTTAGAGGCCCCTTCAAAAACCATGAGCCAATACACTAAACCTGCAATGGTAAGTGACATTTGCAGTCCTCTCGTCACTTTCGTGCAGGAACAAACTTTCCGTGGGATCCCACAAACATCCTGTCTAATATCGGACACGGTAGGGTGTACATTGTCTATTTCTTGTACGCACAACTTCTGGATGCTAGAATACATACGCATACCAAGACCAAAGTCCAGCAGCACCGCAGCATCGCGTCGTACTTCCGCCACCACCCCCCCCCCGGTCAATCCACAGCATGGTATATCTGGTTTGACACGGCAAACGCAAGGATGATGACCAGCTTCTGGATCATCCTAGTGAAACGTGCGTACATCTGGGCCGGCGAAAACCCGGCATATCGCTCCGCCCAGGTGTTGGGATGCGAGATCAATGGTCTCAAGACTACCGCGTGCGGTTACATTGAGTACACCCCCCCCCCCCCCCCCCCGGAAAAAACAAACCCCCCCCGGGGGCCATTTCCCCTTCCAAAAATGGCCCCCCCACAAA
>FN649748.1:2124287-2175408 GCA_000310025.1 Ectocarpus siliculosus
GGGGGGGGGGGGGAGGGGGGGCGTACTCTTATGTTTTGCATGCCTTAGCGGTTAGACCATTGACCACGCGTCCTCGAGAGGACGGAGCATTGTTCCCACAGGACCGATCACCGATGGCCAATCGTTCCTTCCTACTTTGCCAAAGGTGGCTCAAAAATGTCTTCCCTAGTCTATCTATCCTATCGATATCCCTTCCCGCCTTTTCAAACCACTTCCTACTCCCCAGTACAGCTACCATCCTCTCTTCTCTATTCCATGCCTCAAACATCTCATTGTACCTCCCTTGTATTTTCCCCAGCTCAGTCATGTGCACTTCCCTCTCCTTTTCGTACAACTGTCATTCCGCGACTACATGAACACGGTCTTCGCATTCGAAGCCGCAATCACATTTGAACTTGTCGTCTTCGTCGTCTACCGTCCTATGTCTTCGTCGACGTTCTCGAAGGCCCATGTCCCCGGTCCTGAATTGGACCTTAAGCTTTGTCCCTGCATCCATTGGTCCATGTAGGTAATCCTTGAACCTATTCCTTCTTTCAACATTCCGTACACTTCTAGACCCTCCTTATCCTCGGTTTCTTTCCTTAGATTCTGTTCTTCTCTCTCGGCACAAGCAACAGATATCTCCTCCTTGAACCCCTGTAGACCCTCCGTTTCCAGCGTTTCATCTTCGTCGATGTCGAACCCCGTCCATACGTCCTCTACAACCTTGACCCTTTCCGTGGGTTGTCTACCCCTCTTTTTGTTGGCCCACTTCGCCTCCCATACTATTCTCGGCAACCTCTCCTCTCCCATCCCGCACATGTGATACTGCCATGTCAGCTTCCTTGCGTCTCTTCCCGACCGTCGGGATTGGATCCCCAATTCTGCCCTGACGGCTGCATTACTTGTGCGCTTGGAGCATCCTAGGATGATTTTCGCTGCTTTCATCTGCGGCGCCTCGAGTTCTTTCACTACCTTCTTATTTCTTTCCGATACTTCTCCGGCGTACTCTGGCGGCGGTACGACTACGCTCTTCAAAACCTCAATTTGATGGTGCAGAGACGGGGGGGGGGATAGTCAATCAATCGGTGTAATTGTCAAAATTACTCGAAAATGGACACAACGCTAAAGTGCCAAGTTTAATGGAGACAGTTGATTGGCGGGCGCCAAGTTACATCTGTCCCGGTGGCTTTTTTTATTGCTGCAATTTGTTTAACCTATTTGTAGATTCATCATGTACGCGAGTTGGACAATGTACGTACGTATTCTAGAGGAAAATGTCATTGGCTCTAAGGTGGAAGTTCTCGGAATTCCCGCGAGCGATTTTGGAGTGGGTTGGATGGGAACACAGCTGCTACAAGCAAGCGGCGTGCACCCACTCGTGCAGGCAAAACGGCACTACTTTTTTTGAGAAAATCTCGTCTCTTTTTCGGCCTCCTCTACAACGATGACTCATTCGAACCTCTGTCGATTTCGCCGCGTTGACAGACCTCTTGCAAGGACACGGCCCCACATCCACTCGTTTAGTCCAGTGCGTACAGGTGAGGAATACTATAATAGATATTTCATCCTTCCCGAAAAAGAGTTGGAAAAAGGATGGCCGCATAGACCTGTGGCAGACAAAGACTCGTGTCATGTGCTGAAAACTGAAAAATAATCGATCCTCTCATTTTCTCTTCGTTGCGGCAATCTGATCTCCCTGATGCAGCCGTCTCTAAAACTTCTACACATCGTAACCCTATCTATCTATTCCAATTTTATCCTGGTCTCAATGGGCGGATCCTAAGAGTATATTGGAATTTGATCGTACGAACTAATGTACGTACTGCTGTACTCCCGCGTTGGAGTGCTGGAGTCCACTTTACAGTAGGCCGGAACGTGGGCGCTGATTGGGGGGGGTGTTGAACAGTCCCGCCTTTTCGACCCCGGAAACGAGATGAGGCATGCGTATCCAGTATGCATAGCCATCATTCCCACAGCGGTCAAGAAGAGCGGCAGGAAGCAGGACGGATCAGAGGGTTGGCCACGTGCACACTGGACGCTAGGTTAAGAGTACCGCGGGCGCGGGGCTGTTGCGAAGGACACTTTGGGGTTCGGTCGCTTTCAGCAGTGCAGCCACATCAGCATCCGCCGCGGACTCGTCACATATCACACACATCAGCGAGCATAGAGAGGCCCTGGATCTAGAGTGAGATTACGTATTCCGCACTGTCAGTCTATGCTGCGGGTGTACTCCTGTGCTCTTCTATCTTCCTTTCGGTGAGTTTCCGAAGTTCGCAAGGGTTGGATCGAAGTGCTGTGTCGGTCACGTCATATTTTGAACAGCAGCAGTTTTGGCAGCAACACAAGCCGAAATTTTCAACTTCAATTTTTCTATAGCGTAGACTCCTAACTCCACACACGCCCATCCATCTCCAGTTCAGCAGTCGCACGAATCGCTGGGGAGTAGCAAACGCACACCCAGCTGTTCCCGCGTAGGGTGGTCGCGGCAGCAGAACCTCTTACTCGCGCATGACGAATGCTGTTGTGTTGCCTTTGCACCCAAAAAAGACGGGGGGTTTTCCCGCTCGTCCGTGCCCAGCGGACGGAACCTTCAGCCAGATTTTGGGCAAAAGTGCACATTTTTGAGGCACTACTTCTGCCGAACTGCGTGCGCGATTGAACTTCTTCCTTCTGTGCTGTCGGCTCTGACTCGCAAGGCAGCGCACTATAAGCTCCGATTCTCGCGTGTCGCAGCTACTCCACCGAGAGGAAAGGAAACGGAGCAAAAAGTGTCAAAATCGGAGGTTTTCTGCTCTTTTGCGGCGCCCTCTTTATCCAAATGAAAATCGGAGCTGATGATATTCTGGTCACTGCCCGTACACAGGTGTGTGTAGAGTGTGAAGGCCCAACATGTCCCTGGGTGCAAGGACTTTTGTCCCAAAAATGAACATGAAAGCGGTCTATAATCAAGTAGTTTGATGTTCGGCGTCGTCAGAAGGACTCCTTTTTACGCGCATACGAGGCCGGATTAGCACCCCTAACAGTACGGTTGACATGTATTTTGGCGATAAGACCCCAGCGAACCTCACCGAATTTATTTGCCGAATTACAGATCTGTAAACAGGGTGATACTACATGTAATCGACCTCGTATTTTGTTTGCCCAGGGTTCTGACAGTAGCGGTGATGGACAGACCCTTGAAGGTTTCCGTGACGGTGAGAGGCCTTCACCAAGTGACAACGAGAGGCGGCTCCCTCCGAAGCACAGCAGAGGTAAGATATTGTTTTTTTCGTGGTTATCCTCTCTTTTTTGTTATCGTCCCTTGTATCGGTCGGCCGCACAACTCCTAAGCAACCTCTGACTGGCCAAGCAGCCACCCCTGCACAACCCAAACCTTTCGCTGCCTACATTTATCGAAGGAACTTTATGCTCAACATTCATCGAAACATAATACTTTGAGCACCATTTGGGAGCCCGGTTAAGAACCTCTCCATTAGAGTCTGGTATATAGCGCCCATCGCAGCCAGGAACAAAATAAGAACCTCAGTCTCGGCCAAAATTCGAGGTTCTCAAATGCGTGCGCTAACTGCACAAGGGAATGCCGATGAGTCACTTGTAATTTCCCTAATTCAGGATATTCACAAGGCGATATCGCCGACTCCGCTGAGTTCTGGGCAAAGTGAGTGCCACCATTATTGCCGCGCCCCCCCCTCCGTAGAGGCAGTCCGGAAGGGAGTAAAAGTAGGGGACACGGAAAGGTGTCAGGAATGCTGTTCGCGGACGATTTTGTTGGTATGTCGGACACCCCTGAGGGACTGCAACTGCAAATTTACGCTGCGAAGAAGCTTACTGATAAGCGGAGATTATCTGCCAACGTTAAGAAGAGTGCCGTCATTGTATGCAACGAGGACAGAGAGGAACCAGTAGAATATAGATGGAAGTGGGGGATCGAGGAAATTGCAGTAGTGGACCAGTACACATGCCTCGGAGTAGAGATCGCAAAAGACTGCTCGTGGAATGCACGCATGTCCAAGGTAGCGGAAAAGGGCACAGCACGAGCAGGGAAGCTGCACCCAATACTCGCAAACCGGCACCTCGATACACGCATCAGATTGTCGGTTTTGAAGAGCGTAATCGTACCGCCGCCAGAGTACGCCGGAGAAGTATGGGAAGGGAATAGGAAGGTAGTGAAAGAACTCGAGGCGCCGCAGATGAAAGCAGCGAAAATCATCCTAGGATGCTCCAAGCGCACAAGTAATGCAGCCGTCAGGGCAGAATTGGGGATCCGATCCCGACGGTCGGGAAGAGACGCAAGGAAGCTGACATGGCAGTATCACATGTGCGGGATGGGAGAGGAGAGGTTGCCGAGAATAGTATGGGAGGCGAAGTGGGCCAACAAAAAGAGGGGTAGACAACCCACGGAAAGGGTCAAGGTTGTAGAGGACGTATGGAAGGGGTTCGACATCGACGAAGATGAAACGCTGGAAACGGAGGGTCTACAGGGGTTCAAGGAGGAGATATCTGTTGCTTGTGCCGAGAGAGAAGAACAGAATCTAAGGAAAGAAACCGAGGATAAGGAGGGTCTAGAAGTGTACGGAATGTTGAAAGAAGGAATAGGTTCAAGGATTACCTACATGGACCAATGGATGCAGGGACAAAGCTTAAGGTCCAATTCAGGACCGGGGACATGGGCCTTCGAGAACGTCGACGAAGACATAGGACGGTAGACGACGAAGACGACAAGTTCAAATGTGATTGCGGCTTCGAATGCGAAGACCGTGTTCATGTAGTCGCGGAATGACAGTTGTACGAAAAGGAGAGGGAAGTGCACATGACTGAGCTGGGGAAAATACAAGGGAGGTACAATGAGATGTTTGAGGCATGGAATAGAGAAGAGAGGACGGTAGCTGTACTGGGGAGTAGGAAGTGGTTTGAAAAGGCGGGAAGGGATATCGATAGGATAGATAGACTAGGGAAGACATTTTTGAGCCACCTTTGGCAAAGTAGGAAGGAACGATTGGCCATCGGTGATCGGTCCTGTGGGAACAATGCTCCGTCCTCTCGAGGACGCGTGGTCAATGGTCTAACCGCTAAGGTATGCAAAACATAAGAGTACGCCCCCCCCCCCCTCCATGCTACGTCTGCTGTGATGTCTTCATCGTCACGGGGTCCAGGAATATCGATTATGATCCAGGGGCAGAAGAGATCGAGGAGGTAGTGGACGAAGTCGGCAGCGTACGGGCAAGCCGAGAAGAGGCCCGACCTGATTGATGCGTCAGAGAGCAAAGAAGACACAACAAATCCCAATGTAAGGTTTGATTATGGGGTCCCCTTACGTGCAAACTTGCGTGTGGCGAATTTCTGATCCATGAACTTCCCGTTAAACCAACGGGGTCACAACCAACACTACGGATGTCGAGGGGGGTTACCTCACCCCCCTCCCCAAGTCGGCCACACCTTGACCCAAACGAGATAATGCACAGTTGGCGGGCCTAGGCATGAACTGCGGGTGAAGAGCACCAGCCGACGATGCTGTAGTGAAGGGCACAACTGTCAGGCGGTTCGACCTCCGTTTGACGAACTGTCTCTATTGACGAGCTGTCTCTATTTTATCCTATTCGTCCTGGCTTGCAGGTCTACGCGGAAGTGGCAAAGGGAGCAATTAACAGCTTTCCGATCGGGCCAGCCGTCGTCTCGTCCGTTGTCGAAGACACGCTGGGGCTGTGTGAGGGGTTTAGGGCTTTGTTGGAGCCGCTAGTAGTCAAGTTGAGCAAGATGGACTATGTGGCGAAGACGATCCTGGCACTATGGGCTTTCCTCCTCAATATCTTGGGAGAGGGGATCGACAAGCCTCCCACCTCGGATGGGGTAGCCCAATTCACGGGGATCAACAACAGACATTCATTGCAACAAAGACATGTAAAAAGACTGAAACTGATCAAGCGGTGCAAATTTCGACAAGATTATGTTGCAGTCAATTTTGCGCGCCATCGCGCCTGGGATCAGTGTAGATTCAGCGGAGGAACGGGGGACGGTAACGGAACCGGTATTGCCGTGGCGGCGTTTCTTCGACACAGGGGTGGGGGCCGTAGCAGAGAGGGGAAGGAATATGAAACCTCCAACTTTCAGACAATAACGTGAGTGCATGAGGGAGATGGGTGATGTTGATGCCCCCTGGGCTACGATTGTATTTTTTTTTCTCTTTGCCATTTAGATTCCCGGTGAAAGGTGAAAGAGACGTGGAAATCATTCGTTCACCAATGAACCAGCTTTTTGTGGCTTCGTGCACACGGACACCCCGTAGAAAGGGACTCAGCAGTGTACTACATCAACGAGGTCTCTGTCGTCGGCGATGACCTCAAAGCTCTGCAGTGAAACAACAAGAATATTGCAGAGGAAACCGCGTGTGCGCCACACGTGTTGTTGTTGATGTGTTCTATCTTCACATCGACAACAACCGATTCCGCTGCTGCGGATAACTTCTGTGGTCACAGAGCCACTACCCACAAGAAAACAAAGAAAACTAAACAACTGGCCCACACAAACACCTTCGCAAAAAGAAAAAAAAAACAGGAAGTAGAAGGGACCTATACACCATCGCATAGGCGACTTAGGATAAAAAAACAAAGCCAGATGGTCAGTGCTCCCGCTCGGCGCGCGACGCCATACAAAAAAATGTAGACAAAATAATCAAGTATCAACGCAAGAGGAAAAACCAAACACGTGAAGCCATCGTTTCACCACGGCCATTCTTTGGCCGCTGGGGTGGAACCGGCTGACGTTCCCCAAGGCACACCTTAGACATATATGTCTCCTTTCCCACACGGGAAATCAACTATAATAGACACTTTATTCTACCCCTTTTATGCCAGGTTATTCCATGCCAGGAATTCGGCGGTTACTCCCGACCGGGTGTAGGGCAGCCGTATCAAAGGGGAGCCGCGTATCAAACACGCTGTACACTGGGAAAACATAACCGTGCACAAAAAAATCAAAGAAGAATACATCGGGGATGGGTGCGGAGGGAGAAAGAGTCTGTCCCCCCCCCGTGCAAGGGGGATGATCGCACCACGTTGCGTTAAATTGGTCAAACATCCTCGAGGCAGCTGCACAGTGCTTACAACTGTCTCTGGAAGTGAAAGCACCAGAAAATAAATTTAAGTGATACGCAGCTGTCATCTGTACGCAAGGAAGTAAGCACAAGATGCCGAACACCCTTAGCAGGATGCAGCTCACCCTTCATGCGACTCGCCGAATACCTCACGGCGCTTCGCGCTTGGTGATGTGAGAGCCTGGTCCGGTGAGAACCCGGCGTGTTCCGTCCCGGCTTTGTAGGGATGTGAGGTCAATGGTCTAACGACTACGGCATGCACGACTATGAGTATGAGTACACCCCCCGTGGGTTCCCCCCACCCCAACCCCCCTCCCACCGATCCCCCGCCTAACTAACTTCCAACTCCACGAATACAAGTCTACGTCAACCCGGCAGCATCTGCTGGCCTCGAAGACGCGGACAGCTCCCTCTCTCTGCTCAGTCTACATAAGGTGTTTGCGCTCTTTCGCAGTAACCGGCAGCAAAGCGGGGGCTTCGCCACCGTTTAGGTCTAGACTGTACGACACATCGCCACGATTAGTGATTCGGCGCTTCGATCGTTGTGCATTTCTGATCTGGTCGGCTTTTAACCCAGCAACATACGCTTGCCCCTTCTCGTGGTTCTTGTGGTTCCCCTGGCTGGCACGGATGTTGCCAAATCTGTGTTCGCAAATATCTGACCGGCGAAGGGTACGAAATGGCGAGAGGGGTTTGGGGGATAGGGAGAGTGGGGTTTGAGGGCGTTGGGTATGGGGGGGGTGTACTCACAGTCGTGCATTCCGTAGTGGTTTGACCTTTGACCTCGCATCCCTACAAAGCCGGGACGGAGCACGCCGGGTTCTCACCGGCCCAGGTTCTCACATCACCAAGCGCCAAGCGCCGTGAGGTATTCGGCGAGTCGCATGGAGGGTGCGCTGCATCCTGCTAAAGGTGTTTGGTATCTTGAGCTTACTTCCTTGCAGCGGATGATAGCTGCGTATGACTTAATTTATTTTCTGGTGCTTCAACTTCCAGAGACAGTAATAAGCACTGTGTAACTGCCTCGGGGGTGCTTGACCATTTTAACACAACGTGGTGCGATCATCCCCTTTGCGCGGAGTGAGAGTTCTCGACCCCGCACAACGTAGTATACTCGACCACCATTATGGGTACCGCAAAAAAAACAAAGGAAATACAAAAAAGGCAACATGTTTGTCGAGCTCACGAAGCGAGCGGCTTGTTGTACAACGTCGCTGCCAAGCGACGAAAACCAACCCCGATGGTACACACCGCAGGGGGAGTTGGGGATGGGGGGCTACGATTTAATAACTATTCAATTCAACACAGAGTTAAAAAAAAAACGTAAAGAGTATCCGCGTGGGTCAGCAAACCCCTTCGTCTGCATGCAAGTCTTGCCTGGCTAGGATCTCGAGGGAAGGTGCTTCGTCGACGGTTGCCCTCTTGCACAAGCGACTCGTCCGCGACGATATGACGACAGATGGAGACAAAACCCAGAATCGATACCAGCATGTCGAACCAAGTCTCTCTCGTGAGAAACGCGTCTTCGAAACTATCCTCCCCGTCAGAAAAAAGCTCCAAGTCACACCTCGAACCACCGAGATTCTCCAGGACACGGACGAGGTGAACGCTGTCTGCGGAAGTGATGCAACTCGTCACGATGCCAATCCTCTTCTTGACTTTGACTTTGTTGCGGCCGTAAGCACCTACAATAATACGCAGCGAAGTAGAAGTCAGGAACAAAGAGGCATTCTCAACCCACCTATGCTCCCTTGCTGTTGGCTCAAGTATCAACGCTACAATGGTCAAAGCGATACCATTTGCACATGAAACCAAAGCGAAGAAAAAAACAAAAAAATAAGTCCTTTTTTTTTTCGGGTTGAACCCCGATCGTCGGGAAAAATAAACAAATCATCGTACATATTCCCCGTCCCCTTCAAAAGAAAGCCCTTCCCTGCAAGACCATCAATCTTAATGCTCTATGACGCAAGCATTGATCCAACAAAGAACAAATATCTCGCCGTTCATGATGTCCACGTCATCGTTCATCTCGCGCGCCAACTCCGCGTAGCAAGCTCTCTCGGCGTTCGGCGCCTATTAGCCTCTCGCCACCAGCTTTGCGTTCGCGCTGTTGTAGGTCCGCATCGCACTGCCAGACGGGTTCTTCAACAGCACAATCATGGCAGACGGCATCGGGCGGTAAGAATACGTTTGGCTTAAGACAACAAATCGCCGTGTATAGCCTAGGCGGTCTCGAATCATTGTTATCGGCCATGGAGTGGCAATGGCTTTGGGCAAAAACAAGGAACTCTGGGTCAACTGGATTTCGGCGCAAGGACATGGTACGCTTTACCGTGGATAGAGAATCACCACCCCAAGAGTTCCTAGAAGACAATAACGACTGCCCGACCCGTGTAAACTTACGAACACCGACCCCAAGGGATCCAGGAGTGTTGTCGTGCTCTGCATCAGACGAGAATCGACGCCCTTCCTCTCTCCACCAGGTCTGCACCTGTCTATGCCAGTAGGTGGTGGTGCCCACACGAGTGCCCGGTCTATGATGCACCTCGAGGAAAAGACAACCGGACGTTTATACTCGGACACAGGGCCGCGTGTCCGTAGTGGGCTGGGAGGGTGCCCAACAGCGCTGTCCGAGTCCTGGAACGAAGGACGGGCGGTTCGCACACATATATAAAAGACCCAAGGTTAACCTCTTCATATCAGTAGTTCTGGTATACATACCTAAAGGACTCATCGCCGCATTTTGTTCTTCGATCACATCCCGGCAGAGGGAACAAACAACATGACACACGTCTCACGTACCTCCTTCGGGTACTCCTTCATAGGTGCTGGCGATGGTATTTTGTGTTGACGCTTTGCCCTCTGTTGTTCTTCACGACCCACGGAGGACATAGGGGATGCAAGGAACGAGTAGCACCAGCCCGAGGGGGAGTTGCATCCATCCCTGCAAGTAAGGGATTCGGACTGTGGCACGGCGGAACACGGGCGGTTGCTAAGGTCTAGAGTACAACCCGACCGAACCTTCAGGGAAGGGATATGATTCAACTCAAGAATGCTTTTAATAGGCGAGGAGTATGTATTTGCGGTTTCGTCCCGACACGTAAGCATCTCCAATGCTTGCAAGAAATATTGTATAGTACCGTACGTCGTGCAGCTGATGTTGGGCTGTCGAGGCTCGGTGGGGAGGGGCGGAAGGACTTCCGTGCATGCCCAACGATCCCCGGTTTTCTTCACACAGCATGCTCGTGAATCAACCACCATTCGTTGATAAATTCCGTTCCGTAGCACGCAATTAGTGATGGTCAATGCCGAAAGGGTTTAAGCCCATCTTAGCCATCTTGTGTGATAAGCTTACTACCACCGTAGGCCGTGCAACCACTCAAGCTCCATGCGGGGCGATTGACTTTGTTCGTTGGAACGCCGAAGTTTTTTGGGGTACTGTACATGCACATCACCCTTCAATCGACGGGGGATAAATCTCGACTCTGAGCTTTATTTAAGAAAGGGAAACTTGTATGGAGCTCTGGGGGTGCTCTAGCACGGACGAACCAGATCAATCTGTCAGAAAACGTCGTGGGGTTGGGGGGATTTCGAGTCTACGAGGCGCGAGAGGCGAAGGGTGGCACGCCGTGCGTCAGACAAGGCAGGCACATATACCGCCATCAATTGAAGAGTGCTTCATGATGTTAGCATCTTTTAACAAACGGAAACCTCTGCAGAATTCTCAACTAACAACATGGGCAGCATATCCTGCAGTAGCGCTACACTATGTATCGTACGCGAGAAGAACGGAGACTCGACGGCGGGCAAGAGGCTCTCAAAGGGAGCTTGGTCGCAAACACACGTCTATGGGGAACCCTTGGGGAACCTGTCATTTTCTCTACATGGACTGACCTCTGAGCAGCTTTGACCCTGCACCAGTCCAGAAAAATGACTTGAGCAAGGGATACGACCACCTATCGGCGCTTCGGGGGCAGAGAGGGGGGTGGGCGGACTGCTGTTCTCCTGGTAAAAACGAGCAAATCGATTGCAGGTCCGTCTGACGACGCCAAAGGCGGCGGATCCCCACATGGGGACAGGGGGACGGTTCTTATCCTCCCCCTGTGCACCTCCTGTACCTTTTTTTTATCTCTTTTTTTTTAGGTATCCCTTTGTACACCAGGTTCTATTTTTTTTTAAATCGGTGTGGTGGGTCGGGATGTGGGGATCCCGGTATGTAGCGTCTCCCAACTGGCCTGTGAGACCAGTCCTGTGAGACAGGGCAGGATAACAGAAGCTTGCCGCACATCTGTACTCGAAGGTACATCGTCATCTCTCCACTATGGACTGTGCAGCTGTTCACGCCCGCATGGAAGAGCTGAAGGTGCACCCAGGAGATCCACGATTGGTATCTTGGAGTGATCTCGGCACCCTGAGGAGGATTGGAGACGTGGGGGGCACCGCCAGGGTCGCCGTGAAACGAGATGTTCACAGTCAACAGGTGAGTGGCGACGGTTGTCACGCAGTTGTAAAACAGCAGCAGCGCCGTGTAACTGTGAGTGTATGCTATCTGCAAGAGGACGAGGTCATGTAGGAGGAGGTGGGCTTCTCTGTGTAGAGATCTGCTCTAGACTATCGTAGATACATGTTATGCCTGCCACGCGCACATCTTCCACAGATGTTCTTCTGTAGAGCAAGTCTGAGGATGGATGAGGCTTGGACGGCTGACACCGCCTGCTGATGCTTTGCTTCGTGTGTGTGCTGATATTTGGTTTTGCTCCCGTCCGCGTGGTGCACATGTTCTATCGCTCTATCGACCTGTTTGGTAACCACACGTCACCTCGCGGCGGCGATTTCGCCGCATGTGTTTTTTTGGGTGTTGTTGCTGGGACAACATGTTTCGACTCTTCTCTCGCGGGCACTCTTGCTCGAGGTGAACCAACGCCACATGTCTATACTGCTGCTGGTACCAATTGCCCACCTATCTATGTAGTTTCTGTACGCTCTCTCGCCACATCTCCCTCCGCCTGCGTGTGTGTCCGGGAAGCGGTAGTAAGGCTCTACAACTTGTTTGGACTGCTGACGGCTGTGTCGCTGCGCACAACAACCGGCCGTTGGCATTTTTGACATCGCACATATTTGGGACAAGACTCCGAGCAGCAGGTAGCAACGGCCTTGACCTCGGGCACAGTTCAACACTGCTATCAAAGGCTCCCTACCTACATAGTTGAGGTACTGTCCGCAACGCTCCAAAACACAGCGAAGCGTCTGGGCGCCGCGCCCCGCCCAGCTGCTGCCTGCCTAGCTGTCTGTAGCTAAATTCTGGCGTGGGCACCCCGGGGGTGGACGTGTCCTGTCCCCGGGGGGTCTCGTTTAATAAACGATACCCCGGGGATGGACCCCGGGGATGGCTTTGTTTTGTCCCCGGGGTCTCGTACAAACAACGAGACCCCGGGGATGGTAGTGTTTTGTTTCCGGGTTCACGTTTTTAAAACGGTTTTTAAAACGAGACTTCCTGGTCTCGTTTACCGCTTCCCTGCATCCTACAGCAGCAGCAGTACTACTGCTGTAGACGACCACGTCGGATACTATCGTACATACTGCTGTATGCATAGATATATATGTTGATGTTGATAAAAATTGCTTGCTAAAAACGGTGCTCTTTGTCTACAGCTCAGCAGTACTCTACAGCAGTAGTATTATTGTCGTTACAGCAGCCCCGGCTACGACAGAAAGAGAGGGTTTGACAAGCCGAATTCGCTCTCTTAGCCGTCTTTCTCTCATACCTGTATTATTTGAAGAGAATACATATTGCTAAGACTGACCGGGTGTGGGAATAGTTTTTTCGAAGAGAAGTACCTGCAAAGTAGGCTCGTGCGTGCGCCCTTCCGCGTTTTAGATTTGGAGCAATTTGGAACTCTGAGGGGCGACGGTGATTCACACAGACAGGGGGGGGGTGTTCTTCAGCCCCATGTTTATGGTTTCATATGTTGGAAATATATCTTCAAATGTTGTCAAACATTTGCTCGCGAATATCTACCAGAGGAACATTTGAGTACCGTTTTTATGCGCAAAAATATTTTGTCGCGTGGTTTTCTCGGATGGCATCAGAAGTGCGGCGGGAATCGTGGTCTACTGCTACCAAACGATTTGTGATCGACAAACGACAAATGCGTCATGGACACTGAATGTAACGAGCTCGCAAATGGCTCCCCACAACCCTTGATGAACTGAGCTGATGCTGTGCGCGCCAATATGTGGCGATATCGCTCCGGGCGTGCGAGAAAAAATGTTCTCGGTGTCAAAAAGAGACCATAACGTGCGTCAGCGCTTCCCAACGGCACAAAGTCGGCCGCTTGAGAGGAGACGTGAGTTCAAAATTATCCAGCTCTGGCCCGTTAGACCATCGATTCGTGTTTTATCTTCTTGGGTGTCTTCTCCATCCACGACTCTCATCCGGTTGCGCGTGGGTTGGCAGTGTCCATGCTCAGTCGGCAGGGGGGCACATCGTTGTGCGCGCAAAGACACAACTATTTTTTCGGTCTATTTTTTTACTTGAATATAGAGGGCGTGTTCCTCCGTCCCAAAAAATGCTTTTTCAACACATCGCGTTCACAACGACGCGCCTCCCTGCCTGTTGAGTACGTCCACGCCTGAACCACGCACACCCGGATGAGAGCCGTTGATGGAGAAGACACCCCAAGAAGACAAAACATGAATCGATGGTCTAGAGGACGAGAGCTGGATAGTTTTGTACTCACGCCTCCTCTCAATCAGCCGACTTTTTGCCGTTCGGAGACACAAACCACGTTTTCTCCGTGCCGTCCAAACCACCCCTGTCTGTTTGTTTTTTAGTGCACGCGTGACGAGCCCCCGCCATGTATCAGCCGCCAAAACGTTGACACGGTGACTCTAGGGTTTTTCGGATCCCTCTATGAGCTTGCTATATTCTACGTTGAGTTTGCGCTACGCAGTGGTTGGTGTTTAGGACGGAAGGGGCGGTCGGCTACTAATCTCGCCGCTCTTGGAAAAGATTTTCGCGACCTGACCCATTTCAAAATGTTTGGCGAAGATTTTGTCGAACGAGCAACTTTTGCCCCATTTGAAAATCTTTGGGGAGATTTTGCCAAAGATTCTCTCCCATAAAAAGTGAAACAAAATCTTGTTCCGCAAATCTTTTGAAATTTCGACATTTTCGCTAAGGTTTGGCGACCATAAAGATGGGTCTCATCAGCACGAAAAAACAAGAGAAGTAACCACAAACGGGTATTGTACCCGGGTGGTCTATCACCTTTTTTAGGGTACACTTAGAAATCAGCATGATGCACCCCCAGGTAGCCAGCGGCATCTCGAGACCCTCCCGTGAAACCGATGCTGGTTACTGGTGTACCCGGGAAGGTCGTTTTTGTACCCAGAAATGGTCATTCTAGATGGGGCCGGGTAAACTGAGCCGCGGGGTACAGCCGACTCAATACCTTGCAGTAGTCTATCTGCGATGCTTTTCGCGGTGGCGAGTGCACCCTATCGTTGAATTTTGAATCGGAATCATCAACAACAACAACATAGAGGCTCTTCCTCTGCAACGAACGGACGGCCGTTGGGATTCGTGCGCATACAGCAGTATGTATACCGTAGATGGCACAATATACCACACCCTGGACCAACTTCCAAAGCTCGGTTGCTCCACACCACAAAGAGCGGCGGTGCCGAAAATGGTGGTGTGGGAACCGTCTCGTGGAGAGCTTTCCGACAACGGCTCGCTGGGTTTACGCATCCTCCTCGTCGTGGAATACTCGAGCTTTAAAACATCGACACAGGGGGCGTGGCATCCTATGTCACCGACGATAGACCTGTGTGACAGACGTGCGCTCCATATCGATTTGGTCTTTCGGTGGCTTCTCTGCACAGAGTGTCGCAGCAGCACTTGGAAAGCTATTCCCCGCGACCTGTGTATGCGACGTCTTGTGTGGCGGCTAATTGAGGCCACGGAGCCACAGGACCCACGGAAATTGGCGGCGGCGAGAGTTAGCATAGCAGTGCATGCATGCGAGAGACAACATCCCGTCAATAAAAGGAGGCCCTTCCTTCATAAGCATTTTGTTCCCATTGCACAGCTTTTTCTTTCAAGGTGACCCCTCCGTGCACACCGAAGCAATAGCAATAATAGAGGTGTCCGCCTCGAGTTTGCCCATGCTCCGTCTTGTTTGGTGACTGATATAGACCAGGAGGATCTAGGGCGCTCAGAATTTGCGAGCCCGAGATTGTGGGACAGCCTGAATAAAAACCGCCGCGTCTGCTGGGATCAGTTCGTATGTTTTTTCCGCAGGCCAAGGTTGGGTTTTTACTGATGATCCCTTTCCACACACCTAAGCAACAGCAATGACAATGGCATCCGCCACTAGCTCTGTGTATGACTCCCATCTCCCGCCAGTGCTGTCTTGCCAATCCCCGCAGTGTTGCGTGTTTCGCTTAGTTTTGCTGAGTGCTTCCTCTGTTTCTCCTGGTGTGAACCAAGCATCCGCGTGTGTCTGGGTGGGAGATCTACGATGCCTTGGCTTGAGCATTTCCTCTACAATTCCATGGGGATCGGGGTGAGAATATTTTTTGGGTACAAACGCTGGTGACGCACGACCACACCGGTGTGATGAAGAGCGCCCTATTTTTCTTGTGTTCCTCACAAGCCAGCAGATCGTCCATCGGTGTTTTTTAGGCCTCGTGCTGGTCGAAAAGGATGGGAAAACTCAGGCGGTCGTTTGTTGAAACTTGGCCCCCTGGTAGATACAATAGAGACTGTTTTTTCCCTCCTCGGACGGAGGGGAAAGAACGATCGCGCTTCGCGCTCCGCGGCTTATTACAATCCCGGCGCCCGACGACTCTAAAACCCGCAGATTTTTTTTTTCCTTTACCGCACATACCAGCACTACCCACCATGTATAGCACATACATTTGCATACCGCCCAGCAGTCACAGCAGTAGCCACACCACCAAACTACCAACGCTTACTGACTCGTGGGCCCACGTCTGTGACACACCTTCTTGAGCAGCGCCGGGGCCCCCAATACCCACGAATCAGCACAGCGCCGGGAGCAAGTATGACATGGACGGCCGGACCGAAATAAAAAGCGTGTTGGAGGCCTTGGCGCTGCTGTTGTACGCTTTCTTTGTGTTTCCGTCTTCGTCATGCGTGATAAAAAAAAAAAAAAAAGCGCATCAACAGAAGACGAGGGCACGACGAAATGTGTTGGTGTGGACAAACTACGGGCTGAACGCGGCTTCTGTCGCTGGTCTATCTTCGCAATAGGCTTGAACGTGAGTCTGGCAGGTTTGCTGGCGTTCTGAGTGGCGTTTCAGCACCCCCGGTGCGCCTGTCAGATCCTTCTGTCAACTATCCCGAGCCGTGAAAGAAGCACGCAGTTTTTTGTTGCCCTTGCTCCTTTCACCGATCCGGTTCCACATGGGTCAAATTTCCTCCGTACATGTGCACGCAAACGGTAAACATATTTTTTTTGCCGGGGTTTATTCTCGATAATAACGGTACTTAAACCTACTAGTACGCAGTTCCCCCAGAAGAAAAAAGTCGCAGGAATGTTTGTCAGTCGTTGGCCGAGGGGCTACAGCCCCTCCATAGAAATCGGAGAGTGTCGAGCTCCTTGCCAGACAAAGAGTGGCTTGGCTTCAGGATGGAAAGTGTCTTCAAAACACGTGGGGACACGTTTCACACAGAAGCCAGGTCAGCAAATGTTTCCAGTACTGTACCAGGCTATCAACAGTTTTACCACCTGAGGGACACGCGGCTTGGGAGATTGTGTACAGCAAGTCAGAGGTCGAGGAGAGGCATCACACAACGCATCACACAGCGTACCACCTCACCCAAGCATGGTAGACCACGGGTTCTCATGTGCGCTTCACACAGCGGAACCTAGGGCAACTACGGTGAGGTAAACAGATATTTGAGGGCTGTGTCCCCAATGTGTCCCCATATGGGCGTCCGGTACGAAGAGGTTTACGCGGTTACACAACGAAACGACAAAGCACTGTGTGGTGCATATACCAATCGGTTACTGAGAAAAATACGAAAAGAAACATGCCCCACAAGTCAACAGGAAAAAAAGAAAGGGCAGAACACTGCCTGTGCGATCTTCCTCCCGTCCCATCGATTTTCACCTATCATCAATCAGCACAATTTTTGTGCCCGCTACAGAAAAGGTCTCTCATACACGTTTCATTTGCTTCCCTCGACCCGTGCTTGCTCACCGAAGCGAGCTTGGCTTTACGAAGATGGTAGGAAACGACTGGCATGCCGCCGCACTTCACTTCTCGGTATTAGGTGTGGATCTATGTTCTCAGAGCTCCGCTCAAGAGATACCTCAGGAATCATGTCAAACTCTCTCTTATATCGGTTTTTGCCGTGACATTGACTCTCTCGTATCCGAAACTTTCTCTTACTCTTACATCGATTACATGTCCTTGTGTCGTAGCCGGCACTACAGCTTGTGTATTGATATTTCCGCTGTGTAGCAGCGCGGAGATGAGTGTGAGCGTTGTCTAGTGCGGGCGACGTTCTCATCAACTGCTGTGGCGAAAAATCGCAGACACCGCGCACGGGTGTGCACTTGCTTCTTTCGCTTACACTACTAGCAGCATGCAAGGCGCTCTAAGAATCGCTCCCGACGCCTCCCTATGATGTGTGCCTTTGGCCACCTTGACCTACAGCAAGGTGTACGTGTCGTTGTCTCTGTTTTGGGGGTGCGTCTGTGCGGAAGAAGCTTAAATGATCGACCTGCAGATGAAGACAGAGCGCAGATTGACTTGTGTGCCCTCGCCTCCCTCGCTTGTGCTGCCGACAGCAGGCAAGAGGGCTTTGAGAGTCGCCCCCAACGCCTCCTGTGATGTTTGCCTGTGGCCGCCCTTGGCCTACAGCAGTCTCGTGTGCTGCTGTGCTGGTTGCCTCGCGTGTTGTCTCGTGTGCTGCTGCTGTGCTGCGTATTATTGAAGGCTTTTGGGGATTCTCCCCCACAGCGGCGTGACCATCGCCCAATCAGTTGTCTCTGTCTTGCATGATGTCTTACAAAATCGGCGTGTGATTGGTGGGAGGTCGGGTGGGTATCTACCGGGCTCTACCCCTCTAAAGCATACCTGATGAATTGTTGGAAGTTCTTCGGGTCTTGCAATATAATTGCCGTACGTGTGGATCTGCTGCCATTTTGTCTGGCTTCCGGGAGACATAAAGCGTCAGAGTGTGTAGCGAAAAACGACAACGCCTTGCGAACTTCCCCAAACAATGTCACCACAACTACACGCCTCGAAAAGGGCTGCGTTGGTGGTGCGTAGAAACCTCAATCCGTGGAGTTTGGACACCGAGGTGCTACTTGCGAGGATGCCCACTTATGCGCGGGGGAGGATCATTCATTGTTATGGTATATAGCAGGGCCTGTCCCGTCAGCCGATACACGTACCAGGACCACAACTTCTCTTTTCCAGTGCTGCGGGCCGCAAACAAAAACAAGAGGTGTCATCGTTAGTCGCAAATCGCACTCTCGAGTGCTGTACAGGCCCACAGCAGAGTGACGTCTTCGACCCTACGGCTTGTAGACCATTCCATTTGCTGTCCACGGACCCAGTAGATTCAAATCCATGCACCTTAGCGCTAGAACTTTGTAGTACTCAGACCGAAGTCGCCCAAAACGATAGTAGGCAAAAGCCCCCGAGGCGCGGCGGAACCTCAACCGACCCGATGCGATTTCAATTGAACGCGAGAACGGGCGAAATACGTCACGAATTGGCAGCAATATTGTTACATGGAGAGGAAGAAAGTCTTGCATCGATACGTGCAAATGAGTGGGCACAAAGGACGGAGTTGGTAGAAAAATGGCGTACACGCACAGGCGTCGTGCTTTTTTTGCCCCTTCGCTGTTTTAAACCGACCACTCTCATCTTGTGGCTGCCTCTCCTGCGATTGCACAGACCGCGTGCGCAAAGCAAGAGATAAGAAAGGGAGGGAAATCAGCAGGATGCGACAGCCCAAGAATTGAGAACCCCTTCTGCGATTGCACAGACCGCGTAGGCATAGCGAGATATAAGAAAGGAAGGAAAATCAGCAGGATACGACGGCCCAAAATAATGAGAAACACATTTAAGGGCGCATTGGGGTTCCTGTTTTCACGAGGGGGGGTCAGCAAACGGTTAATTTGCGATGGATGTTTCGTACTGGAGTTAGACTTTGGAAAACTAAGATATGCAGGCGTTCCTGGATTGTTGAAGAGAGGAAAACTGCTTACCCCGGTGCGCCCTTAAGAGCACGGAAGACTTCGGCTGGTCTTTCGAGTCAACTTAAATAATGGACCCTCGACCGGATGTTGGCGTTTTTTTATCAGCAAACCACTTGCAGGCCCGCACTGCACCCCCCCCCCCCCCCCCCCCTCTCTCTCCCGCTCAACATGCCTATGTAGATCAGCAGCCAGGTTGAAAAATGACCCATCTCTACGTTTGGGCGGGGATGGATGCATGAAGACAAGAAACAAACAAAGACATACAGACAGCGCTGCTACATATCCCGACGCACTGAGGACGAAGGGAGCGAGAGGCAGTCCTGGCAGATCCCTCTTATCCAAATTTACCGGGCACAAGGAATGCCTTCTTGGCATCTGGTGACGAGTTGGTTAATGGACTTATCTCTTGTTCAAATATCGGACATCCACAACCGGACAGAAGCGCGCAGCAGATTTGGACGGCGTCGGGCAAATTATTAATACCGCACGGCTGGCAGGTTTGTTTTGATTTCTTATGTTTACATGCCGCGATTTCCTCAAAGGGTATCTGCACAAAAAGCATTTGTTTTCAAGGCGACCATCTACCTTGAACTGCGCGGTTCGAATCCTCGTGTCCGCCGTTTGTTGCGTCTCACACGCGCTTGTTCACACCAACCCATCCACAACAGCAGTCGTGCTCGCGAGCAGGCCAGATGTGCAGCAGTGACTCGCTCGTTGCGATCCATCCTCGGAAGTGTTTTTGTTTTTCCTCTGTCTGTCCTACTGCGAAGCTTGCCTTCAGATACTTGAACACGAGCCTCTATTTCGTGCCCTCTCGCGCCGTGGTCGCTAGGTAATTTGTCACCCGTAAAGTCGAGTCGGAAGGTCGCTCCGGATGCGTTGTGCATGACAGATCGTCGTTTTTCGTTTCGTTCCAAGCGGAACTTTCCAGTTTGTGCATTTCTTTGTGTTGCCCCCCCCCACTCCGGTAGAAAAGATCATGTTGGATGCTTCGGTGGTGTTGTCTCGCCCGGCCTTAGCGAATCGGCGTCGACTCTTCTTTGCGAGGTGAACATTTCCGGTTCATTTGTGCTTCTTCCGTGTCTCATTGGTCCACCTGAGAACCCATCATGTCAGCTGTGCCAGCATGAGCGGCCAACAAAGCGCGCGAACGTCGACACCTTTTCGTCTGCTGTTTCCTGGATCAAACGACACCATCATACGTGGTCGAATCCGGCGTTCCCACACCAATCACGGCTGGAAGGAAATGTTTTCCTCACGTCACAGTAATCATCGTCTTCGCGGCCAATTGTGCGAATTTCCTCCCTCCCTATGGCAAATATCCACCATGCGTCTTCCCTCCTTCGGCGCATGTGTGAACCGTGGAATCGCTTCGTCAAGCGTGGCGGCGTAATTGAAAATGAAATCCTCCAGATGATGAGACTGTTCGCAACCCAGAACAAAAGATCGTGGTGTCCGGTTGAAAGGTCCCGCCCCTTTATCCTCGTTTGTACTTGTATTCAGTTATACGGTTGCAGGCGGACATGAAAACCCTGTACAGTAGGGGGCCCGCAATCAGGCCGCCTGCCGTTTATAACGCGGGTGAAATCGCTCGGCACAGACTTTGCCCGATGTAAGGCCGGTTATGACCCCCCGCCTGCCCCGAATAAGGCTGGTCTCCGAAGAAGTGACGCTGGTTTCGCAGCATATCATACCCGCAGCTAGTGCACAGTCTCATGGAGCTAGCAGCACGTACCCTCCGAGTGTACCTTTTTAGGGTAAGTTAACCTGTGACCACGGGAATCGACCGCGTCGAGTGTTGGATCAGTACGGACATACGAAGGTACTGGGTAGAGAGAGATCGGAACGGTTTTTAATGTGAAGACAACAACAACAACCCTCCCGACGCTACCAATGAGATTGGCCTCGTGAGACACAACACACTTCCACTTGCCAAGAGTCAGCACCAAACACACAACATGCATACTCATAATAGGCACGAAACGGTCATTGTTGGAAGCGACCATACCGACACGGTTACCATCATCACATGAGAGAATTTCGTGCCCAGTTACCCCACTCTCCGTGCGTGACTTCTGAGAACGCTGTAACTAGTTGAGATATGGCCGGCCTTGACCTTCACTTAATGGTATCGCCTCACTTGTTCGGCTCTTACTCTCTTACAGTAGGCCACACGAATGCGTACGGACTTGCTTCCTTTTTTTTTTCTGCGAAACGGGGGGGTCTGCCAGACGTCTATTTTCTACCATACAAGTAGTACTTATTTATCACAGCAGTAGTAGTCATATTTGTCTGCCGGAATCATTATTTATTGTCGATTGGACATGTACCTGGTAGACGAACAAGGTTGGATGGGGAGCATGGGATGAACGTGATAGCGAAGCACCGATTCAAACGCATCGTCCGCTTCGTATGGCCTACGGTAGGCTCACGATTCTTTTGTAAGGCCGGTGCTGGCCTGGCTGAGGAAATAAAAATCCTCAATGAGGCCGGTTTAATCTCGTGGCACTGTGCGGCCTTATTGCGGGCCCCGTACTGTATTGGGGTCGGCCGGCCCGCTGACCGTCGTCTTTTTCTCTGTAACCCGCGGTCCATACTCTGCGCATGGTTCAACGGGTGCTTATTCGGTGCTTGGTTGCGTTTTGCCGGCATGCAGCATGTGATCAAAATCTTCACGGAGTCATCAAATCCTCTCGACAACACTAAGAGGGAGCTCGACAGGATGATCCGGATGGAGTGGGCCCTGGAGCAATTGGAAGCAACCAGCGGCGTGAAGGGCCGCATGGCCAAGGTCGTCTGGTGGACCGAGGACATGTACCTTCCCATGAAGGGGGATGGAGCAAACGACCACTACCCAGCAATCGTGATGGACTACATGGGCGGGTAAGACCCAAAAGAGCGAGGGGTAGTGAGGAGTATCTTGGGAGTGCGAGCAATTTTCCCTCAACAAATAATTTGCACGGGGGGCTGCGCGGAAAGCCGGGTGAATGCTCGATCATTTGAATCCCACAGGTCATACTTTGTCAGGCGATATCGGTATTCAGAGCAAGCCCAAACTACGTTCGTCGCTCTTTGTCCGACCCAGCCGAAGCCCACTGCCGATGAGTGTATGCGAGGCATTGCAGCTGGTACCTTTGGAAGTGCACCAGCTCTTTGTCTCCCCTTGGCCAACATCCTTCCCTCCCTTGCACCCTGCATGTGATGGCCCAGAAAAACGCTGGATTACCACTTGGCACTATCATCCGACGCGGTCAAGCAAAAGTACTTCGTCAAGGTGAGCTTTACGTGAAGGAAGCTGCAGGCTTTCGGAAACTTTGCTTGTCCATTTTTTTGCGATTCAAGAGACAAAGTTGTCGGCGCGAAAGGAGCAGGGATTGGATCGTGTCATGGTTATCTGTGCAGTGTTGAAGGAACGGTGTAGAAGGTTCTACTACAGTAGGGCGTGTTGCTGGAGTGCAGCTAGAAAACCATTCTCATGAACATTGTTCATGGTAAGCCATGCATCCATCGATCCTCACTCGCGTCCCTCGATGACACTGTCTCATGCCTCATGCAGTGCTTGGACCAACTGGTGCGATTCGAAAGAGCCGGAATCTTGCAGACGGACATGAAGAGAAGAAATGTGGTGGTCAGCGACGAGGACGACCTCACCATCATCGACTACGGCTCCTGCCAGCTGCAACCAGAGGTGATGTAACCCTCCCGACGAGCGATGCTTGATAGACGACCATGCATATGTCGTAAAGTCTTCCCACTCTCATGTGTACGCCTCACAAATTGTGGGTTGTACGAGTTTCAAGTTTCAAGGGCTATGCCCACTCCGCGAAACTAGCTTCGTTTCCAGCTCCAGGTTCAGCAGGCCCAGTCTCGATTGTGCAGCGCTTACGAGCCCTGCTGCGTCTCGAAGGAGTAGCCGGACCATCGTTTGTTGTACAGAATGTGCAGCAATGTAAGGATGCCGAGGATCGAAACGGTTCCAAGGGTGCGATTGGGCATACAACGTCTCGTCCTTGCCTCGAGCCGTGCAGGTCGATCAGCCGCTAGAGGCGACATTCTGTACATGCTGTTGATCGTCCCCGCTCCCCCTCCCTTTCCTCTCGTCCGCCAATCGATAGGATGGACGCTATGAGCACTCCAAGCTATACACACACGAATACCAGGACACGATCGATGTAAGATATGCCGTTTTGGGCGGGCTTTGAGATTCTGTTTCCCAAGTGATCGAGGTTTGCAGTACGTGGCAGCTTTCAAGCAAGCGCGCTGTTAGACATCGAAACGGTCTAAAGGTTCAAAGTCACAGCCCGGAACTGTGCGGCGATTGATAGTCTAGATACGCTTGGGAACGGTTAGTACGCTTGGAAGACGTCGAAGTCATTTATGTCTGCCGGTAGTCCTGGACTTGACGGGACTTTCCCAATCGACACATTCTTTCGTTCGGTGCCCTCCGTGCGACCGCAACAAATATTTCGTCCAGATCACGGAGAGGCAGAACTATTACACAGGGCTCGGCTACACGGATGGCAAGATGAACGGCGAGTCTAGCGCTCTCTTTGCGACGGCCGTGACGATCTGCAAGAGGGGGACCAAGCGCAACGAAGGAGTGCAGCCGCCTGCCACCATGACGCCAGGTGGGTGGTGCCGTTTGAGTCACCTTGATTATTTGTGCAAACGATCACCCCGATGAAGTTATGCCCAGTGGGCGATGCTTCATTCACTGCATAAGGCTAGGTTACATGTAGTAGGAGTATGGTTCATCCCGAGAGTAATGCCGCCAGCCTCGGCATCTTGCCAATCACTAGTGAGGGATAGGATATTGTCCCATTGCCTCGTCAATATTTAGTATTTTGTTTTATCCATTCCCTCACCAAAGAGTTCTCCTATCGTTCTGCTTCGGAATACCTCTGGCTGCAACGCTGAAACTCAAGGAGTGCAAACATGGTGCTACAACGTGATGAGGAACAAGCAAGCCGACCGGTGGGGTTCGGCCGACCTGCTCCGGGACACGGGGATTCAGGTTCGGGGAACGTTTGGCTGGGCGATTCTTGTGCGTGTGGAGGTTTTTCCCGTCGTTACTGCCAGTGCACATTGATGTGCAGCACGGCCCCGGGGAGTCGCAGAGCGTAGCCGAGCGGACGGAATCCGGACGGGTTCCTTAGCTCGTTCTACTGTAGATGGCGTCCACCATAGTGGTCCGGGGTGATCAGTTGAACACGACGCGCACCAGCAGCAGTGCGGGTGCATTGATTGGAGTATGCGTCGTTCCCAGCTTGCATGGAGGTCCTCGCAACGCTCAAGACCATGGTGTCTTGCAGGGTGAACCCATCTTTGCTCGACTCATTTTCGGATTTTGAGCTTTGTCAGAAACCTCTTCGGCACGATTGGTTCTGTTTTTCATGTCTTGCGAACATCCCGGCACGCTCAACAAAGTCCCACTTGTATGATGTTGGCTACCGTACGGACAAAAGGTTGGCCACCTGGTTCATGCCCCACGCGACAGCAGTACAGTACTGCTGCAGAGTTTGGGAACCAAAGACGAGTCGACAGAGTGCGTGACAGGAGACATGAACAGATTGTGACTGTTGGGGTCCACCCTGGCATATTACATCGAACGTGGCCACCCCCCTCGGCGATTGGATTGGACAACACAGACGAAAAACTCGTAAACTTCAACAGCAGTGGTTCGGAAATATGTCGGCGAGCTTGTCTCACTGGTTCGTTGATCGGGACCCGCGTTCCTCGTCGTGTATGATACAGCTCCTTCGTCACATCCTGTTAAGAGCGCACGTCACTGCGCCACTCGTCACCGTGTGTCGGCTTTGCATGGACGCGGTACTGTCTCAAGCACTGCTGTGTGCTTGACTCACTGCACAAGCGGGTTGGGGCCTGTTTGACTTGCGCGCTCACGATTGCTGGTCTTGACCCGCCAGCCGGCTCTATCGCTGGGGGCAAATCGCGTTGCTACAATCCCTGCATGTTCGAGACGAGCTCACGGCACGACTTGTCCCTCCTGAGTGATGGCCATTTATCTACCTCATGTCGTCACCGTCGCTCCTTGAACGCGACAGGAGGCCGCTAAGGAGCATGGCGTCACTCTCCCGCCGATACTGGGCGACGAGGGTGTTCGGCTTGGCGGGGAGAGCGCGGACGACATGCGCGCTCGGGCTGGTGAGCTGAAGCGCGAGGCGACGACCATTTCGAACAACGTAGGCGCCAAGAACGAGGAGCTAGCGGCCATGTTCAAGGCCGCGTGGACACTGCGGAAGGAGATTGACGGCTTGGCAGCCAAGGCACGTCTAAAACAGAAGGATTCCGAGCGGCTGAGCCTGTTGGTGAAGGAGGTCAAGGAGGAGGAAGAAGCGGCGGCGGCGGCGGCAGCGGCGGCAGCGGCGGCAGAGGAAGAAGCGCTCGTCCACTCGGCGGCGGTGGCGGCAGCCTATGCGGAGGTAGAAGCGCTCACCCGATCGGCGGCGGAGGCGGCGGCGGCAGCCTATGCGGAGGAAGAAGCGCTCGCCCAGTCAACGGCGGCGGCGGCGGCAGCCTATGCGGAGGTAGAAGCGCTCACCCAATCGGCGGCTGCGGCTGCAGCTTCGGCTGCCGCGGCCGCACTGAAGCAAGCTACCGCCCTTTCGAACGAAGGCGGGGGCTCTTCGGCGGGCATGACGCCACCAGGAAGCGTCGTAATGTCACGCAAGAGGGAACGCGACGGCGGGGGCGTGGAGGAGTCGAAGGGGTGCGAGCCGCCGTCTGCCGCACGGGCGCAGGCTGCGGCCCCTTCGAACGAGGGGGGGGGCTCTTCAGCGGGCATCACTTCATCGGGAAGCGTGGGAATGTCGCGCAAGAGGGAACGTGGGGGCGCGGGCGTGGAGGAGTCCAAGGAGTGCGAGCCGGCGTCCAAGCGCTCCGCTCCAGGGGGCTGCCACGGCCGGGGAGAGGGCACGGGTTCGGGTAGCGGTGCCGGTATCGCCGCGGCCGCTTCAACCTCCACCGGCAGCGCGTCACGTTCGGTCGAGGAGGAGATGGTGGAGAGCAGCGGCGGTGGAGTGGCAGGCACCACGGGAGGCGAGAGCTCGGGTGGAGGGGGCTCCGCAGTCGGAGAGGTTGTCGCCCCCGTGGCGGTGCCGGTGGTGATGCCGGTGCCGGTCATGGCGCCGGGGGGCGTGTCGGAGCCGGCCCGCCGGGAGATGCGGGCGAGCACCAAGCGGAAGACGGAGCAGAGTCGCGAGGTATTTGAAAAACCTGCAAAAGGTTGTGGAGATGGCAAATGCACGTGTATATGAGCCGTTTTTGAAGCCGCTGATATTGTGTGAAGTACATGGGTGTTTACGGAAGCTGCGTGAATCGAAGATTATGAGATATCACAACGAATGTGTCGGCAGCTGGCGACCTCGCCCAGTATCAGTCGAATACAACCCAAGATACACCACGAATACCACATCTGGTGGCAATGGTTTTACGTGTCAATATGACCCCAAAGCAAAATTGTCTCAGGTCAAGCACTAGGTGACATATGCATAAGGTACCCCACAACCCTACAATTACACACATAGGTGATTGTTGTGAAACTACAATGGTGTCTTGTGTCGTAAACGGTAGCGATATATGATGTCATTCACACGTGCCGCTTCCTCACGTGCCTACAGCTGTAGTTCAGGATCTGGTACTGTAGGTACGTTCGTGTGTGTTTGTCGAATTTTCGATCAAAGAGATACTTCTGTACCCTTTCCCGTGGCTGGTGGCAAACAACAACGAGCTCTGCTGACGCCGTCTTTGTTGCACGCGCAATTTGGGCAGGCGGCGGCGAAGAAGGCACGCAAGCAAGGCCTCAAGACCCGCAGCCAGAAGCGGAAGGCCGAGGGGGGGGAGGAGAAGGGGGGCGCGGCGGCGGGACCACACGCCGGGGGCTCGAAGCGGCGCAGAACCTGAAGCGCAAGGCTTAGCGCCCCAGGTAAACAGACTACCGTGATTGACGTGCTCATGGAACCTCCAAAATACTGGTAGGTACATACATCACTGGGGGTGATCGATTGGCCACTCACACGTGCGATACTTGTCAGCATCCGGCTCGTACTGCAGATGCGTTGGGTTACGAAAATAGAGGGATCCATGCTCATTCCGAGACGTGTAGCTTCGCCATGTGTTCCACGACTAAGAGGATGCACATGACTATGGCGATGTGACGAAAACGAGCCAGGAGATCCACACTGAGACATCACTATAGCTCCTCCTAGGCCGTGCTTGTGTTTGTCTCCCTCCATAAGGCCCATGTGCGGAGGACGGCACATCACAGGCCGAAGTCGTCTAGGGAAAAGGAATAATCATAGTTCAATGTTCGTGTACGTCACGCCTTATGCATCAGTGTCGCGGATCAGCCTCCTCAACCTCGGCCGCCGCAAAGTGATATCCGACGCCGCTATCGAGAAGCAGAAGTTGAGCTTTCCTTGTTAATGTCACTGCATCGCCATGTATTGAAAGAAGCATCTCATAGTCCCGTTTGAACCCACTCCCCATTGCCCGCCTGCCTGCCTGCCTTCCTGCCTCGTTTCGGCCTCCAGTGAACTTTTGATGGGTTTTCTTTCTTACACTGCCTGGAGCAGTTTTTGGTTTGGTTTGATTTCAACAACCGCTGAGCGGGAGAAGTCGCAAGGACGGCAGCTGCCACACTGGGAGCGTAAGTCCAACTGTAACCTAAACATGAGAGAGTGAGGACCCCGGGCGCTTGCTTTTCCCGTTGCTGGCGAGCGAAGCGGTGGTGATACTGAGTGGCCCACCCCAATGGTGAGACTGTTGTGGGCGGCGTCGGCGGCTGCGGTGCTGTGAATGACGCGTCAGCCCTCGTCCGTTCCGCTCTTGGTGGGTCCTGTGTAGGGGCCGTCAAGAGCGGTAACAGCGAGACCGTGGCGATCGTCTCGGCGAAGCCGGGCTCAACGGGCATAGCGGCGTCGTGACCTGATTCTCAGGGACACCCACGCCGGATAACACCAGCGCCGTCCGGATCGTCAGTGCCGCCCTGGGGCGCACCCGTGGTAATGTGGCTTGGCCCGGTGGGCAGCGGAAAGACCGGCGAGGGCGGTCTGTTCGAGGTGGCGGCCGCCTAGTCGACCACGGGCACCGGAGGATCGGTGACCATCACCAGCGGCAAGGACACGGCGATCACCATCCGATCGCCCAACGCTGGCACCGACGGTGTGAGCGGCGCCGTTGTGTTGAGCTCGGGTACCACCAGCTCCGGCACCAGCGGTTCGGTTCCGATCTGAAGTGTCGCGGCGACGTCCGGGGCTGGCGGAGCGATGAGTCGCACGGTGGGCACCAGCGCCTACAACACGGGCGGGACGCTCATGTTGTCGGCCGGCATGGGTGTGACGGGCGGTCCCCTGTCGATGGCGGCCGGCACTGGCGCCATGTCTGCGGGCGGGTCGGTGAGTAGGGCGGCGGGCGCCGGGTCGACGGGCGGATCGTTGACGGTGGTGGCCGGTCAAGGCACATCGTCGACGGGCGGGGCGGTGACGGTGGCGTCGGGTGAAGCAGGGGCGGAAGGCGGCGCTTTGATCATAGCAGCTAGCTGCATATGTGGTGGCCTTGTAGCTGTGGCGAGCGGGGTCGTCACGGGCGGGAACCGCGGGACCGTATAGATCGGTAGCGGTGCTGCTCTGGGAGGCAACGGAGGTATCCTGATTTTGCCGGTGGGCAGCGGAGAGACCGGCGAGGGCGGTCTGGTCGAGGTGGCGGCCGGCTAGTCGACCACGGGCACCGGACGATCGGTGACCATAGCCAGCGACGAGAGCACGGCGACCACCAACGGTGCGATCACCATCCGATCGCCCAACGCCGGCAACGACGGTGTGAGCGGCGCCGTTGTGTTGAGCTCGGGTACCACCAGCTCCGGCACCAGCGGGTCGGTTCTGATCGGAAGTGTCGCGGCGATGTCCGGGGCTGGCGGAGCGATGAGTCTCACGGTGGGCACCAGCGCCTACAAACGGGCGGGTCGGTGAGTCTGGCGGTGGGCGCCGGGTCGACGGGTGCATCGTTGACGGTGGTGGCCGGTCATGGCACATCGTCGACGGGCGGGGCGATGACGGTGGCGTCGGGTGAAGGAGAGACGGACGGCGGCGCTTTGATCATGGCAGCTGGATATCATGTTATGAGGCGCGGCGGGGCCGTGACGGGCGGGAACCGCGGGACCGTATAGTTCGGTAGCGATGCTGCTCTGGGAGGCAACGGAGGTAACCTGATTTTGCCGGTGGGCAGCGGAAAGACCGGCGAGGACGGTCTGGTCGAGGTGGCGGCCGGCTAGTCGACCACGGGCACCGGAAGATCGGTGACCATGACCAGCGACGAGGGCACGGCGACCACCAACGGTGCGATCACCATCCGATCGCCTAACGCCGGCACCGAGGGCGTGAGCGGCGCCATTGTGTTGAGCTCGGGCACCACCAGCTCCGTCACCAGCGGGTCGGTTCTGATCGGAAGTGTCGCGGCGATGTCCGGGGCTGGCGGAGCGATGAGTCTCACGGTGGGCACCAGCGCCTACAAACGGGCGGGTCGGTGAGTCTGGCGGCCGGCACGGGTGTGACGGGCAGTCCTGTGTCGATGGCGGCCGGCAATGTTGCCACGTCTACGGGCGGGTCGGTGAATCTGGCGGTGGGCGCCGGGTCGACGGGTGCATCGTTGACGGTGGTGGCCGGTCATGGCACATCGTCGACGGGCGGGGCGATGACGGTGGCGTCGGGTGAAGGAGAGACGGACGGCGGCGCTTTGATCATGGCAGCTGGATATCATGTTATGAGGCGCGGCGGGGCCGTGACGGGCGGGAACCGCGGGACCGTATAGATCGGTAGCGGTGCTGCTCTGGGAGGCAACGGAGGTAACCTGATTTTGCCGGTGGGCAGCGGAGAGACCGGCGAGGGCGGTCTGGTCGAGGTGGCGGCCGGCTAGTCGACCACGGGCACCGGAAGATCGGTGTCTATGACCAGCGGCGAGGAGACTATGACCGCCAGAGGCGGCACCAGCGGGTCGGTTCTGATCGGAAGTGTCGCGGCGACATCCGGAGCTGGCGGAGCGGTGAGTTTTACGGTGGGCACCAGCGCCTACAACACGGGCGGGTCGGTGAGTCTGGCCGCCGGCACGGGTGTGACGGGCGGTCCTGTGTCGATGGCGGCCGGCAATGTTGCCACGTCCACGGGCGGGTCGGTGAGTCTGTCGACGGGTGGATCGTTGACGGTGGTGGGCGGTCAGGGCACATCGTCGACGGGCGAGGCGATCACCGTGACAGCCGGTGAAGGAGAGACGGTGGGTGGCGACCGGAGTATGGCGGCCGGGTAGGGCGACTCGGATTTATGGTTGATGGATTGGTCGGCGCCGGGTGAGGACAAAAGAGAGAACCTATGTCTGTAGGCACGTATGGCACGGGCGTTGATCCCACGTTTGTTGACGGGCAGAACAAAGCGGGCGTGCTTGTATGTATCCGTGCTTCACTTACACCATCCGACGCGATCTGTGTTGAGCTGGGGAGGCGCACTGTGGTGCGATTGCCGTCCTCACGTGTTTTTCCCTACCCGTTGTTCGTGTTGGCTGGATCCCAAACCCACAGACGGGTTGGTTCCTGTGGTTCGGCGGCCGGACCATTGGCTGTGAGCGACGGTGACGTGGGGAGGCAGGGAGAGAGACACGGAAGAGGTGAGAGAAATGTGCGGGCTGGAGTACAAGTACCAGCGCAAGTAAAAGTTATTTCGTGGCGGGCACAGGCTCCTTGTTTGAACTCCGACTATTGCAGACAGGAGTGGGAAGGGCGGTCCATGGAACACCACGTCAGTACCGATACCTGTGGTTTTTTCGTGGTCGTGTCTTTCAAGCAGGGAGGCTATGCGTATGTGGTTTCGGTGAGGCTGAACTCGCATCCTGCCCGTCGGTTAGTTTCCTTGGGGTGTGAAATAGTGTGTCCTCTCCTTTGTGCCCGCTCGCCTCTCAGTCGTTTACTTACCCCTTCCTTCCCTCTCACTCTTTCTTACCCTTTCCTTCCCTCTCTCGCTTTCCCAACTCTCCCCCGCCCGCTGCGGTACCGCCCTTTACATCGTCTACGCGGGGTACATGTCTGCATGCACCGATCTACTTGGGTCGCACCCGGACGCTGCCATCAACCGTCACGATAGAGGTGTGCACGAGGGCATCACGCCCGCCCGCACCAGATTCAGAGGCCGAAACCATACCATCCATGCGTTCACGCACCCGGCGGACGTCGGTGCCGTGTGGAGCGGCAGTTGGAGAGAGCTGCCGTACCCTGCAATGGCTGGTTGTGTTTCCATCGCTGCCTCTGGTCTGTGTGTGGAGCACGAGGCGGAACCGGTGCTGCTACCGGTGGTCGTCGCCTGTGCTGATGAGGTGCGATTGAGACTATCGTCGTCGTGTTTCGCCACGTGTGTGTGTGTGTGTGTGTGTGGTGAGCCGGTGCAAGCTTGTTTATCCTGCGCCTTGCGGTTGGCCTCTATCCTGCCCGGTGTCTCTTTTCATGACGCTGACTATCCAGTGCGTTCACATTCGTGTTTGCCTTTCTCCCTGTGCAGCGCAGGCTCGGGTGTCGACGTCCTCATCCACTCACGCGCAGGCTTTGCGGCGGTGTGCGTTTGGAATGTCATCCCGGCGATGGGTTGGTGGTGGGGTTTGTGAGTGGGCCGGGCTGCTGGTGCTGCTGCTGCTGCTGCTGCTGCTGCTGCTGCTGTCAGTTGTTGCCACTTGTTGTGAGGTAAGGCCGGCCACGTTGGTTGTTCGGTTGTGATTGAGATAGGCAGTCGATCGCCGCACTGCCGCTGGTGGCACCTGTGCTGGGATGAAGGCACAGACAGGGAGCTAAATAGTCGATACGGTATCCAACTATCCTCTGTGCGTTCTTGTGCGTTTGCATTCCGAAGTACCATAGATGTGGTGTGTGTCTACGTAGTGCCATCACCGGCTGTCCCTGCGATGCTTCTCTGGGTTCCGTGTGCCATCAGCCTGCCCCCTCCCCTGCGGTCGCTCCCGAGTAAGCATAGTGGCTTTTGTCTTGCCAAAGTCACAATCGCATGCCAAGCGTAGATGCCTTGTTGGTGGGAACAGCCTGGTGTTTTTTTGTATGGTCTGTTTCCCGTTTTTCCTGCGCGTACAGTACTGTAGCAGAGCGCATTGCCGTGGAGGTTCGATCGGAGAAGCTGATACTCCTCGGAAAGCGTTGAATGGTTGGCGCGCGTTGTAGCGCCTGTCTCCATTCTCTACTCCCGCCTCTACCCGCTCCACCAGATGACGGCTGGAGAGAAAAACAGAAGTACACAAATAGATATGATTTGGGGAAATCGTTCGCGGAAAGGTCGATACGAAAGGTCCTCCCCCAAGAAATGTTCGAGTGAGCATCGAGCGTATTGCGGTGTCTTTGCAACCATGGCTCGTCCTCGAATATGACGCTCGTTGAAGGATGAAGCTGTCACCTGCCATGCAACCACTTGAGCCCATTCCCCCTCTCCTTGTCGCAAACTCATTGCTGCCCTTGCTGTGTCTCTGCCAGAACGTGCACGGGTCTCGTGTGTCGTGTTGCGAGGCCCACCCCTCTTGCCGTGTGCGTTGCTGCCGTGTTGATGGGGCTTCGCGGGAAGTGTGCTCCCGCCCACTGTTGCACTGCTGGCGCATGGATTGGTCGTCGCCGGGTAAGGGCGTAGAGAGAGAACCTGCCCTGTAGGCAACATTTTTGGCATGGGCGCCCATCTCACCTTGGTCGACGGACAGAACAGAGCGGGCATACTGCTCTGTATGTCGGCTTACCTCACTTGCACCAACCGAAGCGATCTGCGTTGAGCTGGGGGAGACGTATTATGGTGCGATTGCCGTCCTCACGTGTTTTCGCCCTATCCGTTGTTCCTGTTTGCTCGATCCCGAACCCACAGACGGGTTGGTTCCTGTGGTTCGGTGGCCGGACCATTGGCTGTGTGCGACGGTGGCGTGGAGGCACGGAGAGAGACACGAAAGAGGTGAGATAAATGAGGTGGCTGGAGTACAAGTACAAGCGCAAGTAAAAAGTAAAACATGTTTCTGTACCTGGCTGGCACAGGCTCCCTGTTTGAACTCCGACGATAGTAGATGGGAAATAGACGGGAGCGGGAAGGGCGGTCCATGGAACACCACCTCAGTGCCGACACCTGTGGTGTGCTGGTGGTGTTATCTTTCAAGCAGGGACGCTGTGCGTCTGTGGTTTCGGCGCGGCTGAACTCCCATCCAGCCCGTCGGTTAGTTAGTTCCTTGGGGTGTGACATAGTGTGTCCTCTCCTTTGTGCCCGCTCGCCTCTCACTCTTTCTTACCCCTTGCTTCCCTCTCTCGCTTTCTCAACTCTCCTCTGCCCGCTGTGGTACCGCCCTTTACATCGCGTTCGCGGGGTACACGCATGGGTGCGCCGGTCTACTTTCGGTCACGCCCAGACTCTTCCACCAACCATCGGGGCAGAGGTGTGCATGGGGATGGTGGCGGCAACAGGCACCGGGTTCGATTGTACGGGACCGCTACGACCGAGCACGTGGCCGCGGGGAGAGGTATCGTCGTGGCCGCGGAGAGAGGTATCGTCGGGCCTCCGGCGGTGAATTTTGTGGTACGTCTGTAAGCCCGTTACCTCGTGGGACGCCAGGTGAGCGGGGGGCGATGAGCTTGAGGGTAGTGGACTTGGAAGGGGAAGGCAGGGAACCGAACCGTGACTAGTTATCCGCGGGGGAGTCGGCGCAAGCCGGGATCCCCTATTGTCAACACTCTTTAGTCAAGAGCAATTGGGCTTTGGGGGGCGTTCGTTTTCCCCTTGCGGTGGATCCGATTGACCGCGAACGGTGGTCCGGTGGAAGGGGGAGGAGAGTAGCAGCGAAGTGTGCCTCTCAGGTGTGCGTGGAGGTGAATCGCCTGCCCGAGGTCTTGCAGTGTTTGGGGCAATACCAACCCTACGCCCCCAAACCGGGCTTGTGTCCGCTCTCCGGTCCCGGGAAGCCGGCGACTGCCTACGGGCGGTGGGCCGTGGATTTCCCTCTGGTATAACCATGAGCGATTGGTGGAGCAATCGCTTTTGGCTGGACTCCGCCGCGTCGTCCCTGTAGGTAGGGTAGGGTAGGGTAGGGTAGGTAGGATAGGGGTTTTTGGTCGGAGGCTGCCCTTCAGGGCAAGGCTCCACGTCGACGAACGGGGGCGGCGATGCTACGTGTTCAGCTCTGGACGGGCCGCGGGACACGCTCCAAGTGCTAAGGTCGGCGGGTTCCAGGACACGAGCTCTGCTAAGCCCAACTCTGGACGGTGCAAGCTCCTCTCGGATGTACAAAGCTATTTAAATCACAGCGCCTCTCCCTGCATCTGCTCGTGTGTTTTCAGAATTCAGTCTGGAGTGCACTGCACCGCACTCGCGTTTTCGGTAGCAGCGCATGCGTAACCACCCTTTTGCTCTCGTCGGGTGTTTGTTTTTCGCGATCGTTCGTTGCCTGTGTAGCTGGCGGCTGGTATGTAGGGCGTTCGATTTCGCAGCAGTTTTTTTTTTTGTGCACCGTGGCAAAGCCTTTGCTCGCCGTATGAAGTTTTGATGACGTATCCCGCTGCCGCTTGTTTCTGCGATTGGCCTGGTTCAGGGCCACACAACGAAACCTGGTCACGAACCGTGCTCTCCCAGATATTGTTTGTGTTGATTGATTCTACCATGTGCGTGCCTTGTCACCTATATACTCTGAGCAGCTATAATACACACCTATTGTAGTTGCGCCTTACTTGCCAAACCCTTGCCCCTCCTGTCCTTTCCATCACCATGAATGTATGTACTTTGAAGAAGTCATTGGTACGAGGTGTTCTTAAACAGCATTTTATGCACACAAGCTCTATTTGTGCTAGTTCGGGGTGAGTAGAGACGAAAACTAAACGGCTACCCTTTTTTTCGCAAAGAGGCCGGATTTTATGCACGAAACTCAATTATCACAGCACAGCAATTTATTGATTCGTTTTCGAAATCTGGAGAACATAGCTCCCTTGTCCGAAGAGGCAGACAGACAGACAGACAGACAGACAGAAAATAGACACCGACAGGCATGCCTGAGCATCGACCCATTGTTGTATATTTTGTACATTGCGTGCCCGAGCATCGACACATTGTTGTATATTCTGTACTTCATTCCATATGTAAATACTGTACATCCAGGTTGGGAGAGTGACTGACAGGCACCAACAGACAGGAGAGACTACTGTAGCGTCTCCGTGGGATCATTGACGGTCAATACTCGAAACTTGCGACCCACTATTCCGCTGATTCTTAGCTTAACGGTACTGGTATCTAGCAAGTAAACGGGCGGCCCGGAAGGGACTTTGCCCCCGCCGCCCTTAGTAGCACTCAGTTCGATCTTTACAAGCCACGCAGATTCCCCCGATTCCATTCAGTTAATGTTACGAGCGGTGACGAGATGGATACTCGCTATAGCCAAATTGAGAAGGTGGTTGAAGCATCGCCCGGATTTGTTGTCCCGGGCATGCTTGTTTGACATGATGAAAAAGAAACGCCGGGCACCTCGTCGCTCCCTACTTACTGTAACAGACTCCGTATCGCCTACTCAGGCAACGTTTTCTTGTTTCAGGTTAAATATCCGGGCCCCCTTCCATACGAGCCCCCCGCCGGTGTCTCCAGAAGTCGGCAGCTATCGTTCGTACATTACACATGACAACCATCGTTACTCCTGATGTCGCTCATATTGCGTTGCATGTGTCATTCGGGCTGGAATCTTTACTGAGGAGGCTATTTTTTACCGATCTATTTTTGAACTACTGCACTTGGCCTCGTCATTGTCCCGATGAAATCTTAAAAGGGGCTGTGTGTCCGTAGCGGGCGTACCCCGTTGCGGCTATGTACGTAGACGTTTTACGGCCGGGTTGGGTCACTCGGCGTTTTTTTGTTTCCATCCTGAAAAGCACCAGTGTCAGCCACGACGTTGTGGAATACTTCTATAGCGCCAATACCACATGCTTCTTTCATACTTGTACTCCAATTCGCCTTGAGTACATCGGTTGCGCAGCATCGCGCCGGCCGCAAGACTGCTATCGCCGGTGAGGTCGTAGGGTGTGTCTGCCCTCCGCACGGAGGGATCAAGGCATACGCTCCCTGGGGGTTGCGTCATGTACTAGGTGAGCTCGCCTCTTGATCTGAGGCGTTCGAGATGACTGAGAGAAATGCAACAACGGAGGACAACTAACGAGCTGCCCGTGGGTTAGCTCTCGTTTGCCGCCTCCTTGGCTAATTCAGACGGTTGGGCTCCCGCTTGGATGGAATCACTGCATCATTATGCTTTGCTTCCATCGAGCGGGGACCCAATGGTCGTATTAGCCAAGAAGGCGGGATTCGGGTTGTCCTCCGGTGGGGCATGTCGATCTGGTCATCTTTGGCGTCTCGACACAAGGTGTTGAGCTCACCGAAACTTGCCCGCCCCGTGCCTGATGTACTACTAATTTCCACTACAATACATATTCAAGTGGTACTCGGCCCCACCTATGATATGACAAGGCGAATATGCATACAAATGTTGTCTCCAGTCGATCTTGGTTTTGACTGGATTCGAAAACGACCTTCATGAAGAGCACCCAGCGATCACACACGGGATAAAAAAAAGACCAATTGGGACTTGTCTTGACACGCAATCTACACTACTGTATGCGTACACCTCTTTTTTCACACCAACTTGAGACAAGATATTTCACAAGTCTCACTTCAAGACGAAACAGGCGACACCGCGGGTGCTTAACCAAGGTCATTGCGGTGCGGAGTCCCGACTCGGACATCTGCACCAGTAGAGAAGAGGCGTGCGCGTTGGCGCGCCCATATCTGCTGTTGCTGCGACCGTGCTGTCGAAGGCTGCAGCTGCTGCGGTTCGAAACGTCTGCAAATCGGGGTCCTTGCTAATTCACGGTCGACTGCTGTACGCGCGGTCACAGACCCAATCTCCCGAACTTCGGTTCGTCCGAAGCCGCCAGTGGTGCGAGTTTTCTTGCTGTCGGCCAGGAGTTCGGGGGATCGGGTCTATGACGGCGCGCAGAGCAGTGGATCGTGAGTTGGTGAATGGACCCAAGTATGTGGACTTTCGGGCCGCAGCTGCGGACGGACTTGGACAGCACGGCCCCAGCAACAGATCTGAGCCCCGAGGCCGAGCGCAAGGAAGACAACGATCTCTCTCTTCTGAGCGAGGCCTGCCTGTTTGCGGTTCAACAGTTGCAGCATGCCTGTTGTCTGCTGCCATCTCTACATCCCTCCCCGCCCAATGCATGCTTGATGAAGGGGACGGGAAGCACGCCGAACAGCAAACAACGAATACCATGTACTCAAGTAATTTTTCACGGTTGATGGCAAACTTTCGAAACGAAAAAACAAAAAACGGATCCAGATCATGAAGTACTTTTTTTCTGTAGGGCGGGGGTGTAATGTAATGTAACATCGACGAGCAAACCAGGCTCAACGTGAAGTACAGGACAACGGCACACACAAAACACGAACACAAATCACAAAACAATGGAGCACGTTTTATCCCAGCAGGTTGGGTTTGCCACTCTCTAGGCTTTTGCGCGGCACGGCGTTGGGGGTGTTGCGTTTGTTTGGACTTGTTACGGTCGTGTTTTTGGCGTTCCACGGAGTACACCTGTACACCTGTACTCCTGCAAGCGTTCGGTTCCTAAGCATGCCATTCGTCGGCTACGGCTAGAAACGTTGCGGTAATTATCCTCCCCATGGAGGAGAAGCGTGTTTGCGAGGGTCGCTGTTCCCGTACAACGGTGTTGGTGCGGCGTGGTGCTCCCAGGGCGGAATTCTGAAAAAAAAAACACAATAAGAGGGGTCTTGGAGAACGCATTTTTTTTTTTTTCGTGATTCAATACATCCGAGAGGTTCGTGCACCGGAACGAGGAGGCGAGGCCATCGTGTCTTGAGATACCCGCGGCACCCACGGCTCTGCCCATCTGTTCAGCAGCCAGCCCATCAACCTTTCGTCAACGTGCGTAGCTGCCGTCGCGCCAGACCCCCGGGACCGTCGGCGGAGGGAGGCAACGGAAACGGTCACAATCCCCGGATGGGAAGCGGTCGGGTGTGGTTGCTCCGGCGCTCAAGATTTTCGTTGTAGGTGTCGGCTCCGCGTAAGTATGTCTGAAGCATGCCGCTCTTCTCTCATTACCCTGGGTGCCGGGCCGTTAAGCTGTGAGCAAAGGTCATGATTCGCTACCGCTCGGGAAATGCATGCTGCCGCAAGGTAGCGGAGAACAAACCTTGCGTGCTCGATTCGCACTTGCCACGAGAGGATTGGGAACGGAGAGGCTAGTCTAGCGTTCACCTCTCTGTTTGACCTGGATGAGGACGCCCCTCCTGCTTTGACCCCTTTCTCTCATCTCCCACGAGCGTACTCGGCATCTTCCAGGGTTGATGCGCGTTTCTATGCGCGCGTCTTCTTTCACCGGTGGGGGCGGCAGGAGGGAGGGGAGTCGAGGATGGGGCGGTAGATGCGCATCCTCGAGACCTCCCTCGCGCCGGAGGCTATCCGGGTTGGGGGGCGGTGGCGGTGGCAGTAGGAGAGGGCGGAGGGAGAGCCTACTGCCTATCGTTGCCGCAGCCGTGTGGGAGGGGGATGAAGGCCCGCTGCTATACAGAGGACCATCACCAGTTGTATAGCACCGGCGGCGCCTTGTGTGATGCCAACGTCACACGCGTCCTCCTTCACCACACACCCCCGGCTCCATGGCTCCCGACAAGTTCGCTTGGATACACTCCGTTATCCAGGTTGGTTGTGGTTTCTGTCTTGTGTGGAAGTTGCGTTTCGGCGTGATGTGGCTTTTACGTACTCCGTTGTTGGTTAGGGACCAGTCGATCTTTGAGGATGGAATGAGGAGGCGTGTGAGACCACCAGATGTCAAGGTAACCGCGTGTTTTTCTAATTTCTTTCTGTTCGTGGCGTGATTGCTTGTACTACAACACCCCCGCGCAGCTCGTGCGCCGGTCGATGTTCTCACCTCCAGCAATGCCCCGCTTGCCTTCCTTGGTCAACGGTTTGATCTCCTCTTGCTGCCACCGGTGGCTTGCAGGCAAGGGGCCTACGGGGGCGGTGGGAGGCGTGTCGAGGATATGATGGTGGATAGGCATCCTCGACAGCTCCCTCGCGCCCTACGTCTTGCAAGGCAGGGGTCGGTGGTGGTGGTAGGGCAGTAGAGAGGACTGAGGGAGAGTCTCTACTGCTGCCGCTGTCAACAGGTGTGTTAGAGGTGGACGAGGCCCGCCGCTGTAACGAGGACTATCACCCGTGTTACGGCGGCGTTGGCGCCTGATGCGATTCCAACGTCGCATGCGTCTTACCGGAGCATACCTGCCCGACTCAAGGGGCGGCCGGAGCGGAGTCGAGGATATGCTGGCGGTTGCGCATCCTCGATAGCTCCCTCGCGCTCTACGTCTTGCAAGGCAGGGGTCGGTGGCGGTGGTAGGGCAGTAGAGAGGACGGAGGGAGAGTCTCTACTGCTGCCGCTGTCAACAGGTGTGTTAGAGGTGGACGAGGCCCCCCGCTGTAACGAGGACTATCACCCGTGTTACGGCGGCGTTGGCGCCTGATGCGATTCCAACGTCCCATGCGTCTTACCGGAGCACGCCTTCCCGGCTCCATGGCTCCTGCCAATCCGCTTGGATTACTCCGTTTGCCAGGTTGGTTGTCGTTTTTGTCTTGTGTTTCCCCCCCCGCGTCATATAGGCATGATTGTCACCGTTGCCTTTTCGGGTGATGTGGGCTTTTTCTCCTTTGTCTTTGAACGTGAAATGAGGACGGCATGCGAGACACCAGGTGTTAACTTGCATCGTGTTTTTCTATTTAGCTTCGTTTCGTGCCGCATGGTTGCTTGAGTACAACACCCCCGCCGACTGCTACGCCGGTGCATGTACTCACCTCCAGCAATGCCCCGCTTACCTTTCCTTCACCCATGGTTTGCTATCGTCTTGCGGCCACCGGTGGTTTTTAGGCGAGGGGCCTACAAGCGACCGAGAGCGCGTTCTCGCTCTCGGCGCACCCCTGCTGGCCCGGAGTCTTCTCCTCGGCGGTGTTCGGCGAAGCATGGGTGGAGAGCTTCTCTGGTAATCTACGTACTACTGCTGCTGTAGCCCCTTCGTTGCCTCGAAAGTGTTTTCAAATCGTGATACATGCTGGATAGAAACGCCAGTGTTGTTCTCACACGCCGCTCGGCAAATCTCACTCACTCTACCTGCACGTGTACTCCTTCCCTCGCGCCCTGCCTGCCTCACGCGTCTGGCCTGATTTTCTAACCGTTCCCTCTCGCATTTTGAAACTTTTTGAATCGCACGTCCAACACACGGCGATGTTGAATCTCCGAAATCTGATCTCCGGACGACTCGTGTCTTTCTCGACCTCGAGAGAGTGAATTGAACATCCTTTTGTTGTTTCTGGCGTCTGCTACATCGGGTGTTTTTTTTTTGTTGTCTTTCGAATTGCCATTTTGCATTAATGTTTCTCTTCATACGCGGGGAAGAGAGAGAAACCACACTGACAGAAGGCGTGCGCCTGTCCTACCGTGTCTCTGTCCATGGGTACTACTGTCTTTCTCTCTCTTCCCTAAGAAAAGAGCCCGGGGTTTCTCTTTCCACCGGTGTGGGGAACTCTTCCTACTGTACGGAACATCTCAGACGACCCAGTCCCCACATGGTACTCTACCATTTACTCTACCCATTTCGAGGTCACCATGAGAGTCTCACTACAAGTGGAAAATCGTCTTTCCTTCCCGCTACCCCCACGCCGTGTTCTTCCCCATATCCAACGCTTCCTGTCCTAGTTGCTGCTCCTGCCAACGAATGTTGGGCCAGTACGGGTGCAAGTTTGAGGCGATTTCGTCGTGCTTGCATCTCGAGAAACCATCAGACAACGTGTTGGCCGCGCCCTTGATGTGCTCCGCCCTCAAACGCCACTCGCTCCGTATTTCCAAGGACCCAAGCACCCGACCTAGGCTCCTTTGCTCCCCGTCATTTGTTAACTCAGTGGACGGCACTCATGTTGTCTCCTCTCATCCAGGTGCTCTGCCCCGGGAACTGTGGCCTCCCTCCCGCCTACACGGTCAACACCCATGCCGTGGCTACCATGCCCAGCAACTCGAACACGTTCATCGACAAATCATTTCGAGAGAGTACCCGGTTGCGGAGGCGCACCCGCATGTCATCCGTGAAACCTATCTATCCTCCACTGACCAGTCTCTAGGCAAAACACTCCCACGCCGTCCCCACTATTATAGCATCGCTCACAAGTGTTGGAGACGGCGCCCGAAAAAAGGAGCAGTGCAAGGGCGCCTCTAACCGCGTGATTCCATCCGACCCTGTAGCCGTGGCCACGACTTTCCTCCAAAAGGCCCAAGTCTTCATGAAACTCTCGACCCACCGCAGGCAGGTTTGTTGCTTGCCTCCTACCACAAAGCCGGTCCCCGTATCTCCCCCTGCTTTCAGTGGCGCTATCCCGAACTGGTTCGGAATGCGGCGTACGAAAAACTTGCCTGGTATTTAACCGCTTCGCACAAGTGCAGCAACTTTCCCAATAACGACCTCACCACTTTCACAGTGGCTACCGGCCTCTCTACCGCCAACATCGCCCGCAATTGCGCAACCTTCTCTTGTGACATCGAAGTCGTCATCGCCACTGATGTATCGATCACCCATCCTAATTAGCGTGTCCGTGCGCGTATCCCACGACGTGCGTTTCTCCGTAAAAAAGAGGGGAGGCTTCCCCTCGTTGCGGTTGCCGAATAAGCGAAAGCCGTCGGACGCAAATGAACGAGTCGCGCGCAGACATCGTCTCCCCTGCAAGAACCTCTCAAGCTCTACGAAAAACGCATCGTGTGCGTAGGTATGTACGCGCACCCAGAGGTTGTTGCGGATACCCCGAACCCCGAGGAAAAATATAATCCAGCGGCAACCTTCCGCGCGCTTCGTCCTCTCCGGGTGGCTCTTCACAGACATGACTGGTGGCCTCCCGATCTTCCGGGATGGTTACTGCGGACGCGACAGTCGTCTTGTTGTGTGCACGTTATTCGGCGGACGCACACACGCCCCACGACGCCGGGGAGCTAGTGCACCCAAACTGGAGACATCGGTCTACAATTACAAGATCCTCGTACACATGCAAACCAAACGGCATTCGAATGGCGCCATTTAGAATCACCAACTCGGTCCGTTAGGTTATTCTGGCCCCGCCGCTGATCGACGTTTTTTATCGCGGCCCTTCGGAACGGCCGCTCGGCGGCAAAATGCCCCGCGTATCAGCGGTTGCAAGTGCATGATGGAGCCTGCGTCTGCAAAAGCATATCTATGCGCAAGAACGTTTCGTTCAGCAATGACATCCGAATCATCTGCGAGCTATGTACTGCCGCTCGGCCCTTGGCCGACAGCTTCATGTATTGCACACCCACAACGGCAAACCGCACGACTGTGCAGGGTTGAATCAGTAGTTCATGTCTGGGTTCTTCGAATGTTGTCGACAGCCGGGTTGGTTGCGGTGACACCACCTTTGGCGGAGTTGTTATTATTTTTTTTTAATGCAAATGTACCACGGATGACGGCACACAGCACGCCCCCTGACCTCAAGTCGAACAATCCCGAAACCGTATCGTTCGCTTGGTGTGTCGTTCCCATCGTAGATTAATCGAGCGTGGGATCGGCCCCAGGGGGTGTGGTATCTTATGTCACCTGCTGTAATCCGCAAAAAGATAAATTTCATTGGGCGGCATTGGGTGCGTTCTGCCACTGCTGCTCAGCCCGTGATTGACAGCTGCAGCGATTATGCGCACCACAACGGCATACGGCACTAGTGTACACGTTTGAAACATTAGGTTGTATTCTCGATGTAATCGTATCTGCGCCGCTGCTCTTCGACTGCTGTCGACACCCAAGCGGGTTGCAAGCCCACTCTTGGCGGCAGCTGTATGCGACAAGTATCGGAGATGCTACTGCGCTTCGGTGACTGACCGACGGCTGCGACGGACACTCGTGACCTCGCAGCGGCAAATTGCATCGCATGGGCGTGTGCGCGCCAGCGGTGCACTTCGAACCAGTACCCCGGTGTGCGTGTGTGTCGTGTGGCACACCACCACCCATCGTTTCTCTCGGTGGACAAGGGTGGACGAGTACACCTAGAAAAGTGAACACCAAAGGGCGTCGTGTGCCATCAGCATGAGAATGGCTTCGCCGTACCTGACATATCGCTAGTTCGAGAAACATGCGTCAGTCCCCGCTCTCGGCTCCAAGAACATTAAAGAACACAACTTCTTGGCCTTTCAAACTGGTCACGCTTTACTATCCCTCTCGCTGAGTTCATCTACTACTGTGGCCTAGTTCTGCTATTCCACGCTGTCCAGCGGGACTTGTCCTTGCACGTGACGTCCCCGAGAAAGTGACCACTCCAGGGAAACCTCCCAATCTGATACCCCGAAATACAGGAACAAGAAAGCGTCTGGAAAATTCAACGGTTTCAATAAACAGTAGCCGGTCGCCCCGGTGGTCTAGTAGGTAGCCTCGGAACCTTCTAGAGGTCAGGTCAGGGGTTCGAATCCCGGCGTAAGCGAGCTTTTCTTGCAAAGTGAGTTTTTCTCTCGCTTCCGCACTTGGCTTAGTGGATAGCGCTAGTTCGTGTGTACACAGAGGGAAGAGAGTGCTGAACTCATCTCGCATTAAAAATCGAAGGCAAAGTACCGCAGGAGGGGACGGTAGAGAGGGGCTCTTCTGTGTGACCACGGGTTGGTGTAAACGGCACTAGTGCTGTGAGCGCTGATTTGAAGTGAAGACAAAAAAAAAAAAATCTTGCATCGGCTATGTCTGCCTCACCAAACTTGCTATTTGTATGTGTTCATTTTCAGTTGTTTCACTCTCCTGAAAAAATGCTCTCACCGACCTGATGTGTTCGTCAGATAAATCATGCCGCTATCCTTCTTTTTTTTTTGCGTTGACGACCCTTTGGCCCCCACCTACCTTCTTTCAGGAATGAAGGAGCTCGAGGGGTTGATGGAGCCCGTGCAATTGACGCCCATCAGCACATCAGCATCAACAGGATGTATATAAGAACATCTGTGTATGTATACTTTGATGAAGCGGTGGAAATAGAGGGCCATAGATTAGACGATGCCTATCCTTTTTGTTGTTCCGTAGCATTTTTTTCTTTCGCGGGTTCGACGGTCCCGGCGTGACGGCAGCAGGGTAGAGGCGGAGGGAAGAACGCGGGAGACTTGGTTCGAGGGGTGGAAATGGCGGGCCATAGATTAGAGGATGCCTGTTCTTTTTTTTTTTTGGGGGGGGGGTTGTTGCTGAATCAACTATCTCGGGGTGACGGCTAAAGGGTAGAGGCGGAGGGAAGAACGAGAGAGGCGAGAGCCCGAAAAGAAAGAAAAAGGAAACAAAGAAGGAAAAGAAAACAAAAAGGGAAAAAGAAGAAAAAGAAGAAAAACATGTATGTGGTTTCATTTTAATCGTTTTAGTTGTTCTCGCGTGTCGAGCGGGATCGGTGGGCTCTGTGGATCGATCTCTCTATCGATCACATTTGTCCGGCGGCGAGTTGCTTGCTGAAAAGTCCGACGTGTTGGTGGCATTTGTCTCGATCGCGGTTGATATCTTGAATTTGTCCTCGTCCTTTCATTCTCTTTCGATTTTTCGGGAAATGCACTTGGAGTTTTTCCTGCGTCAGTTTGACTAGTGAAATGTTGAAGTTGCTCAGCGGAGATTGTAACCGCGTATTCGTGAAGACAACCGTAATCGCAAAAAGTCTGCCGCAACGAGATGACGCGAATGACGTGCACCAAAATAGTTTTGTTCGGTGCAATACCCTCAGCATTGAAGCGGGTTTTCGAAAGGATGGACCAATGTGGTGTTTTGGGGGCTCAAAGGCGGATTGGGAGGGCGCGAGGGAGGGAGGGACTGAGGAACGGGGCAGAGAGAAAGGGAGGCAGAAGCGAGAACCCCAAAAAGGAAAACGAAAAAAAAGGGAAAAGTCGAAAAGCAAAGAAAAAGGAAAAATTTGAGGAAAATAATAACAGAAAAAGGGGCGGAAGAATGTACCGGAAATGGCACCAAGGAAAACTACCGAGGGTTGCGTGGTGGGCTGACGAGACGAAGCACCCTCAGTGAAATTAGTGTCGAAACGGGCTTTGGGATTGTGATCTGCGCTTGTGTTTTGAGGGTTTCAGAGATTGAGAGGGAGGGGGGAGACGTGACAGAGCGAGAGAGAAAGAGCGCGGGGGGGGGGCTGAGAAGGGAAAGAGAGAGGGGGCGTGGGAGAAGCAAAGGGCCCTTCAAAAAGAAAAACAAAGAAGAAGGGAAAAAAGAAACAGAAAAAGCGAGTGGGAGAAAAAAGTACTTCGGAAAATGGCATGAAGCGGCGACGCTTCCAGTGATCTTGCTGAGAGTGAACGACGCCTGGTGGGAGGGTCGAGAGTGAACGGACTTTGGGTTGACGAAGAGCGGCTCGACAACGGTGATTGCAAACGAACTACTCGCAGCTACTGGTGTATTTTCTCTTGTGTTCACTTTTCTGGTGTTTAACACGAGGTCCGGTGTATTTTCATGTGTTGGCGTGCGGCCGAGGCGAGAGTCCGTGAGGTGGCGAAACATGGCATGGAATACTCCGGCAAAGGGATGCCGGAGATTGGGTGTCTTATACCGAGGAGGGGAGAGAGATAGACGGGAAGGGTGAGAGAGAGAGAGGAGTGTGAGGGAGAGGGAGAGGGTGAGAGAAGTTGGGAAGGGGTTCGAACGATTCACGTTCAGTTCGGAAGTTTTGTATACTTCTATTCTAGTCGGTGGGACGACGGTTTTCGTCGATGTTTGGGGGGGAGATTTCGTAGCAATTAGGGTGGGTTCGCCGGACTTGCCGTATCGTGACGATGTATACGAGCAGGGGGGGTGATGGATATACCCGTAGCGTGGCACGATACATATATGTTGGGCACTTGTCTACGGTGAATGTTATTACTTTGGGGTTATTTCCTGGGTTCTGCCATGAGTTACGGCACACAGATAGAGAGTGGGAGGGAGGGAGAGAAGATGTGTGTAGTATGATAGAGTGAGTGAGTGAGAGAGAAAGTGAGAGAGAGAGAGGGGGGGGGGGGGGGACTAATGGAAACAGTTCCATCTCGGTTCGCCTTTGCCGAGATGCTTCCGACTCCTTCCACAGAACCACCAGCTGAGATCCATCCGATTCTTCTCCGGTCACGCGCGTTGTGATACATGCCCCGAACCGGTGGTGACTTGCCTTTCGTGGCGTGCGTTCAACAGGGTGGTACAACAAGACTCAAATCGATATGGGCACGCGCCGTGAATATTGTTGTTGAAACTCATGGTGCTGTTGGACCCGCCCCTCTCGCGGGGCCATCACCACAGGACAGGTTGTAACAGGGCGACCTCTCTAGAGTTGTGCAACGTGGGAAAATGACACCGATCCCCACATATTCCCAGCGTTCGGTGCCGCTAATAAACATCTCCCTCACGTCGAAGCAAGACCGTTCCAACTATTTGGCGTTGCTGGAAGTGATGCGTGTCATCAAATGCACTAGGGAAAGAGCAAGAATGATTTCGATTAATGTTGGAAGACACAGGAATCGCGGTGTACAGTACGTTGGACAAAATACTCGTTGCCAATCACGTATTTCACGCTCTGGAACTTCAGACGATGCGATCAAAAGGTACTTAAACTTCCTTCGAAGGTGGCGACCAAAGTCACGCTCTCGTTCAAAGCAAATCCATACCGACCCACCCCCGAACGATAGTCAATCTTCCCGGCCAATATATGTCTCCTGATACATTCTTCGACACGCTGCTGTGTGCATGTTGGATGGAATTCACTCTCCTGGTGACCATTGGGTTGTCATTTCCAATAAGCCGGTGAAGACATCGTCAACGATAGGGATAAATGACAGGGGTAGAGAGAAAGATCAACGAGTAAAGTCAATGTGTGTATGCGCGAGATATTGTGCGGAGGTACCAAGGTATTGATTGGCTCGAAACTCCGTCTTGGTGGCGCCCAAACAACCTCCAGTGAAGGTTGGGAAATTGTTATCACAACAATTTTCACGTCCAAACACTTAAGTAAGGAGGAGCTCGCGGGAGGGCTAACGCGGGGAAGCTGGAAGAAGGTGTAGATTTGTTTGAGGCGGAAGGCAATAAACGAACTGAGGTTTATTGAAACAATTCCGCTTGCCATGCCGTCTATGTCAGGGTACCCGGGAAAGTACTATGTGGTACGGGGCCGCTCGAACGGATCTGATATCAGAAAACTGCTCATTGACTTGAATTTTCATCGGAGGTGGATTTGCTACCTTCGCGCTGTATGTCACTGCGTGTAGACGTGACCATCATCGAGCCTGCTGTTGAACGGGCATGCGGCTTCCTACCTCCCGTGAATTGAGTTCACGTTTACATCATGCTACCCGTTTCTTCCGCTCTACCTGCGATCGGCATCTGTTCATGAAATGGAGAAAACAGCGCGTTCGCTGGTCGTGAAAAGCATGTCCTCATGAACAACCTATTCGAAGACAGCTAGCCTTCCAACTGCAACCCCGTCCGTCGTTTTCATTCGTGAAGCATTTAATTGTTGAAGTTGGCCGATCACCGGGCGGGTCTTCACTTGTCGGAGGTGGACATCCGTTCACCATGGGCTCCCGGCGCCGGTCCTAGGGGTGTTGATGGTGTAGACTGTTTGTCCGTATTAAATCGTTTTTTTCCAGGGAGTCGCTGCAGTGGATGCCACTCCTGTCCGTTCTTCAACGAAGCGTAGCTCTCGAAATAAGATGAGAAATAGATGATAGCCATCTTCCTCCTACATGTTGACAACAGGGCGGTGTCGCGATGAACCCGAGCGGTGTTCGGTCCACTTGTTCTTCTGCCCCATTTCATTTGCGTACTGACGACCGGTATCCTGTAGGTACATTTTTGCCAGGTTTCAAGGAAAGTTGAACAAATGTCTTTGGACGTGTGTGTGTAGTACTGCGTGATACACCGGCAGAGACAAGTCCCAGTCGCTGCTCTGTGCGACAGCTAGATGAGTAGTTTGTTCCGGAGGAACGCTTCCCAACCGCTCTTCTTGTGCATCTCATGTGCGCTCCTTGGGTCGTGTTCGCAATTCGGCAAGGGCCGCAAACAAGATACGCTAGGGAACCACGCGATCACGTGAGGCGCCTGACGTGTATAGCGTGTCCTCTTTCGAACGTTTGTGGGTAGTCGTGCAGATAAGGTCAAAACGAATATGCTAATACTGTAGCATACTAGCGGTCGGCCAAGTGTCAATGCGTGCGTTGAAACTGGGAAGTGACATTGCGTGCATGGAAATTGATCGCCTTGGACATTTAGCGCCGAATATCTCGGCAGACGTAGCCCGCCTCATGCATTGTGATTCAACCGTCGCCGTAGCTGTGTCGTTGACGACAGCAGGCAGTGCCTACACGGACGCGCATCAAGCCAGGTCGCTTGACATGTCACTTATCTCTCAAGCATCCCTTTGACGCACCTACCCCTCTCGCCCGATTGATCCGGACAGGTGCTCGACAGTGATGCCCGTGGACTTCTACGGCCGTCGCCTGACTCCCGACGACGAGAGCGATCCTCTTCACGTCGCGTGTAGTTTCGAGATCTTAAAGGAGGACGCATAATTACCATCGGAAGAAGAGGACACGATGGTCGACCAGGACCGCCATCTTGGAGGTGGAAGCACCCGGTGAACTGGAAGACCGGGAGTGGCAGCATTCCCAAGTGCGTTCCGTATCGTTTAAAGGGTTGTTGTTGGTGTTGCTGGTTATGTGAGATAGATGGGAAAAAGATGGTCGTCATGATCCCCAATTAGGATCTCCTTCCCACCACGGCCCCCTTTGAAACTCAACAACTCGTGTGGTTGGTGTTGTCGAGAAGTGATACCTGGCCACGTAGGACTCATGGTGGATGGAATCGTAGAGAGAGGATTGGCTTTAACGGTGGGCACAAAAGCTGTCGAAACCCTGACCGAAGTAGGCTTGGTAGATCTAAACACTTGCTGTTCGGCCAGGTGCGGCGATTGATGCCGACGTGTCAAAGTGCCCCTCAGGTAATGCGTTCGAGCAAAGGTGCCTATCAGTAGGCTCGCTGTTTCGGAGAGACGAGTTGATCAGGCACAACGTACTAGTTATGGTTTCGTTGACACGCGGCGTGGACTGCACCAGGGTCGCCTAGGTCTCAACAGTGCGTATCAGCCAGCTCGTTTATGGCGGACGGGTCCGTGGGGGTCCGTTGGCGCGGTCCTGCGCCGTGTCTCGACCTAATGTTGTCGTACATTCAACCGCCTCCTTCTATGTACTTGGATGTGGTCTCGCAACACAACAGGCGGGAACGCAACGAGAAGGACGGGGGAGACTTCGGCGACACGGAAAAAGCGGGTCCGGAGGGGGCCGGGCTGCGGAGGAAAGACACGACCGGGCGGCGAGTAAGGCGATGCCTCGAAAGGGTCGTGCGGCAATTCCCGGGGGGAGCAGGGGAGGCTATCTGCACCGACGCGCACCACACGCAGCATCAGCTGTCCAAGTTGCGGCAGATATTAATTTGTTGGCTTCTGTTTTCTTTCCGTTTCTTTCCCCCTCTGATTTGCACCCTCCGGCACTGCTGCCACGTTGTGCATTTCGCGGGTAGTTGAGGCAGGAAGCTGCGCTTTGTTTTTCGGTAGCGCACATTGATTTTGTTGGCTTCTGTTTTCTTTCTGTTTCTTTTCCCCTCTGATTTGCACCCTCCGGCACTGCTGCCAGGTGATGCATTTCGAGGGTAGTTGAGGCAGGAAGCTACGCTTTGCTTGTCGGTGGGGTGCATCACGCGTGGATTTCGTTCGCTTTTAGCGCCAGCAATCAAGCAAAATGCCGTGGCTTTACAGTAGTTCTCACTCTCCCATTCATTCATTCGTGGATTCGGCTGTGGAATCGTTCAAATCTATCTTCCGTTGCTTCGGAGTATCTTTCATTTGGGCTGAATATGCTGCGCTGGACGTCCGTATTCCCCGGCATGACACCACATAGATAGAAGGGAGGAGAGTGAAATATACACTGGTAATTACTCGCCACCTTGAATGGGGATGATGTTCGGCGACTGCGAAGCTGCGACACATGGAACGGATGTCCGCACCTGGACCAGCAAGACCGAGCGAAGAAACATGGGTTGGCAAGCCGTATGATATTCGGCGGAACCTCACTGTTGCTGTCCCTTCCGAACGTACCACTGACTGACAAATGTATCCCGCTCTCAGCTCGTAGCCGTTGATGTTGCCGGCTATGTGCCCACTATTCTTACAGACACCGTCCGGACCCCATACATATCAGGATAGTACATTTATTACACCACACCACAGCTGATTGTGACGTCATACAAACCGGCGAAGGGAACCCGAGAGAACCAGGAGACTGACCAGGAGACCAGGAGAAAAGGAGAACCAAAAAAAAGCTTGATTTCGGAACTCGGAACAATACGCCGGCGGTTCTTGACACAGCTCACACCTGTGTAAAATGCGAGACGCTCGGGTCGTGCCCGCTACATTGTTCCCTTCCTTCCGGGAGCCGTAAGGGTCGTGCCCGCTACATTGTTCCCGTCCGGGAGTCGAAAGAACGACAGGAATCGACCCTGAAATAGAATTGCACACCAACCGGTCTGCGGTTGGAAAAGATTATTTATTCGGCAAGATTATTACGCTGCTGTATTGCTTATTGTGCCCCCCGCCCCCCCCCCCCCCCCCCCCTCCAAATTGAACTGTACCGGCCACCCGAAGGGGCCGCCTGGTCCTGGAT
>FN649748.1:2183427-2210434 GCA_000310025.1 Ectocarpus siliculosus
TTGCTGCTCATCCACAGCAGTAGTAACCCTGTGTCTCCATCGAGCTTTCTCGAATGCTAACCACATACTACTCCTATAGAGTCTACAGTAGGCCAACTCCTACAGCATGTGGAATAAAGTAGGACACAGAACTAATGCGGCAGTTTATAAGGTCGTAGTGGGTATATCTCGAATGGGTAGTCTTTCTGTGTGTGTTTTTATATTAACACATAAACACACACAGAAAGACTACCCATTCGAGATATACCCACTACGACCTTATAAACTGCCGCATTAGTTCTGTGTCCTACTTTATTCCACATGCTGTAGGAGTTGGCCTACTGTAGACTCTATAGGAGTAGTATGTGGTTAGCATTCGAGAAAGCTCGATGGAGACACAGGGTTACTACTGCTGTGGATGAGCAGCAGCAGAGTACGTATTTTGCACCTATTGGCCACTGTGTGTGCGTTTTAGCTGATGGACAGTACCGGAATACCGATATCTTCTTAGATAGGGAGATAAACATACCAGGCAAACACGCTCGTAGTAAACAGGCTCTCCCGGCAGGGGGATTCAAGGTTGCGATGCGCCAACGGAGCCAGGGGATATAAATATAATAGTTGCCAAACAAACCAATTATATGTAGTCTACAGTGGAACCAAACAAGTTGTTTGTGGAGTACAGCAGGTAGTCTACACTCCTGCTGTACGAATGTCATAGGAAAAGGAGTTTGGGTGATCTTACCTCCGCGTGGCCCCACATCATGCTACTTGTCCGCTATGTTGTACAACGAAACGCCTTTCGTGGCCACGCTTGCTTGTCTTTCGAAAGGAGCTTTGTGCTGTGATCGGGCTATACAAATCTCACCCGGAAACACTGGGGCTTGCCGGAGAACAAGGGAAATGTTTGGCCGAACGGGCCAACAAGCTCTGGCAAGAGCTACATGAAGCACAATTTACGGACAAGGACGCCATGGATGTCGAAGATCAAAAACCGGCGGCGACGGAGCCGGACTTGACGGCCGAACTGCGGGCTACCCCGCAGCAATCCGGGATAACTAATGCTTTCGGGGGCCTGAAAACATAAACTTCATTCCAGACGCTCCTTGCAGGTGTGTTTCCATGTGAGACTCTTAGTCGGTAAACGCGAGAAAGTCGGTACAGCAGCAGTAGTACGATAAAGACGGGCCTGGAGATGGGGACCGTCGAATTCGGGTCGAGCCTCAATCTCGTATTTTGCATATATGTATTTTGGGCAGAAGGATCAGCCGAAGTCCGCCAATTTCTTAAAACGGATAATATTCCTTGAGGCTTTCGCATCCTGCTGATTCTCTTATTATTTTTTTCTTTTTTTCTCATTTCTGGCGAAGAAAACAAAACACACCAAGCCACCATGCAGCATACGACGGACAGCTCAGCGTAGCGAACATTGGGGATTGTGGCAGTACAGCAGCAGTGGGTAGCGCCGCCCGCGGCGGCGCTGGGGGCGGGGGGCGCCGCGGAAGATAACCACTCTCCCCCCTACCAAATAATTACATGAGGGAACTGCCACATGTAGGGGTGGGAACTGTGGCAGCAGCAGCAGCAGTGGGACGTTTCTTATTCGACGCGCGCCTATCCTTGTTTCTTGTGTCTTGGGGGTATCGCACTATCATGTTTCGTATTGGGACGTGTCTTCAGCTGTGTAGCCGAGATTGAGCTTTTTCTCTTTGCCCTTTTTTCTTAGTTTTCGAAAACGTTTGAGCTAATTTTTCTTAACAGATTTTGTCTTTATTGCGGTCCCGTTCTGTGGTACCAGCCAACAACAGGAGTACAGAGCGCATGGTACCTCCCCTATGCGTAGAACGTATTGTAGAACCACCCAAACAACTTTCGTTCCACCAAGCATCGCTGCACGAACGGCGAACGAGTAGGGCCAATAGCTACAGAAGCTACGATAGTGCTATCTGTAGTGGTACGAAAGTAATGCTGGTGTGAAGCCGAACGTGTGTTTGTATCTGAGGAGGGATTTTTCCTCGACTGAGATGTCGCTCTCTTTCGGCCACCTGCTCCATGTTTATGGTATGTGTCCATATTTTCTGTCATCACGCAGGACGTTTCACCCGGGTCACGAGCGATTGGACGATATGCCTTGTCGGCCCTCAATTGGACTGCGACCGATGATGGACATAGACTATGTCAACATGTTCGGAGACGGCAATGCGGCGCCGTTGATCCCGAGCAATAGCCATCTTCTTTCTAACGAGCACGTTGATCTCTCTCCCTCCCTCGTAGGTTCCCGATTCTATGTTTTGAATTTCTGCATTCATCCCCAGCTTGTGTGCAAGCGTGAGGAAGGAAGGATTCATGCAACAACTATGCTCGAGGAGGGTGAAACATCGCCAACGAATTTCACTCTTCCATGACAGGCACATGGCGGTGTGTTCGCCTGCATGGGGGTCAAGGGAGTGAGTATGGGGTGGCTTAGGGAACAAGCGCACCTTCATGGTTTCAAATAGAAGTGCAGTACTGTAGGTGAAATGTGAAGTGAATTCAGGTCGCAGGTAGCCTTTGCTTGTTACCTGTGCGCTCGGCCAACAAACAATGAGACTGATGTGCTGCGAAGAAGTAAACGGAAAGTTGTCTTACATTGATTGGTAGTTTATGCACAGGATGGGTAACACAGTAGTACCGAATTCACGTTTGAGAAGGCCCACCCAAGTTGACAAAAATATAAAAAAAGGGGGGAATCGTTGTTGTTGTGCTTGTTTTTGTTGTTGTTGTTGCGTTTGATCATTCTTGTCGCGAATGGTCCCCATTACAAAAGAATGTTGTACAACGCTCGTCGTTTGTGTATGTGTTGTCAAGTTGTTGTCTGGTTCAATTTATATGCATGGATGGGCGCATGTTCTTTTCGCGGAGATTCGTGCGTAGGCTACGAATGTATTCTCGTTGGAAGTGCATGGCCATGTCCGTGTGTTTCTTTGCGGTGGACAAGTGGCGGTGTAGCTGTTGGTGTTCTGTGTTTTGTTTGTCCATGTTTCCGAAGGGAATTTTGCAGGTGAGTTCCTGTGCTCGCAAGGCACTTGATATTCTGAGAGGTTGGGAGGACCCAGGTCAAACCCGCCATGCTATTGTCGCCACGTCGTTACCTTTGTAGAGGGCAAAAACAACGAAATTTTCGAACGAAATTGTCCATTTTGAACAATAAATTCCGGTAGTAGTATGCATGCGGACGTCCGGCCATGCGGATGTGTGAATACAAGTGGTTGGCGTTTCGTTGCTGCTTTCTGAGGTTCACGGTTCACCAGTTCTTTTGTAGAAGACGAACCACCCAGGAACGCTCGTTGGAAAGGAATGGCCACGTGTCCGTCAATAAATTGCCCTTCCAATGCGAGGTCCGGTTTCCTTTGAGCGTGCGTGCGTGCGTTGTTGGTTATGACGAACGAAGTGTTCTCGAAATCAAACGGCACAAGACTTGTATTGCGCGAACAGTTGGCGTGCGTTTTTTTTGCCGAGACAAGTACTTGCGGAATTCGCCAAGACTATAAATTGGTCATGGTCACTATTGCACCCACTTGACTTGTTGTCTGCAGCGTCGGCTTAATTTGCTTGTTTTCCAATCTCTGCTGCCTGTCTGTCGGTACTGGCTGCTTCTTTCACGCCTACCCTACAGCATCAGAGCATCATCAGTAGCATGTAGAAGAAGTCCTCTGTGTTAGACTAAACGATTGTTGTACGTTTCACTAGTGCGGGCCGTTCTGTTCTTCAGGCTGTATGTTGTAGCGCCATGTCCTATGAACGAAACAATCTCATGTGCCACACGAGATTATTTTTGGCACCAAACACAGCTCGGTACGACAGGAGGGCACAAAGCGCAAACATTCCCAGGGATGATGACACATTGCGCACGGCAACACAAACGCAAGCAGCAGTGCGCTGAGCATGCCACATTCAACCGCAGCACCGCACCTGGTGACCTTCGGGAATGATTCGGACAACCGTTCGGCTGCAAGGGTACACAGAGCACTGCCGACAACGCGCGTGCCAGGAGCACGTACCTAATACCTTCCTCTCTTCTCCAAGCTATGGCTGCCCGCCTTCACTGCTGGATGTGACTACCAAGGTATATCGGGGTGCGTGCGACAACTTCGTTCGCACGTTCTTGCCAAACGTGACGGCCTAAGTCTGAAGACCAGGCCTTGAAATTATGCTATTCGCATATCATCTGCGTTTGCCCCGGTAAATACTGCACTTGGGTGTGAATCTTGCCTTGGTAGTGATTTCCTCGAAGTGCCGAACAATGTGACCCGCTGTCGGCTACGCTACCTTCCCTGCGGAGTGGCACTCAATCAAACCAGAGACCATCATATGATTGATCATATCCGGATGGAGGCCGAAGTGGCTGGGAAACAACAAGATAGAAGGTTCTCTTGTCTGGCTCGGAGAGGACTTGAGCACCGGAGCCTATGGACACCACGAATGCCGTTGTTAGATTGAAATAGGTAAACACAACATGCGAGTGTACATCTCCTTCCTGGCTTCACTACAGAGATACGATGAACGGGCGCAGTTATCTCCATCATTGCACGAAAACTTTGAGGTCGGCTGGAACATGCCACAAGATACGCCAGGGTGCGTCCGTGGCCCTCCGCATTCCCTCTGCCTTCACCAACTCATACCGCCAACACAAGGGGCAACTAGAGCGCTTTCCCGACGTAGCAGCCTCGATCGTGTGAATAAAACTCTTAGACGTTGACGTCGTCGACGTTCTCCTCTTTTAGCAATGCCTGATGCTTGTCGAGGATGGGATCCACGCACTCCGCCAGAAACTCGTCCACCTGCAACGTTATCGAAAAAGAGACAGGATCACGTGATTGCCCCGCCACCTAATGCACGAAAGCGCGACAACAGCAGGTTCACAAGGCACAAACCCGAGCAACCGACCATCCAACACGACAGGCAAAACACGTCCCAAGTGCTACGCCACTATTGGAACGGCGAGACAAACTAAATATGCACAGACCTGTTCTGGGCTTCTGCCGATGAAGAGAGAAGGGTCGATTAGAGACGCCAGCTTCTCCCCGTGCACCGCCTCGAAAGCTGGGTCTCCAGCGACTCGGTCCATCAGGTCGTTCGGCTTACCCTCCCCCTTGACCGCCATGCCCGCCGCCATCGAATGCACGCGGATCTTCTCGTGTAAGTCCTGCCTGTCCCCGCCGGCCTGGTGTCGCGAAGTCGCCAGCGTGGAAGGATTATTGGATCCCAGTGTGAAGAAAGCAAGTGATGTGGTTAATGCAAACTCAGAGGGAAAGCATGCTGCCTTTCTCACATCGCCGCGCTGCTGATGCAATTCTCCATTGAACGGGGCATGGACGTCGGTGGGATGTCAAGATTTGGCCCTTTGCTCTCCGGGTCCGGCACGCAACGTTTCGACATTTCGATCATTGACTGTGGTGCTCGTCCGCCAGATGATTCGATTCGCTACAGGAGTGAGCCATCGAATTTACCACCAACCAAACCATGGGAGGGCTTGCGGTCAAGAAAGGGGAGAACTTAGACATGGATGTGGCATGGATCCCTCTTATGTAACCGTTCCACTACGTCCACCATTGAGTCGCCAGCTTCACTGAGAGCCGTGGGACTCCAATCAAAAGCACAAATATCGCACCTTGACGCAGGCCATCAGAATGTTCTCGGTGGCCATGAAGGGTAGCTCGGCCATGACTCGAGCCCGCACAACCCCAGGCCACACGTGCATGCCATCTGCGATGTTGGTCAGCAGGGTGACGATGACGTCGGCAGATAGGAACCCCTCCGGCAGATACATCTGGCGGTTACCACGGCGAAAAGCAGCGATTGATCAATGTCGCGCACCGCCAAATTGTATTCAACACGGGAACGAACGCTTCAGGTTCTCAAATGGCAAGGAAAGCAACGCAAACAGCGCGAAAGGTCATACCACAGTTTACCTGACGAGGCGCATGACAGGCGACGAGCTGTATCGCAAACGCTATTGTGATGCGTGCTCTAGCAGGGTTGCTCGCCACAAGGCACGGGCACGACCATGAGTGCCCCACGAAATAATCAGGGATATTCTCGGGGGCCGCGGCCTTGGAATACGCTGTTTTTTCAAACTCGCGAATTGTTTACTTCAATTTCCTCCTCTACTACGGTAGTAGCAAGCTGAACAGATCGCAGTCGCTCTGCTGCAACGACGCGACAAAACGACCGAGTCCACCCTTTTCTGGTATGCTCATTCGAGTTTATGAAGCGACGCTGCTTGGCCCGACGGAATGGCCTGGTACATGCTGTTCATCTGGCCTACCACTACAAGCAGGTGTATCGACTTGGCCGACTGCATAACCCCTTCTTTACTCACCCGGCGAATGGCGCTGTCGTCGAGGGTGCGCTCGAACCACTGAGATGCGTGTGTCTGCGCCGCCATCGCAGGAAGTCCCATGAGATATCGCGCCAAGGAGCACGTGCGTTCGCAGCGCATCGGGTTGCGCTTGTAGGCCATCGCACTCGACCCGATCTGAACAGATTTATGAAAACCGGATGGAACCAAGCGAACGTTGTCGATCATCGAAGTCAAGAAGCAAAACCAACAAGTTCAAGCTTCTCTTGAAGTTGAGCGGCGTGGGAAGATCTACCCATCGACTACCCGGACACCTTAGATGAGACTCAAATGAACCCGTTGTCGAGCTGACCCAAAACTCAACAGCACCAAGGATGTCAGGGGCACGCTTCGAACCAGCAACGACCGCGATGGAACGATTCTTCGATTTGATGAAATATTTTAACAACCTCCGGTCAAGAAGCTGTCAAGCGACCGGTGTTCGAAAGGCCAGGCAGCCCCAGCAAGCGAACCTTGAATCGCTTCCAAGAAAGAGAAAACCCCGTTCGCACCTACACCAACTTCCCACACCAGCCAAGCCAAACGTATCACCCGACCACAAACCTGCGTCTTGGCAAAGGGCTCCTCGACCTCCTTCAGGTTGGCAAGGAGTCGAACGTCGCCGCACATCTTGTACGCCGACTGAGCGACGCCGCTCAGCACCGTCAACACCTATCAATCGTGTCAGGCACCCGCAGCCCGATTTTTCAGAAAGGATGGCACAGAGAAGGTTGGCGTCTTGCCGAATTCACAGGGGCGTGACATAGCTCAACGCAGTGTGGACGGGGAGTGTTGTTTCACGCCCAGCCGTGTTCCGCTGCCGGAGTCGCAGCGACAACCGCGATCTTCACTCTCCGCGCAAAATTTCCACGAACCAGGTCGAAGCGTTTTCTGAAAATTAAACTTCACATTCATCGGCGGCTGCGAATTTGACGGCACGAAAGTTCGTGCATGGTTCGAATGCAACGCAGAACACGTATGGCATCAAACATGGACTGCGACATGGTTCACCTGGTAGTCTATCTTGCGGCTGTACGTCTGCCCGCTGACCGGGATCCACTTGTCGAAGCCCATCAGCTCCACCACTCGCCGGTTCAAAGTCTTCACCTGAAGAAGTGCAATCGAGGACGAAGCGCGAGAAAAGAGACTACCTTTCGTTGTGCTCGTTGGGGTATTGCAACATCTCACTTTCGTCGGTATCAAGAAGAATTTCATGTGCAAAAAAACGAGAGAGAAACTACTCCAGGGATGCCGTGCCGACAATGCAAGAGGAGGCCGTTCGACTTCGTAGCACAGACGATGCTGTGATCAAAATACTGTGGCACACTGCACGCCACGCAGACGTGTACGTCTACAAATTGTGGTGCCAATGTGACCGAAACCTTGTTGCCTAAGATGGCCGCCGGGAAGCTGGAAGAAAGCGCATTGAAAAACAACAACTTGGACACTACACCACACATGAAAAAAAAGTCATGTGCGTACGGCCATTGACGTGTTCGCCCTCTGAGTCGCTGGCCAGCGCTTCACGCCCCTATAATACGGCCGAGCACCGTAAAAAAACTACCGCAAATTATGGTCGCACGTCCAAGGCCTGCCGACAGGCACGGTACCAGGACATCCCCACGGGCAGAACAGAATGTTGCGTTTGGTCAAAGTAGATGCGACTTCCCCACGCGCGTTTGGGCACGCGCTGGTGTTACAGGCTGCAGGGATCACCTTGTCGTGGTCACCGTCAAAAAGCTGAAGGAAGGTGGCCTGCGTGCCTGTGGTCCCCTTGACGCCCCTCATCGGCAGATCCTCGATGCACCGTTCCAAGGCGGCCACATCCAGGACGAAGTCCTAAACGAGAAGAAGGCGGGAAGAGAAAACAAGAACAAGGGAGTGCGGGAGTACGGCAAGTTGCAGCAGTGCACGTGCGGTTAGCGGCAGCTTCTTAACCACGAGCGACGGACGACACGGTGGTACAAGAACGGCGCGACCTGCTTCAGCATGAGGGAGACCAGGGGCAGCGAGGCCGAGCGAGGGGGGGCAGCCGCTGCGTCGCTCATCGGCGATAAAACGAGCGAGCCACAACGACCGGTACGTCGTGGTCGAGATCCCAGACAGAAGACTGTTGCAGGAACCACGTCCACCTGTACCTTAGCTGGACCCCCTTGCCGATCTGCACCAACACACTCTGCGTTTCTTGTCCTCATCGTGCCGATGAAACCTCGACACCAGCGACCACCTTCAAAAAGCTCCACTTTTTTTTTATTCTCCAACCTCTCCTTCAAAGCAGAACATCAACGCTCGCCCAAACCGCCCACGTCAACACCATGTGTGCCCACACCATAAACACCGTTCACAGAAAAAAATGATGCATTGGGAAAGCTTTTTTCGGGTGTGGTGACGTGTACCTGCATCCAAAGTGTGGCGCGCTTCCCCACGGTGGTGAGCTGTGCCGGCTGGTAGTGAGTGAACCCGAGGGTGGGCAGGGCGCGGTGCTCGGCGGCGAAGGCCTTCATCACGTCCAAAAACTTCACGAGCTTGCGCCGGAGCAGGAGGAGGGCGTCGCGGATCTGAACAATGTCAGTGTTGTCTCCGACGAAGCACGACGTCGCTCCCAGGTGGATGATCGGCATGGCCTGGCAGCACAACAAGCGGAAGAGGGCGAGTTCAGACGCAAGACCCGACAGCAGTAACAGGAGTGAGGAAAGCACAGTACTCTCGCGAGTTAGTTCATCGCGGTTGAGCGCCAGGTTTGCTCAAGTGCCAGACGCCATCTCGACCACCCATTTTAAAAAGCAAATTGCGACACACGAGTCCAATGCCGAACAGCACGGGACAGAAGTGAGTTGAATCTTCCCCACACGAAAAAATAGACGTCAGGCATGGATTGCGCTGCTCAATTCTTGCCAGGGGGACACCGTCTCACCAACACGGGGATGGTCTTGGCTGACTGGGGTCGACTAAAACCGGGGAGCATACGTGAAGCGCATGGATATATCATGAATGTGACCCTCGAGTGGGAAAGATCGTGGAATTTGTATTCTACGAGACACCAAACAAAAACTTCCACAAAAAAGGCCCAGCGTCCACTAGAGAAAAAAACAACGGGAGGTTTAGGCTTTAAACTGGATGAAGGTGCATCTTAAGGGCGAGGAACGTGGGCTGGTTCGGAATGGTGTGGAAAACAACCGGGCCAACCTTGGGGCAAACGTGGCCGAAGGCATGCACGTGGCCCATGACGTCGTGCCTGAACTCGGCTTCCTTCTTAGCGGCGTAGTCCCAGTCAATGTTGTCGACCTGGGAACGCATCTCCTCAAGCTGCTCGTCCGTGATGTCCAGCCCTGATGAAACGCACAATACGCACACGATCGCAAATCGAATGGGCACGTGACGCACCGTACTGCTTCCTAAAAACTAATTAAACAGTCAGTCGTGTCTAGACAGGTCCAGCGTATGGTGACCCATGCACAAAAAAGCGTTGCACTCAAAAACACTCGATGTCATAGGCGGAACACACCGTTCCTCCAGGACATGATCACGCTCGTGTCTCTCGACTGTATTGGTAAGCACAATATTGTGCCCAATAATTGGTGACAGTCAACTGCATCAAAAACGTGCAACGCACTCACCCAGCTCCTTCTCGGCCGTGGCGAGGGCAATCCATAGCAGCCGCCACGTGCGGAATTTCTTGACCGGCGACCACACGAAGCTCATCTCCTTTGATGCATACCTGTTGTCCATGCGTGCACATCGGACGTGAGATGTCCACGCGCACTCCAAGGTTCATCACGAAGAATGCGTTTTGTCAGGGATCCGCGGGGCAAGGCCACCTACATCATGGTCTACCTGTTGTCCAACCACCAAGCAATCACGCAATTCGAAGCCCACCGCCGACCTCCAAAACAAAAGTTGCCCACACACCCGTCTCACAAGTTATTCTCCGGGTGCAGCTCACCATCAAGCGCGCGAATCGCCAACCACTTCGCGGCGCTTTGCGCTTGGTGCACTGCCAGTGAAAGCCGCGTGTGCCCCATCCCGCCGTGGAAAAACATGCCAGGGACCTACCAAAACGACTTGGGTCAAGTGCTTCACGCATACGTACAAGCACAATAGACAGTCGATAGTGCTACGATGCGTTGGTCAAGACTCAATTCATGGTGCCAACCATATCGTGTTTTCACGTCGCGCTATTATAATAGATAGTACGTGAACATTTTCTATCACCTCTCACCGTTGGACCAAAGGATGCTCGTAGGCAACCTTTCCCCCCTCTGCAGGCGGCGCCGCTCCGGCCGCCAGCAAGCTTTCCAATGAGGCCATTGCTCCGCTGGTGTTAATGCCGTGCTGCCAATTATGAGAGCAGCCGAGCGGTATCATACCATACAAAGCTGATACCCCGCGCGTGGGCTTGAGGGCGTGCTGCTTGATCAAGGGAGGCACATGGGGCAACTCAAGATATCGCCAGTCGGGATAGAGATAACAATTCCTGGTATGATATGCGTTAGGTATGTGTATATTTGTGCAACGAAATCAACGACGAGGGGACAAAGAGGAGCCACCTCCACTTATAGACTTCGTGAGAGCGATGCTTGCACACGGCCGGCGTCGTGAAGCTGCAGCAGCGCTAGAGATAAGTGCCTGTAAGGCGGGACTGGCCGAAAGCTGCGGAGTACAAGGATTAGCAGGGGCAACAGAGCCGTTGCACCGATTCCAGATGATCGCGTAACCTCTGTCAGGTGCGGCCGGCCGTTCGCATCTAAGTTTACCGGAACACTCGATGCTGTACCAAGCAAGCACTAAATGTAGTCTAGACTACTGCAGACCCACGGAGTTTCGCCTTGCTGCTGTGGTATACCGGAGAATACGGCACGCTGTACGTTGCTACCGCGACGGATTACCACGACTGCAACGTTTAGAGCTCCATCAAAGTGTTTGGGACATACTGTAGCATTACACGGCTGGCTGACACACACAGCTGAAAGTCGCGATCTGTAGGTGATATCGAATGATTCCCTCATGATCCACGAGGGAGCAAGCTGTTGTCTACCTGTATGCATATGTATTCAGAGGGCAACGTACTTGTAACCTACATCATATCATACGGTGCTGCTTGCGGTGCGTGAGAGATGGAGCTTGATCGCCCGCTTGTGCAAAATAAAAGAAAGGATGCAAGGATGCTTCGGGTCGTCATTGAAGCACATAGGCCGGCGAGCAAGCAACCACGGCTATGGCATGACGACACCACCATTCACATCGTTGTGCCGATGCTTAGTGCGGTGTGGGTTGTCAGCGTAGTGTGGGCCGGTGCAAAAGAGGGCTTTGCGTCGTTGCCCTTCAAGTTGTATTTGCATCTGTGTGGGAGAGACATCGATCGCCTCGTCTCGAAGCGGAGTGCAGGCGACTCCTCGCGAACGACACCTGCAAGCAAACCGCCTAGATGATCCCAGAATAGTTCGACTTACCTTCGTACGTGTATCACTAGCAAGGGCGTGATTACCACGCTGTGCTGCAGGCTGGGCACGATGCTGCGTCTCCGATGAGGTGCAGGTGCAAGGTGTGTGGTGTGCATGTGCTCGCTCGGACCCCCTGCCTCATTCGCACGAAATCGCGGAGCCTCTGCGGGACTGTTGACTATCGTACGCGGAGCCTCCGACGGCCTCATTTTCTAACTTTTAAAGCGTGAACGTGCATCTAACACAGAGCAGTGATAGCCAAGTAGTAGCACCACCGCGCCCGTTACAGCTGACCCACCAACCATGGACTACGCTCCAGATACACCTACGGCCGGCTACGAGCGCTACGTGAGCGAGAGCGAGAGCACGGACGGAGAAGGCGATGTCTCTGGCGGGCAGAGAAAATCGAAAGTGCCAGCAGCAGCAACGGCCGGATTTGAGACAGCAGCACCGGGCGAGGGAGAGCGCAACAACGAGAGCCACCGCCACGGCAGGGTATCTCTTGCTTCTCCGGCGTCGACGGCTTCGATCTTCTCGAGACTGGCCGCCAGCTGGAAGAAGGGGAGCAACAGTGCCAGGGGTACCAAGCGGACGAACGGCATAACACACCGTCGCGACAACAAACACCCAGCAGCAGCAGCAGCAGCAGCAGCAGCAGCAGCTCCGGGTGCAGCGTCACGGGGGGGGAGAGGGGGAGAAGAGATGTGGAGAGACATACAAGAAGGGAGCCTTCGAGGCGGAGATTACGGGGAGGGGTCGGGTCGAGGGTTCAGCGGGGAGAGTGGAAGCAGGTGAGCGCGCGTTATAGGGGATGCATAGGTGTACAGCATGTAAGGTGTCCGTAGATTTTGTTATCATGGCCTCGTGCGAGTCGTTCCCTCCGCAGACAAACCACGATATCGCCGGAGGAATAAGCTTTGTGGCTCAGGCCCCAGTAGGTGCGCACATGCAACGGCTGTGTGCATCGCGACTGCCGCGTTTGTGTTGTATTAATAAATAGTGACAGCGAACAGTTACGCATGGGAGTGCATGAATGTGTCCAAATATACCGTATTGAAGTTGCCTCTGACAACACACAACAGCCTCGCATTCTGCCTTACAAACCAAGAGTATGCCATCCTGTGGTTCCGCACTCCGTATGCTACAGCGAACTGCAATATGTACGTAACCACGATCGCCGGTTGACGGTCTTAACGCCAAAAACATTGTTTAGGACTGGGGAATATGATTCGGATGTCTCGTTATACATCTATCCCCCCGTGGTGCAGATGCAGGTCCCATACTAGTCGATATCGTTGTTGTTTTTTTATGAAAACCAGTGCAGATCACGTCGGTCGTGATGGACCCCCGGCAATTTCGATATTTTGTCGTTGACCCAGTAGAGAACTACAGGGGATGTATTGTAAAATGTAAGTTACCTACACAGATGTTTTTGTACTTAGCACCAGCTGGCATCACTGGTATAAATCATCAGTGTATAGACTTAAAAAGACTCGAAATAAGTCCAGTACCCAGCCGGTTTCCCTCCACTCACTGAAAAGACTCCACCACATCCCGTTCGACTGTGGGTATATCTCGAATGGGTAGTATTTCTGTGTGTGTTTTTATTATTCCTTAATTTCACTACAATACAATACATATTCCAAGTATGTAGCCTTCGCAGGGATGTTAAGCTTGGTTTCAGAAGGGAGTACGGGGTGGGGATAGGGATAGGGAAAGGGATATGAAACCCCTTGTCTGGCTCCTAGATTAACCATCTTTAATTCGTCGCGAAAACGGTCCGGTCATTGTCACCACTCCTCCATGACAACACAAGCATTTCTCGACACTTCTGGCTGCGGTCGAGATCCAAGATCTCCCCAACCCTGTGAACAACCTCTCCCAGATGCTCTATCGAGATGAACTTCAGCGCTGAAGCTCTGATCGTTGAAATTCTCCTTGACAAACTCCGAGATAGATAGACCCTGCTCAGCGCCACGGTTTCCAAGATCATCGCTGGGGCAACCGTCGTACATCGTGAATCCAATTTTTGCCACCCCCTCACAATGCTACCTACCACCTGCCGCCGTACTCCACTGCGCTTGTGGTGATGCAGCGAACATTTTTCAACTTTTTCCAAGTGGGCCGGGCTCATGATTTTGTGCGCTATGAGCTGTGCGACGGGCGTTGAAGAAACAGCACTTTCCCTTGTGACGAGACAGCGTTTCTCTGCCTCAAAAGCGAAAAATGGCGTACACACTACAGTATCTACATTACGCGTGTAGAATAACATGCTAGAAGCTCCCAGCTTCCAGCTGCTTATGCAAGCCGCGCTCTGTGTGAGCAGCACCAGCGCTGACCAGGGCCTTGAACAGAGAATCTCGGCGACAATCTTTTCAGAGAGGGCCGGCAACAAGTTGTTTAGGAGGCTTTCGATTGTCTGGACGTTTTTTCTGCGCGTCACGATGCCGCCTGCACCACAGGTGTAAAGCCGCGTTTAAGTGTAACGGTCTGTCCTGCATTCGTCACGCTCAACGCACACCCTGCGATAGTTCATCCCGTCATATCTAAGGCGGATTTTGGCACATAACCTGTTTTTTGTTGGCACGTCTGCTCCCGTTGTCTTTGTTATCGTGCTCTGTTATTGAACCAACAACCAACGAAGGGCGACCGCGTCCGCCGCCAATGCCGGTGTGGGTGTTGTCCGCGATGCGCTCGCGGCCGGAGTTTCTTCAGTCGGGAAGTCTTCTTCCGGGCTGAAAGGGTGAGCAACTCGAAAACTTGCAGAATAAACCTTTTAAAAGGTGTATGACCCGCAGGGAAGGTGCCAAACACCATGACCCTTTACCCTGTCTAGGGTTGCCCCCCTTGGCGTATTCTATGCGCTGGTAGAGCGATGAGAATCGCTTTGCCGTTTGGGAACACTCCCAGTTCCCGGTTTACTTTGCCGGTGGCAATAGAGAGCCGAAGGCCACGTGTCGAAGCTATGGTACCTTGAGAGAGCTATGGTATACCCTTGTCCTCTTCGTGATGTCGTTTGGGACATCCGACAGAGATGGACGGACAGAGAGAGAAAAAAAACCAACAGATGGGGGGGGGGAATGGGAAACGCGTTGAACGAAAGGTCCGCCTAGTTTGTTTGTTTTTTTGTCTCCGATGCTGCATCCATGGGTCTTTTGGCGTAGATCTCCCCACCTGACGCACTGGCGCAAGAGCAGCGCAACTTTGAGACTCACATCCGTTTGTTTTGTTCTCTCTGTCTCTCTCCCTCCCTCCCCCCTGCCTCCGTTTCTACATCCTTCTCAATTTTCCCCTCCGGGTTGCTCTTTCTTGTTTATCTTCCGCCAAAGACTGAAAACATCACTATTGAAGGAAGACGGGGACACCATTCCCCCGAGAACCCTCGCGTCAGACGCCGGCGCCTCCCCGGCTGCCGGAAATAAGGGAAGGGGATTGTGGGACGAAGCCGCCGCTGGGGACTTGGCGGCGCTAGCCGCTGCTCTCACGCCAGGAGGAGAAGGAGATGTGCACGCCTGCAACGGGGACGGTAAGACGGAGGTAGCGGGCGAGTTATTGAGGAGGGTAATTGTCGGGGGTGTCGGCAAGAAGCAGAGAGCGTCAGCGGGAGCAGTACAAGTTTTGCTTCGCATGTATCTAGCAATATGGCGCTTCTTGTGTTTGAACTTGGGGTGCGAACCTCTTGTCGCTTCGTTTCCCACGCCCTCGCCCCCCCCCTTCCCGCCCCGATTTTCGACGATGATGAGACGTTTAACACCGCCCCCGCCCCCGTGGGAAACGACAGGGTGGACGGCGCTCCACAGCGCCGCGCACGCGGGCCATGGGCTGGCAGTGATCTCCCTGCTGGTCGGTAGCGGCGCTTCCCCGGCCTCCGTCGCCCGGCGAGGCTACACACCACTGCACTCGGCGTGCATGAGGGGGAGGTGGCATTCGGCGGCGGCGCTGCTGGCGTTGGGGGCTGACGCAAACGTGCGGGCGGATGATCAGGTGCGGACGTGCTCGCTGCGCATGGTTGTGTGTTTGTTGATTAAAGTCGACCGCCAGCTGACCAGTGCGAGCGGGTAAACTCAAAGTCCCTGATAGTGTGTGTGTGTGTGTGTGTGTGTGTGTTTGCTTCTTTGGTTTGCATCGACCGTGCTAACCGGCTGATCGATGACAAGACGACTGTGCTTTGCTGTGTGTTGGTGTTTCTTAAGTTAGCATTGGCCTCACCAACCGGCTGACCAATGAAAGCATGTCGGGCTTAAAAAATGCGTGATCAAACGATCTTCTAGACGTTTTTCATTGGGCCCCCCCCCCGCAGCGGGGGCACGGAAAAATGTTGGACCACAGGGCCCAGTCTCCGGACTCGAATTACTTGCAAAAGGACAAAAGTGCTTACGTGTACATACGTTTCTTGATATTTCGCTAACCTTGTGGACCGGCTCACCAATAAAAGTACGTCGGTATTGTGCATACGACGAGACAAAGCACCCGAACCCGATTTCCTGCGCGTATATGGCTGTGTGTGCGGTGGCTGTGCATGGGAACACAACAACTCGACGGCTTGCGCCTAATACGTTGGCTGGCAGAAGAGAGAAGGCGGCCGGTGTGTAGACGTGCGTCCGGGAGGGGAAGCAGTTGCAAGCGCAGGCAGCGGGGGTGGGCGCGCCGACAGCAAAGAAGATTGCCGCTCAGTCTCTCTGGCGGCCAAGAGGGGGGATGCGTTTTGGTATTTTCCAGCATGACGAGCGAATGTGTGTGCGCGCATGCGGCGGTGTGAGTAGCAAGCGCTGCGGCCGTGTTCCTTACCGGCTATTGCTACCACTGATGACTACTGTTGTCCAGTATTTGCTGTGTCCCGACCACCCACCCCTCCCCTCCTTCCCCCCTTTTCTTCCAGCGTACCCCGTTGCACTTCGCATGCGAAGCCGGGTCGCCGGAGTGCGCGAAGGAGCTCTTGCAGGCGGACGCATCGCCGAACGTGTCCGACCAGGACGCCAGGACGCCCCTCCACTTCGGTGAGAATGTCGTGACGCAATAGCAGCTAACCGTGGCGACGATTTCGTCGTTTCGTTTTAGTGTCGGTGTCTTTTTTTGCCGTGGTTGTGGGAGGGGATGTCTTGAGGCAGTTGTAAGGCTGATGTATGGCGCTGGTGATGGCGGTTAAGACATGTGTTTTCAGCGTTTTTTTTTGTGATGAGGAATATAACAAAATAAAGAAAAACGCTCAATAGTAGAATCGAGGGGCTGGTGTTCCCCCACCCCCGGCCGGATTCCAGCCACTTTTCCCTTGGGTCTCCAAGAAAGGTCTCACGAGACCTCAAGGTTTATATGTCACGCTCTGCATTCCATGGTTCATCAAGCCCTCAAACACACGACTCTTTCCGTGAGCAATGGCGGCCTTCGGACGTTCGTATGCGAAAATAGTACCACGTTGCGGACCAGAGCATGTACGTGGGCACATGCGCGCACGCACGATAACGAGTGTATATACGGCACACATCCAAGCGTTCGCCCACAGGCGGTTGGGTGCATTCCCGCATCGGCAACCAAATCGAGCGGCTTGTACAGAAGCGTTGCGCCCCCTCCATCTTCTCGTGCTCCCGCCTGTCCTGAAGCTCCCCCCCCCCCCTCTCTCTCTCTCTCTCTCTCTCTCTCTCTCTCTCTCTCTCTGATCTCGCGACGACACAACAGCCTGCATCGACGGGTCTACCGAGTGCGTCCGCCTACTCCTCTCCGCCGGCGCGTCCCACTTCCCCCCGGACGCCTGGGGCCGTGACCCCGCCGCCGTCGCGAGGCAGCTCGATCGCGCGGGGCCCCTGAAGCTCCTCGAAGCCGCCGCCGCCGCGGGCGGCAAGGGCAGCAGCAGCAGCAGGAGCAGCTCCAGGAAGAAGCCGGGGAGAAGAAACAAGCATGGCCGCGGCGGGTCGTCGGCTTGGGCCGGTCGGGGGGGAGGCGGGGGGGGCGATGCGAGTGGCGGGGACGCCGACGCCGCTGCTGCTGCTGCGGCAGAGGGAGTTGACGACGAAGAGGCGGAGAGGGTCATAGGGGAGGGCGGGCAAAAAGGAGCGACGGCGGTCGTGGGGAACCGTTGGGTGGTGATGAACGAGAGCGGACGCATGCTGGAGAGAAGGAGCGGCAAGGTGGGGCTTCTTTATGAAATGGGAGGCGTACCTTCGGTGGGGAGCGTGGGGGGGAGTCGTGGTCATGCGACCGGTAGTCCTTAGACCATTGGCTTCGCCCGGCGCGCGCCGCGTTCAAGGTTGCACAGTAGCAGCACATCTACAAGTAGGAGCGCTGCTTGCTTTTAGTTTTTTTTCGGTTCCTGGTACGCAGCCGAGCTAGCGATGCAGCCCCTACTTGTTAGACATCACGTTGTTGTACACCGCTCAAAAAAAGGCCGACGCATGCACGCATGCCACGTTGCTGCTCGCGACAGCAATGTCTTTCCGTGGGTGCTTGCTGTTTTAGTGCTGTAGCGACCATGACCGCGATGCTGTCATGTTTTCCTCCTCAGCGGGGTGTGCTTTTCGCGAGGGCGGATTCTTTGTCCGGTGCCACGATCGGGTCCTGCCACCCCGGGGGCTGAGCACAAGCATGCACTAACAACTAGCTTAGCCTGCTTTGTTGACTCCGTTCGGCGTGAACTCCTGTGTCTTCGGATCAAGGTGGCGCTGTTCAAGTCGATGGCGGCCGCCGTGGACTGGGCGAACGGCCTGACCCTCGACAGGGAGATCACCAGCGGGTCGTTCCAGGTCGCGGAGGTGGTGCCCGACATGCGCAAGGCCTTCGAAAAAGAGGTGCGTGTTTCTGGACGTTACATTGCGTTACCGGCTGTGGCTAGTCTACTGTGCACACGGGGGCTCGTTTGGTGTACTTTATTGTGTGGTCTCCTTTATCTGTTGATGCTGTTGCCGTGTTTGCTCCTAACGGCCAGCGGATTTTTTTTTTTGCGCATCTGTGAGGTTTTCCCTTCGCTGCTCGAAGGGTTTCGGGACAGGAATTTGCGCGAGGTTTCCAGCCGTTCCCCCGTCAAAACTCGGTGTTGCTTCGCACAGAACATACTTGCCGTACCTTTGTCGTTTCCGCGCGACGCTTGCGTGGGACCTCGCGGCGACCCGTGGCTGTTATAATTCATGCCCACCCAGCGAAAATCTTACTATCTTCGCCTCCGGATTCCAAGAGATACTGGGGCTTCTGGTCTGAAAAGGCACGACACGACCGCGCAATGGCACTGAGTACGCCCCCTCTTCTATATCCAAACGCTGTAGTTTCTACCGAACCTCGTCTTCGGGCGTTTTTCTTTGGACTCGAAAATGGACTAAGGCAGGCGTCGTGAAACAATGGACATGCCGCCGCGGCTGCGGTCCAAAATTCTCACATCGCTGCTGTCTGTAGCAGCTTCCCGTGCAATGTTATCCAGACGCTTGTGCGTACACGTAGTCCAAAATTCTCGCATCGCTGCTGTCTGTAGCAGCTTCCCGTGCAATGTTATCCAGACGCTTGTGCGTACACGTAGTCCAAAATTCTCGCATCGCTGCTGTCTGTAGCAGCTTCCCGTGCAATGTTATCCAGACGCTTGTGTGTACGCGTAGTCGTCGGATTGGGGGGGGGGATGAGAATAGGCTGTGTCTGGGCAGAACTCGAGCTCAACGTATTTTGTCGACACGGGGGTACCATCAAAAGTCTCATGCTTTGCAATCCTGCGTTTTCTTCTTCCCAATCTCGAACAAATCGGGACCGTCAGGTCTTGTTCGAGATCACCGGCGGGGGCACCGTGAGCGAGGAGGAGGAGGAGGAGAGGCAGGACCCGCAGTGGACTCGCTACCGGCGGCAGCAGGCGGCGGCTCGCAAGGGGGCGAGCGGCGGGGGCGGCGACCGACACAGGAGGGGAGCGTGGACGGCCGCTGCCCAAAGGTGCGTCCCGTTCCAAGTAGTCCAAGCACACCAGAAGTTTTTGGAGTCCCGTCATGAATCTCGTACAAAAACAAAATTTTCAGGGGGGGTTGGGTTGTGGGGTCATCAGGGTGCGTCCCAACCCGGCGGTGTTATTCTTTCTGTTTCAATGTTAAGTGTGTGACGAGTTCGTGAGACACTCCTCTGTACTGCTGTTTCCCCACCGAGTTGCGTTTTTTTTTTTTTACATTTTGTCGCGCATGCCCACGCGCGTCTAACCATCAAGAGAATGAAGCCAGGAGGACCCGTGGCTTTGCTCTCCGTGTATATGGCCGCTATAAACTGAACCAGCTCACAATATCCTCTCGAAACGACAGGCGGGACGAGGACGAGGCCCGGGCGATGGTGGCGGCGACCGCCAACAGGCTGAGAGAGGCCCAGCAGGAGGCCGACATGCACCGGCAGAAGGCAGCGTCTCTCGAGCGCGCCCTGGAAGCCGTGCTGAAGGAGTGCGACGATATTGTCAAGGCCGCCGAGGCCGCGGGGGCAAGGGGCTTGGCGGAGGTTTCGGCGACGGGGGAAGAGGAGGAGGAGGAGGAGGAGGAGGAGGAGGAGGGGTGTCCGGTGTCTACCGCTGCCGCCGACGCCGCTGCTGCGCCTTCGATGTTGCTCGGGGTTGACAGTCCGGCCGCCGGTTCTTCTGATGCTTCGCTGCCTCTGTTGTTGCTGGGCGAGGGCGACCCGTCCCAGCAAGCAGCGGGGGAAGCCGAACCCTCTCTGCTGAATTTCGACGGCGGCGACGGCGAAGAAGAGGCACGCCCCACGAGCCCATCGCCGTCGGCTGGAGCAGGCGCACCGGCTTGCGGCGAACCGGAACCTGCAGAAGGGACGGAAGGAGCCGAATCTAGCGGTTCGGAGGAAGGGTCGTCCTGTGGAGAAGACGACGGGGCGTCGGATGAGGAAGCGCAGCTCGATTCGTCCTCCGAGCAAAGCGCTGCTGAACCTTCGACGATACTCGGGGTCGATGACGACGCTGCTGATGGCGATTCTGGTGACGGCGATGCGGCTTCCGCTCCTTCCTTGTTGCTGGGAGTCGGCGATCCCGACGCTGCCGGCAGCAGTGGAGCTTCTGCCATCAGTGCGCCTTCCTTGTTGCTGGGAGTTGACGACCCCGATGCTGCTGAAGCTTCTGCTTCGGCGCCTTCGTTGTTGCTGGGAGTTGAAGACCAGTCCCGCCAGCAGCCATCGCCGCAGGGGGAAGCAGGAGGAGCGGGGTCCTCTCTGCTTGATTTCGGTGATAACACCGGCGACCAACATTCCACTACCGCGTCTGCTGCCAACGGCACCGGAGGCAACGATGGTGGCGAGGACGGCGGCGAGGCAGCGGTGGTGGAGAGGCTCGCCGCGTGGCTCTCGGGGCTGAAGATCCGGGAGCCGGACGCCTCGCGGTACGCCGGCAGACTTGTCGCTGACGGCTTCGACAGCGAAGAGGTACGTGGGGTTTTCGGGGGAGTCCGACGACGCACAGAGCGTTTGAGCCTTGAAATCTATCCCGCGGTCCATGCATGCTACGCCCCCCCCCCTCCCAAACGACGCTCGCCAGAAATGTTTGACAACACCATGCAGGGTTGTGTACAAGGAGCTGACAACCCCCGACGAGGAAGCATGAGAAATTCACTCGGCTCGTGAGAACAGTCAGCCTGCCTGAGTCATGCTATTTTATTTTTGGTATGATAGGAGTATGATGTATTAAGAGTACCGAGGTAAGTTTTCACGAGGTGTATATAGAGAGCGCGCTCAATGCTTGGGGAGTACGGTAATGCGTGGATAATTGGCTGCACGAAGCACCACACATTCGTCTGACGTCTACCTGACTCTGTTTCAACTCAACCCTGCCTTGCACCCGTTGATCACACTGTTCGCACTCTGACCGATACGTTTTTCGCTCCCCGTCGTGTGTTGCTCCCGTCTCTACCGCAACAAAAAAACACGGCTCGTGCGCATCAGGCGTTGCGCGGCGTCCGTGAAGAGGAGCTCTTGCAGTACGGCATGAAGAAGGGCCACGCCAGGCTCGTCGTTAGGCTCCTTGAGCTGTGATGCCGGCACCGTGTAGCTGCCGCCGTCACCCTCTTTAGGCGCAACCCGGAAAAAGGGCCGTGCGCTTTGGCCCTCGCATTCTTCCGTTTGACCCTTGCACCCCCTGTGGACGGGCTGGGACGGAGTACCGTTGGGTGTTCAACGACCTAAGTCGATCGGTTTGCTGTCCGTTGAGAGGTTTGCGGGTACGCTTCGCTTTGCTTGTGTCCTATTGCTGTACCCATGCCCGTGCATCCCCAAGGCGGACTAGCGACGTCATCACCAGCTGTTGCTTCCGCCCACGGGCGTCACGTTAGGTCGATAATGTCCAGATTGTACCCCCGTCAGGCGAATTTGTACTCAAATTTTATTTTATTTTTTTCAGTTTGGGGACGCAATTTGTTCCGCGTATGGGAGGTGCAACTGTACGATTTGCACATTTTTTTGAGTTCGCAAGCCTGTTGAGGCGGAATCGTCCAACGCTTGGATCCCCCGGCAACGTAGCTCAGATTTGCTCAGATCGGGGCGGGGCGCAGTGGTTGGTGATGCAGCGGTCTGTTGCGGATAGACGCGGAAATCGTGCCGGTTGGCCCGGAACACGATAATTGCGGAATGTTTGTTTTGAAGTGGTCGAACCGCCGACTCATCGAACACATCTGCTTGGGGGGAAGTTTGTGGGGCTTGCAAGGAATGCTCATGCGGGGCAATAGTTGAAATGAAACTAATATTCCCTTGCGTTGATATTCTATTAGTGAAGTTCTCCCTCGGAGTACTGCAAGTGTGCACGAGGATCAAAATGCGGGCGTTCACAAGGTGTACTCGTTTGTATGTGTTTTAAGCGCTTGCCAGCCGGCAAACGTCTTTTCTTATTTTTTGGTAAAACTTGTTGCGTGGGGCAGCTTTCTTGTTCGTGCTGGAGTGTTTTGTCATGTTTGTGTTTGTCCCATGCAGTCTGGTGCCAGTCGACACACCTTTTGGTGTGCATAATTTCACGTGTTTCATGTGTATCAGCCGGGGGCACACAGGAAGGTCTCCCAGGAGTTTTTGTTTTTTTATATTTTTAGGTCCCACTTTTTCTCATTCGCGGTGCCTGCCACGGTGGTTATCGCGAGAAGGGGCCAGCCGTCCCTTTCCCTCGTGACCGCGAAGTCGGGTGTATAGTACACTTGCAGAATAGTCGTTTTCGACCGCAAACTGTAGAGCTCTTTTTTTTTTTCCATTCCATCCGCGGCGAGAGAATCCACACAGGCCACAGGGGCGGCCGCGCGTACTGCACCCATGTATTTTATTTACACCGTCAGATGTCCCCAGGCAGTGTTCCTCTTTCAAGGGGTCGGGTGCCGAATGGATCTATCTCTCTCTACAGAAGGGAACTGCGGCGCGGGATTCGTCTCAATTGGTCTCGGATGCGGAGAATACTCCGAGGGAAACAAACAAGGTGTCCAGCAAGGAAATGCTGTGCGATTATCACCCAACACCGCTGTTGTGTGTAGATGCCGGATTCGGCCCCTCGACTGAATACAGGTTCCGGATACAACGACCGCACCTAGCATGTACTTCGAGGAAAATCTCCAACATGCCTAAATTCCCGCCGACCCATTGCCAGCAGAGTCGCCTGCAGCAATTGCCGCTCTGGTTCTGAGAAGCCCACCCTACATCTCCGGAGCTGTGTGGCCGGAATTGTCAGTGTGTAGAGACTGTCATTCGGGGGTTTCGCGTGTCATTGATCACCGGGGCTGCGGCTGCAAACCTCCTCAAGCAATTCGCATTTCGGAGAGCACTGCGCACCCCCAGGAACATGTGTCGGACCCCTCTTCTTGAGTAACGCCATTTTTCAGCCTACAATCGCTCGACGACCATTTGTTCGCCTCTCCGCAACAACTAAGTGCATTCTACCGTTCTAGCTGCATGCGTAGCCCGATGCCATGCGAGCGCAACGGGCCGAACAGAAACAACTCGCCTCTGCATCCATATAAACGCCGACAGGCGCATTCGTGCGAAGCCAGTGAGGCTCCTCAACAGTACTTACTTCTAGAAGTTTCGTCTAGTTTCGCCGGCCGGGCGCATTCCTCCTTCACGACACCTTGCAGGCATGGGACGATGGGTTCCACCAATCAAACAAGAGCACAATGGGTTTTCTCGCCGGAAGGCATCTACTTCAACAGATCTAGCGGAGGGCAACGCCAGTCCGCTGTCGCTGGTCTGCCACGTGTATGTATCATGCAGGACAACGCACCCTCGACTCATGTCTGTGCCGAGAATCTGCCTTTGTTAACACTTCACAGCAGTACCCTTCATCTGCCACGTACATCATCATGCAAGACAACGCGCCCTCGACTCGTACATATGTGCCGAGATCTGCCTTTGTCGCCTTTCCGACTCACCAAAATGCCGACGACCATCCGAAAACCAAATCCCTCAAGTCACGTGCTGGCGAAAGGTGACAATACAACAGCAGCGCACACCCACCAAACGGAGAAATGTCCGCCGCCCGTTCCCTACACCCGCCCCAGAAACTTATGCCGTCACTTCCTACGGTATCGCCTCCCGCCGCCGGCCGACTTTCGGTCATTTCATCATCGTCCTCCGGCAGCCTCCCTAGTCATCTCCCTCCTCCAGCGCCTGTTCTGTCTGAGCACGTCCATCTGCAGCGTTTCCCACAGGCGGTGGAAGGCGCCTCTGTCGCCTCCCTCTTGGAACCGCGCCCACACCTGTGGCACGCAGCACGCGCCACCGCACAAGAAATTGGCGCCAGTTAAGAAAAATGAGCGCAGAAAAAAAAAGAACCAAAATATAGGAACTTGACCACAAGCGCTCGTTCAACAACCCTCGGTGCATGGTCGATGTTGGGTTTTTCTCCGCAGAGAAAATGAGGATCAAGCCTCGGTGAAACCAAGAGCTTATCTGGCGCGTTCTGTAGAAGGAAGGACGCGCGTGCTCAGCCATGCTACAATACGTGCGCGAGACACCTCTGTGCCGAACCCGACTTCTGTGCCATACTTGTATCCATAGGCTTCATCTCGACAGCAGTATCGGTGTCGATGTCGCTGTCGCGCCATGTCTTCTTGTCGAACACATGTGTCGCGTGATTTCCAAAACTTCAGCGCGAAGCAACCTTCAGCCCAATCGGTGGATGCCGACTTCAGAATAAACACACAGTTCAGCACCACCACGCCTCAAAAGAGCAAAGCACGGCCAAAACACCCGGAGCTTCTGTTGTTACACATGAAACCGATCGCCAAATTACGCTCCTAAACCTACCAAAGCATGGAGGAGCGCCCTTCCCATCTACAGGGCATAGAACGCTCTCTCGCCACACAGGACGCAGAGACAGGTATCGAAAACCGGGAAGATATGCAAAACGTTGACAAAAAAAAATCACGAATATATCCATGTATTGGATGGATATGATGATGACACACACCTGAACCGCGGCCCGTGCCGCGGCTGTGCCGGCCCATTCCGCCGCGCAGTGGACCTCCAGCTCAAACGCGAAGAGCAGAGGGGTAGCGGCGATCGCTGCTGTGGTTGTCGTCGCCTGCTCCGCTGGTGCTGCTGCTCCTGCTCCTCCCGCGGCGGCGGAACGCAGACGCGCCTCACACCAAAAGCGGTGGGCACCATCGGCGACGGTCGGGGTGCTGGAGTCCTCGTCGCTTGCTCGAACTTTGACGTCGGCCTGGGGGGAGTAGGTGAGGGGGGGGGCGGTCTATCACACATCTGTAGGTGCCAGAAAAAAAACAAAAGATGAACCCATGGACCCAAACCGTTCAATCGAAATGACCTGCGTAGCTTAACCAGCTAGTCACCAAGTACGCACGCAAGAAATCGATTGCTCGATTCAAATCGCCATGCCTTCACGAAACGTGGCCAGATTATTCCCAGATACCTACGGCTGTTGCATTCCAAACAACCCAGGTAGCACGGGATTAAGCGAAAGAGTAAACAACCTAGTCCACAATAGATCGTGTCTTGCTTGTTCACAACTAGGAACAGTCCCAGTCAGTTTTTATTTCTAGAAAGGGCACAGAAAGTGCACAGCATTTGCATCCGCCAAGATTTTCGGAGAACCCCAATGTCCTCCACAGCCAGCGAGATTCGTCCGCGACATGGATCAATAGGGTGACCAGTTCCTGTCTTGTTGACCTGGCGCGAACGCCGTCCGCCTCGCAGTACCTGAAACGGTCCCCGCCCAAAAAGACGGCACCATGCGTCGGACATGCCCAACACACCTGCTTGAAGGCCATCATCGAGCTCTTCAGCCTTGCCACGACGTCGTCCGCGTCCTTGGGGAGGTTGGCCGGGACGGTTATCTTCACGACCGGGTGGTCCGCTCCACCGCTTCGCCCGCCGATCTCTTCGGCAGCCTTGCCGGGGTTTCCACCGCCGGTTGGCGTGTCGGCGGGAGAGGGGGGGCGGAGCGGGGCCGAGAAACTGCGAAGGTTGTGCTGCGTCCTGTCCGCGGCCTTCTTCTTGGAGAGCACCTTGACGTTGGGGTCGTCCGGGACCTGTGGCGGCGATCACAGACGAAAACGCGGTCGTCAGAGCAAGTATGCTGCAGCTATCATGTTGTGTAGCATTGCACTAAATCACGGGTTTCGCGGCAGCAGCGGCGTACACACACGACCAAGAAACGTGCTCCGTCGGTAACACGAGTCGTGCGAGTCGCAATCCAGGCACGCAAAAGCAAGCACGAAAACATGGCTGTGACCGGCAGACGGACACGAAGGGGCACAAAGGCCAGGACAACTTTCAACTGGACAACGTACGGGTCGATCGTCTTTCGACAGAGTTCTCCGCAGGGGACAAAGTCGCAGCTCCCCGCAGGCCCCCCACCAAGCACCGTCCATACCCACACTAGCAACCGCGGAGGCCCTGCTGTGGCAGGACTCTTGCACTAGGTCCTTGTCCCGGCGCGGCTCACATGGGCAGCATCCCGCGAGGTGTGCAGCTTGCTCTTCTCGCGGCGGCGACCCCCCCCCCCCCCCCCCCGGGAAATTTTGTTCTATTCTTTGGGTGTCGAGGAAGAAAAAATCAAAACCCTCTACGCCTACATAGCAAATGTGTATTTTGAAGGAATGCCGTAAAGGTAAAGGGCAACGTTCGTAAAAAACATGTAGCCCAAAATGTATTTCTAAGTGAAAGAACAAGTCAGCCCCCATAGGAAGGTCCTGCCCAGGAAAAAATTCTTCTTCCGGGTGGTTTTGAACACGGACAGGAAACGCCCGGAAAAAAAAGGGGGGGGGAAAATAAAGAACAT
>FN649748.1:2210534-2249262 GCA_000310025.1 Ectocarpus siliculosus
CCCAATTAAAAACCGGGGGGGCCCTGGTTGGGCGGGATTTTTTCCTTTGGTTCTTTTCCCGGGGGGGCTTCAAGGGGGCACCTCCCCGGGGGGGGGGAGTTTTTTTTTTTTGGGGGGGGGCCCCCCCCCCCCCCCCCCCCCGGGAACTTTTGTTCTATTCTTTGGCTGTCGAGGAGGAAGAAGTCAGAACCCTCTACGCCTACCTAGCACATGTGCATTCTGAGGGAGTGCCGTAAGGCTAAGGCGCATCGTCCGTACAAACCTTGCCGCCGACCATGCCTTCCGAGGTGAACGACCACGCCAGCCCCCATCGGACGGTCCTGCCCTGGAAGAACTCCGTCGTCCGGGTGTTCTTGACGCCGGCCTGCCAGCGCCCGGGAAAGAGGGGGGGGGGGAACGGAATGGACACACGGCTGAAAGGTTGTGCATGTTCGCGGAGGGGAGGGAAAAGGAGGGCCGTAAACGAGAATGGGCCACTCCCTCAGACCAGAAATTAAACAACACAAACGTGACCGCAGCAGCATTGCGTCATGGCAACAGCTTGTGCGCTTGGGAAGCTCAATTGGTGAAAAAGATAAAATGACCAAGATTTCAAAAACAGGGAGAAGCCGCAGAGTAGGCAGCTGCCGGGAGGGGTTTCGGAACAAGGCTGGCCAATCAGACGATACCACAGGAAACTCCCCCCGCGAACGCTCCGGACCCTGCCCATTCTCCGGATGATTCGAACGTCCTGTAGTGACACCTGAACCAACTCGAACCTCAACCACCTAGATATGTTGGCTACCTGTGTGCTTCACGAAACAGGCTCAGGGGGAATGCTACTGGAGATCCAATATTATTGGGGGGGCAGCTGCCGTGAAAAGGTTAGGTTGCCCAACTTGTGCTCCCTCAAGGCAATGCGCCATGGACAACTCTTGCCATCGCCTTGGCGAAAGCTCTTGGCTCTCCTGGACACAACCCCCAAGCCGGCTTGGTGCCCACCGTGATCCCAAACGCACCCAAACTCTGCAGCATCCGAGCGGTTTTGCTGGGAACACGCAAATACCAAGCTAATATTCACGTGACAGCATTTTACAGCACATCCACTAGCCTAGCGAATGCACTCTTTGCTCGGTACCTACAGTAGCTTGCTGCAGCCGCAAGAGGATGCTCCCAGACTTTACGGCTACGGCACGCGATGATGTACAGTCGGCCACGAAGCGTGCGGCTCACCTCTCGCAAGACCCGCAGGAGTTTCTTTGCGTTGGCCTTCTTCCCGACCATGCTCGTGTACCACCGCACCTTCGGGAGGACACGCAGAAAGGAGGGGGGGGGGGGAGGGGGGGGCGTACTCTCATGTTTTGAGTGCCTTACAAGCTGGTCTGACCAAGAAGCTAACTTTCGTTCTTTCATGTCCCATCTGCTGTTTCAACGAATTTAGACTTCAAATTTGGCGGGTGCTCGTATAAGACCATAGGGGATGCGCAGGTGCCGGAATTTTTCGGATCTGAGTTGATTTTAGGTATATAACTATCAATTGGGGGCATAGTTGGGATACTTCCTGTACTGAAATCAGCATAAAAAAAAGTTTCTCAGATCAAGCTGAAAATTGCTGTGCATGTACCTGGGAACATCGCGAGAGCAAAGATGGTAGTTTCAAGGCTCACGGCATCTTCCATCAGAAGTTATGGCCTATTAAAGAATCCGATACAACACACGAGATACCTGAGGCAACGTAAGGATCTCGCGATTCCCACGCTGTTTTTTCGAATCAGAAGCTGAAATTTCGACACAGCATCCCCATGAGTGCAACAAACAAATAAGCCACTGCGCCATTTGACTTTGTTATTTTTTTCTGCGACTTTTTGGCATAGCAAATATTCCCATGAATAATAATATCAGCCTAACGTACGAAACAAAAAAAAAATCCAAATAGCGCAGTGGCCTTTGTGTTTATAGTACTCATGCAGATGCCGTGTCAAAATTTCAGGTTCTAACTCGAAAAAACCGCGTGGGAAATCCGCTCTAACCTTCAAATTTGCGTCTTGGTCAGACCAGCTTGTAGCGGTGAGACTATTGGCCACGCGTCCTCGAGAGGACGGAGCATTGTTCCCACAGGATCGATCACCGATGGCCAATCGTTCTTTGCTACTTCGACAAAGGTGGCTCAAAAATATTTTCCCCAGCCTAGCGCTCATATCGATATCACTTCCCGCCCTTACAAGCCACTTCCGAGGGAGGGGGGGATTGTTGCCTGCCTCGGTTTTGGGACCATTGACCGAGCAATTTTCTTTCATACGCGGCAACGTTCCGAGCTACACTAGAGACGCATGGTGAGGCTGGGCATTCACAGCGTGGGTGCCGTGCATCGGACAATCACAAGTGACCCATAATATTCCTTCTCTACTCTCGTTTTGAGTGTGGCGATCGTACGCTCGCCACTATCTCGCTTATCGTACTTGCTCGCCTCCCATTCCGTGTAACTTCTTACAAGGAGATCCTTGGAAGTCAGCGGATCGGGGCAAAGTGCTACAGTAAGCTACAAAACTATTCCAAGTCCTTTGCGCTCCCTGTACCTTGGCATCTAGACACCATGCCCGTGCAGCCAAAAAAAGAAGGAGCAGAGCAAGGGAAGAGTACAGATAGCGCCCGCACTAAAGAACCTCTACTTGTAGCCGAGGCTCGTGGTTCTCAGTTCCTCTTATGGGCTACCAATGACCGCTCCATAGGTTCGAGTGTAACGGGTTTCCTAACCGGGCTCACAGATGGCGCTCAAGTTCTTGTCTTTGAAATAACGCTGGGGTTGAAGATATTACCTCAACTGCCAAGTTCTTACTTCGTTCGGTGACGGCGCTATCTGCACTGCCTTTTCGCTGTTCCCGCTGCTTACCCGCTCCCTGAGGCGGAGGCTGTCCCTGACGATGGCCGTCACGAAGGCCACCTCCCCTCCGTGGCACGCCACCTCGCCTGCGGCGCGCCATGTCCCCCGTGGCCGTGTGCAGGATTCTGCCCCGCCTTTCGCCCACCGCCGTGAGAAGCAAGCACAACATCCAAGAAAGGTGGGGGGGGGGGGGAGGGGGGAGAACACTCAGCGGGAACCGCGAACCAGGTTTTAGGCCACGCGCCACACCGCTTCCGTCGAGATCGAACAGAGGCGGTGTGGGCATATGTCGTTCGCTTGTTCGCTCGTTCGTGCGATCATGCTGATCTACGGGCCAACCAGAAAGACGGCGAAATTGTCGCGAAGAAGGTACCAAAAACATGACACACGTTCACAGGGGCGCCGGAATCGTGCCTCAAGGAAAAGCGCCCCGTCTGCCACATTTGTTCGCGAGCTTCATTCGCTTCGTCTGCGGCCAACGAATCGGATTGTTGGATGCACGGAAAAGTTATCTGCACATACACTTGCATTTATAGCAGTACGCAATACACCTCCCTCATCATGAAACATTTGTCTGCCTGTCTGTCTGTCTCATGTCTCTGTCCCGGTCTCTCTCTTTCTGTCTTTCTCTCTCTCATACCAACGTTATTTATCGTGTACCACGCTGCTGTCGGCGGCCTAGCCCAGTCGACGCTACTCCAAGAAACATACACACACGCACCCCTCCTTCCACTCGATGGCTCTCACCTCGTCTGCAGACTCGAAAAACGGCGGGTTCGTCATGGAGAAGTCGAAGTCCCCGTCTTCTTCCCTCAGTGCGGCCAGCAGCGGCCCGGGCGCAGCCTCGTCATCGCCACTATCCGCAGGCGACGGGACCAGCCGAACCTCAATTTTCTCCTTCGAGATTGTGGAGGGAGGAAAAACATCCAACCAAAGAGGCACGGTGGCATGAGTGCAGGGACTGGGGATTGCACGAAACATTACCAAGTACACTCAGAGCGAAGGTCGCCATGACGGCGCAAGCATGCCAAATTCAATCCGCGTGCGGGACAAAAAATTAAAAACTTTTGACGCATTCCTCATTATTGGACAGCCTCAACCGGGGCATAGCGGCTTCGACCACAACATACCACATCGTTTGAGCGCTGAAAGGGGCTCAGGGGTGGTACCCGGGCGTTCTGTATTTTCTGCATGTACATACACCAAGGACTCGCTGTCGTATGTTGGTAAGCCGGAGATAGCCAACGCTACTTCAATGCTCAGGTTGCCGACATCACACAGGACGCCTACCAAGGTATTCCTGCGATCGCATCCTACGCATTCCAAAAGTCTCAAAAACTGGCAGGAAAACAACCAGCTGCCTCGAAAACGCCAGCGCTGTTCGCAGGTTTCGTCACACAAACGAAACACTTTGAGCACACATATACATGTTTGTTGGGAGTCGACACCCCACCCCACACAAGGGAGCCTCTTCGCCAAACCTCTCCCTACCCTCGGCGTACCTGCAAGTCGTTGGAACGAACGTTCTTCTCTGCCCACTCGGCCGAAACGGGGTCTATCTCGGTCGCCAGGAACGACCACCCCGCCACCTTTGCACCCAGCAGCGGGTAGATGCAAGACGCCCCCGTGCCCACGTCGACGCCTCTACGGCTAGGCTTCTTCGCCCCCCCCGTCGCCTGGTCCAAGTCGCCGTCGACGTCGTCGTCGTTGTCGTCGCACACGGCCATGCCTTCCCCGCCATCCTCCTCCTCCACCCCGCGCGTGGTACCGTACAGAAGCAGGTTCCTCTGCGCCAAGTTCATCCCCCCTCCCCCACCTTCCTCGCCTGGCGCATCCTCCGGCGATGAAGAATGTCGCCGCGCTGACACCGACGACGGCGGCGAGAGCTTCATGAGGTCCGAGAGCCAGCAGACGTAGTTGAGGCGGTTGGCCACGGGGGGGCACAGGCGGTCGAGGGGCGCGTCCCACTCCCGAAGCCCGAAGTCGTGCCGGAGCATGACGCGGGTCAGCTCCCTCATGGCGGCGGGGTCCGCCCAGTCGATCGCCGCGCGACCCGTGTCCGGGTCGTCCCGAACGTGGGGGCCGAACGTGTCTGGTGATGGTTCGCATGGTGGGTGGTTTTCGAGCAGAGGGAGGGCAACCGTTCGCGTTGAGACAGCAGTCTACGCAGCAAAACATACTAAGCAAACATATGGGAAAAGTATTAAATCCGTGCTTTAGGGTTAGGGTTAGGGATAGAGATAGCGTCTGCGTGCCCCCTCCCTATCCTTTTTCTATATACTCTTCAAACCCTGCGTAGGCGGTCCCGTTGAGAACGCCTCAGAAGATTAGACGGACAATATGGGAGGGATGACAGGTGTGCGGAAAATCGACGGAAAATAGGTCGTTCGTAGCGACTACTGCTGTGCCGTGTGGCAATACAATTGATCGGGCGGGGGATTGTGCGGTTGACAAAGGGGGTTGGGAAAGTACAGAACGAGTCGATCAGTAAGTACAAGTCTTGCGTTCCGTGGAAGGGCGTGGTACCGGTTGGCGGGTCGTTTGTGGTCATCCGGGTACCTGTCGCACATGGGCACTAAGCGGAGGTGTAGGTGCGTGTCATGACGTTTTAGCTGCCCGTAAGAAAGGGATAACGTCCGAATCGTAAGTTTCCCATGTCCCACAATAAAAAAATATTGACAAATCGGCGACTGAAGAACAACGTGTCTGCTGTTCTACGCTACGTACGGACGTGGAGGTTCAAGAAGAACGGTTCTTCAAAGCGATACGCTGCCGCGCGGGTGCGTGTGAATGCAGACACGACTGGTATTCACCCCTTCTATGCGACAAAGTCGACACAAACAAGTGGGTTTCTTTTTTGTTCCTTGCGCAGAAGGCAGTTTCTACCCTAAAAGCTCACCCGGATACTCTCTCGCCAGTTCACGGAAGTCAGGGCGGTAGTGACGGTACAGGTTGGCGTCGTGCATTTTCCCGCCGCCGGCACTGGCATGCACCTTCCACGGCTTCTTCTTGTTCTTGCAAACGGCTGTGCCCCCGCCGTCACCGCCACCGCTGCCGACTCCGCCCGGGCTTGTGGCATCAGCAGCGGCAGCAGCGCCGCCTTCGTCGAGGGCATCGTCGTCGTCGTCGTTGATGGCGAAGGTGCTACCGCCCCCGTCTCCGTTGCCGTAGCTGGTCAAGCCTTCGAAGGCGTCGTCGCCGATACCGCTGCTGAGTCTTCGCTTCTTGCTCAGTGGGGATTCTGGTTGTTGTTGTTGTGGAGACGAGAAGGAAGAGTGAGCGGCAGGTGCGATGTGGAGGCTCTACGTCGATGAAAACGGCGGGCATAATTTTGAGTGTACTGACTTCTAATGTGTTAGGTTAAACCTGGTGAAATGACTTTGCGTGTATAAGTAGTGCTTGTACAGCGTTGTATCAGAAATGTTGTGCGTTCATATTGAGCGGTATGACAGGTGAAATACTGCTTGGTATCGTGGTAGAGACACGCCACGGGACCATGACACACGAGGGATTTACTGCTACAGGTGTGCAACAAAGGGGCAGGGTGAGGCGGATATTCAAATATCATTCAGAGTTCAGTAGGTATGCACTCGCCGATCGCCCCCGAACAGAGAACACAGCATTAGACACAACGGACAGAGTGACTGCTGTATGCGGCAAGGCGGTAGCAAGGAAGGAACAGGCATTGTTGGTGTTTTCGAAAATGATGGGTGTCAATCGGATTTGAAATCAAACAATGCCAGAAGCGGGGCGGTGAAGCAGCACCTACAGACCCTTCACCACATTGGACTAGTGCTGTACCTAATTTCGCCGCACCTTCGTTGAACTCCTCGCTTTCGAAGTCGGCCCTCGATCTCGACATGGGTTACAACAACAACGACACACGGGAAGCGTGGTGTGTGCGGTGCAGTGTGGTTGAGTGGCTGATGGTGCTGGGTGGGCCCTGGGGATGCTGATCGTCATTGAGATCGTGCCGCGCAGCGCGCGGGCATTGAGGGGCTCCGTGGATCACGGCGTTGGTGGTTTTCCAGCACGCGCCCACATCGCGTTTTGGTTCTCGTTCTCTACGCTATGCCTCGCGCTGCTCCGCCTCGCTCTCGCGTCTATTTGCACTCTGCACGTTGGCTGGCTCGCCCAGGGAACCTTACACGAGTGCTCGCTTGCCTAGAGTGCAGGTGACGACTCTCACCATGAGCTCCAGAAGAAGTACGAAACAGCAACGCGGCGGTAAGAGTATGGCCGAGGCGATGGAGGAGGACTCCTCCGACGAAGATTCTGGACCGGAGACCATGCCCAGCAACACCAAGACCGCGGCAGCGGCAGCAGCAGCAGGAGCAGGAGCAGCGACGACAGAGCCACAACACAGCAGCGATGGAAGCAGTGAAAGTGATGACGGCGATGGTGATGATGATGACAACAGCAGTAGTTTCGGCAAGCGCAAAGCGGACGATTTTCTGCGGCGGCAGGAGCTCGCCATGGACCCCCGGTTCAAGGCCACCGTCGTGCTCCCCGGGGACGACGTTACCGAGACCACCACCCGCACCACCAGAAGCCTAAGGCTAGGCCCGGGACTGGTGCAGCACGCCCAGGACAAGGTCATGGCCACTCGCGCCGGGGTGCTGAGATATCGCCCCCCGTGCTCGTACTGGGTGGAGAGCAACGGGCGGCGGTACGGGGCGAGGGTGGAGGATCAGGTGCTGGGCATCGTGGAGGACAGGATGGCGGATTCCTACAAGGTCAACATATTCGGGAGGTGATCGTGCCTGCTGAGGCCATTGTTGTTGGTAGCTGGTCTTGCGGCTTGTGGTTGGTGGGCTGGTGGCGTGTCATGGCCTGGCTTGAGCTTGATACAGGTTGCCAAACGGAAACGCGGTGTAACGTTCTTGCTGGGGGTCTGCATACACAGAGTCTCTGCTGCGACGTTTGCGTAACTTTAGCTTTCGCTCCGTTGGCATTCTTACTTCTATATTTCTTACTTACCCGTTCCCTTTTGCTTCCCCCCCCACGCACGTATATCAGCTGCGCAGCGTTGTTGGGCATGCTGGAGTTTGACGGTGCTTCCAAGCGGAGCAAGCCAAACCTCAGGGTAAGCGTTGTTTCTTGGTGCATTCACTGGGCCGTAGTCCCTGCTGAGCGTGAACTCGCTCACATGCACTTCTATTTAGTTGTTCCAGTTGGCGATCCCAGGTATAGGTTGATGCAAACACACCGACCGCCGGCTGCGATACCACCTTACATATAATGTTTTTGCTTATGTTCGGCACCACGGCTGTTTGGCTTTGCTCTGATGGTGTCTGGAACGAGCTTCACCTCGGAAGCTGTGGAAGTCGCTCACACGTCGCGTCGTTGACACAGCTACAGTCGCTTCAATGGCAGCCAAGAGCCCAGGCGACCCGGTTCTCGCAAGACGTTGGGATGTCGCCGTTTAGAACGTGCGCTATCGCCGTGTTCTCTTTCTGCTTTTTTCGCCCCGCAGGGCGTCCATACAACACTCCAAGACGTTCAATCCTGCACCATCGTTATTTTTTGTTGTGCGTGCTCTTCTCCAGTTTTCCTGGTGGTTGTTGTTTACCCCTGATATTGTGGGTGCTGGCTCGAGATATCGGCGACAGAGTGTTTGTTGGTGTATGTCGGGCAGGTACCCCGATCACGAAACGAGAAATCGAAGACTTTTCGCCCCCGGACGTTTGTGTGTTCGTGGAAAGATTGCACCCCCACCTCCAAGATTTTTCCCGGGTGCTCTCTATGTTCATTCCGCGAGAAGGACGTGGAATGCAACAAGGAGAATACCTCCCTGACCGCCGCCGCTCTTTCGGAGCACTTGTGGCAGTTTGGTTGATTCGCTCATTGCATGAAGAGTAGACGGCCGTACTTGAGTTTGAATACTTGTGTGTCGCCATGTTGGAAAACAAAGTTGGGTATCTCCGTTGTTTTCACCGTTCCGGACGTGGGCAGAAGACTTTTCACATCATGATGGGCTTGTAGCACATGCATTCGATATCCCCTATGCATATGATGAAAAAATATGTTGCTGTTGTTCTGAGCATCGGCCACTCGAACCTATTAAATATCTTTGCGTGGGTTTTATGTAGTAGTAGACCTTTACCTCCCCCAGCCCCAGCTTTTCCTTATCACAGGGTTTATCGTGTGTTGGGGTTTGTGCTCCTCCTGTGCAACTAGCATGCCCCTCATCGGTACACCAGATGTCTGAAGTGATTCGGAGCAGCCCGGTGTGATTTCATGGAGACGAACCCATGCGACAAGCATTTTCCCACGGTCTGTGCCTACTCTAACTACCAATCTCGTGCCTTGCCCCGATTTGAGCAGACCGGGTCGCTAGTGTTCTGCCGGGTGGCGGCGGTGAACAAAGATATGGAAACGGAGCTCACGTGTACCTGTGAGTTTCTGCTTGTGCCACCCGTGTCGGAGGTTTGCAGCCCGAGATGGTGCATGATGTTTACGTCGGATGGGGAATTTGGTCGGTGCTTGCCGTACTAAATAGTGTTGTGAAGTAGAGCGTATCCGAAGGGTTCTGGGGTGATTTTGTGTACTGGTGCATACCCAAGGTACGGTGGTTTCGCTGCCTTGAACACTGCTGGCCAGGTACAACTATTGCGCCGCCCATCATCCTATCCATCTTGCCGTGGGTTTCGAACAGCGACACGAATCTAAACTCGTTTTGGCTGAAGCATGGTTTGGTTCGTCTTTTTTCGTCACCAGTGCGCGTGTTGACCAGCTTCCTGCCCCCATCTTCCGCTCGCTGCCTCAGCATTGATTCGCTTTCGTGTCCCTTCCCGCGCTGGTTCTTGTTTAGCAACACATCACGGCTCCAAGAAGGACTGGATGACGGGACAGTCGACGTTCGGAGAGCTTCGCGGCGGCAAGATGGAGCGGTGTTCCCTCCTCCTTTCCAAGAGCCTTACCAAGCCCGACTGCAGGTACCGTGTTGGCACCGCGCGTTCTTTGGAGGCAACGCGTGGTTCGGCAGTTAAAAAAGTGAAAACATGTCACCTTATATGTATTAAGTTTACGGAAAACCAATCAAGCAAGCTAGGCTGGGGGTCCGTCGGAAAGTTTGCGATTATGTGTGTTCATTTTTGCTCTCGATGATTTTACGTTGCTGGACGTGTGTATTTTTTAGTCATGTTTCTGAGGCGCCATATGGGTATTGACTTTCAACATGGACGAATTTTCCGGTGTTCTTGCTTAGCGTCAACCATGTAGATTTCCAGATCCGTAGCATTGCCACGTTTCACTTTGTTCAATTCTTCCACCTGCGGTGTCTTGTGCACGCCCGCCTCCTGCCTACGTTTGACAGGGTGCTCAAGAGCCTAGCCAAGCACATGCCTTTCGAGCTCGCGGCGGGACTCAACGGGACATTTTGGGTGGACTCAGGTAAGAAGCTTATGTTCCGTAATGGTATCTAAGAAATGAGGCTGGTTCTCAATAACCCCTCCTCTTCCCGTAGACGGCAGTGTAAACGGTAGTGTTCGAGAGGTGAGGAATACTGTTTTTAGGTTCTGTATTTTGTGCAAAACAGCAAATAGAAAGTGGTCCATTCACGTTAGTTTTGAAGTAAAGACGAATAGCTCGCAATCACGATTCAGGTCATGCTAGAAGTTGATATTCGAGACCTGAAAAGCGTGTGCGAGCTACATGGTCGCGTATCTTGCAATCCTGCGCGCCCGGTACAATAGTCACCTTGCTTTTTGCACTCGTTGCTCGCAGGTTCAGAGGCACACACGATCGTGATCTGCAACGCCATCCTTAACTCGGAGGTAATGACGGATGCCCAGACGGACGCCATGGTAGATCGACTGGCGAAGCACATGAAGAAGGGGCTCGCGGCAATGGATACATGACTGAGGCAGCTTCCCTCAGTTTCTTGGGGAGGCGTGCAGCGCTTGATAAGTTTGGTTTGTGGGTCTTATGTAGGGGCATCGAGGAAGGCTTTGTGATTTCCTATGCATGTCATCGCTCATGATTCGAGGACATCTTCCTCCACGTGTTCGAGAGCTTTGGAGGAGGTGGGAGGGTAGCTGTTACCCCCGACGTTGCGCTCGCTTGTGTCGGCTCTTCGGCTACCGGTTCGTTTTTCTGAATCGTGGCGTGCCAGCTCGAATGACATTGATTTTTCAGCGGACTGTTGTCCCTCTTGTCTGCTTGCAGGAGCGCCTCGTAATCGCCTAGTTTTCGGATATTGTGTGGTCCATTAGCGCAATAGCCTATCTCAGAATATAAAAGAGTCATTCTAACGTCGAGTTTGTCCCTCCGTGCCGCGGTTGGGAAGCATATGCTTGTTCATAATCCCGTTGTTGAGCAAATCCAGTTTGTACATAGCAGCTTCATTTCTTTCCGTCGCGAACAGCGCGTGGGATATTGTGGCAGTCGTTGTGTGCCTAACGAGGTGTCATACGCAATTTGAGCACAAGATTGCCGAGTTGTGTTTGCACATGTGTGTGTGCACACGATTCAAAGAAGAACAACCTGCTGTCACGGTGTCGGTATACGCATCCACGGACTCATGCGCATCAGCACGTCAGGAAAGGCTCGGCCGTACAACTCGATCGACGTTGGTCTACACAAATTGAATCCGGAGTGAAGCCGAGTAAAAGTACCGTGTTGTTTGTAGGGCTTTGTTCGACAGAGGGCACAAGCGTGCCAGCGCCACACTCTCAAGCACCCGGCAACACCCTGGCACTTGACTCTCCTGTGATGCAACATAGTCAGTTTTGTCTTTTATTGGAAAAACGCCGCCAGCGGGGAACTGCTCGGTGTACGAAGTACCACGAAACAGCTGGTACGAAGAACGATGGTGAGATCTCCGACATCGATCTCCGTCATCGATCTCCGACATGCACCCGCCCTTGGGGGGAGATCCAGAGCAGCAAGCACTGCGCGGTTCTCTCTTCCTCTCGGTGCAGAACCGGATGCATTGCTTATTGCCACTTGTCTTTTCGTTGCGTGGTCCTCTCAATCACACGGTGCTGTTGTGGTTGCTGGAAGGAACTCCACATCGTGTTTTTTGGCAAGGCGGCGGAATCTCCGTAGAAGCGGCGGATTGGCAGCTTGGGCGGATGCGGAGGTGGACACATTTCACAAGAGGGCCACTTACTTTATCGCATCGCTACCGCCACTACTGCCGTTGCCCAGCCACGCTGGAGAGAGGGGAAATGGCAGAAAAGGCGGAAAAGGAAGCTGTTCCAAAGCTAGTGGTGTTTGATTGCGATATGTGCCTGTGGTGAGTCGGTCATGTTATTCCGCTGCGGACGGATGTCATGGGTGTCCTGGATAACGGCGTTTCGAGAGGAGAGTATTGCTCCGCGCTACCGAGTGCACGTTTGCACGCTCATTCGCACGACGACCTCTCGATCTCTGCGGGGGAGGGCACATGCATTGAGACCATGTCGGTTCCCGATGGTACCTCACCACCAAGTCGCCTTTCATTCGGGTATCATGGCGTGGGTCCTTCAACGCTGCTGTCGTGCAGTCGACTGAGTTTCGCACATGGGTCACTACCACATCGCTCAGCCCTGTTGCGTGTTTCCTGGTTACAGTAGATGTCGTGCTACACCCACTGATAGAGTGGCCGCATCATACGGCTCTCGTTGTGTTGTTTCTCTGTTTGCATATTCGCCGACGAATTTGCAAGCCTACAATTTCAGCGTACAGCAGTAGTACCACAGCAGTAGTATCATCTTGCGCTCTGTTGTACTTCGTCCTTCGAAACCTCTACTTGAACAGCAGTAGTTGATCGCAGCGGATATACGTGTTCGCCTTTGAGACTCGACGAAAATGCTCTTGTGTCGGGTAAGAACGAACGTGAGCAGCGGTGTAATTTTGACAGGCAGGATCGAGACAAATGGCAGCCACCCCAAAGAGAAGCGAAACAGCAGAAGTATGCATAGTCGTGTGTACAGCAGTGTGGACTCCTCTACGTGATGGAACTACAGTACTACAGTACAAGACAGCCGGTGCCTCATCTCTCCGATGCAAGACATGCCTCTGAACGCACGGCCAGCTCACCAATGCGTTGCTTCCCTACCGGATAGTGAAAGATTATTCACTTCAACACAAAATGGTCGCCTCCCTCTCCACCAGGGAACCCGAAATGTTCGAGCTCCAACAGTCCCCGACCCGATTGGACGAGGCAACAAACTCGGTCGTGGCCGGCACTGACCGCGTCAGGCTTTTCAAAGGCGCGGAGCAGGCCCTTCTGGAGTTGAGCACACAGGATAGGTTCTCCGACACCCGGGTCGCGGTGGCGTCATCGACGTCCCGGAAGAAGTCGGCCATGGCATGCCTTCGGCTGTTTCAGGTATAGTAACAGGAGGCAATCATCGTGCTGCGCGCGCTCTGGTTGCCACGTGGTGTCTACACGTCGTTGCGAATGCGTTGGAAAGGGAGGCCTGGCTGAAGACACGACCACAGACCCAAGATGTGATGTTGTCTCGTTTAGCGGCTTTCACAGTGATCATGCCAACATGTGGTCGTCGGATCGTTGCATTCCCTGCAATGGCAGCCGGGAAGATCGGGCGTTGACATATGTATTTACAGTGTTGCCGCCGGGACGTTTGTTGGCAATGCGCGTGATTCGTCACCAAGGTAAAGGTTTTTGAAGTGTTTGGTTTTCATGTCAAATGGTTTGTCGCGTCGCAAAACGAAGAGTATGTGGCCCTCTTGGAGTGGCCAATCCTTCAAACACACCGAGCCTTTTATTGTCCGGTCGGTGACCAAAACGTGCATTCAGGGATGTTCGCGCGTGATTGGAGTCGGTATACTTACTACTACGCATTTTTCGCTTTTCGGAGTGGGTTCATCATGAGAGCACCCCGCGTCATCAAGGGGTCGGGCAAGTCAAGACGATAAAGCGTTGGTTCATCAACCTTTGCTAAGCTTCTGGGCAAGGAGAAACTCGCTCGTTTACTGTGGGGTACACTACTTGGAGTGCGGCGCAAAATGTGGAGGTTGTCATGCCTAGAGTTTTTCTTGGGGACCTCTGCCGATGCGGTTCTCAGCGTGCCTCCGCACTCGCTGACGTGATTGGTGACTGGGTGACACCTCCCGTATCTTCCAGCTCCGCTCACCCCCGTCGTTTCACCAACTCGCTCTCGTGTCCCCCACCCTCGACATCGGCCGACCCGCCGTTCCCGACGTCTGCAGGTATCCCCTGGGGTCACGGCCAACGACGTGCTCTCGTACCGAGAGATCTACCCGGACAACAAGGGGACGCACTTCAAGAGCCTACGAAAGGCGTCCGGGATCGCCTACGAGGACATGCTGTTCTTCGACGATTGCAACTGGGGTGACAACTGCAGGGACGTTGAGTGGGCGTGCCCCGGAGTGGTGACGACCAAGACGCCGAACGGCTTGACGCCGGAGAAGTGGGCAGAGGTGAGTGGGTCAGTCGTACGATCTGTATTTTTCCGTCCCTGTGTTGCGTTTGATTTCATGTCGACTGCGGGGCTGCCGGGGTAGAACTTGGTGCGTCTGGGCGCGACAAAAGATGCAACAAGGCTCTCGCTAGCCCGTTCGCTGTGGCTGTATTCGTGTATGCGTGGTTACCAGGGCAGCACACACCCGTGGGTTGGTATGGTACGCCAGTGCCACGCAACCGGACCAGAAAAAAGTGTACATGGTGATATGACTCGCTCAGGACCACATGAGCACGAAACGGACGTGGTGTATGAGCCTTCAGTGTACTTGGAATCCCCCAAGACCAAAATGGGTCCACATACACGAGAAGCTACATGTAAGGCAACACGTCCTCACTGGTTTCACCTCCGCGATAAACTTTCTTGTAAATGCTGGGACTTTTTTGGGTCTCGTTCGGTACACGGACAAGGTTCGACTGCGACATCCCAGGTGAGGCACTGCGCCCTCGGTATTGCGCGTCCATGTGGTGCGTGACTCGATGACAGACCAACCCTACCTTTTTTCCCGTGGTACCGCTCTCAAGGATCGCACCGCTTGCCTATCCCTGTCCGCTGCCGCTCCTCACCCGTTCGTCTTCTCGAACGAATCTCGCTCTCGCCAGGGACTCGCCAAGTTTGCCGAAACGAAGCGATAGAGGCGCGCCTTGAGCAGAAGCAACGGAGGGGACGGGTTCTCCGTTCCCCGCCCCGTGATGACCTCGTTGTCCACGTTTTGGTAGCGTTCATCTCGATCGCACCTTCGCTCCATCGTTGTCATCTCCACCACTCATTGTCTCGTCTCGTCCAAGACGATCGCCCGCTTGGGATGAGTACTTTTACGGTAGATCGTGTGACTAGACAAACGCAGTGATGCCGCGGGTTCGAAGACAATGGTGGACATCTATTGTGTATGTGGGGCATCATCTCACCCCAAATTTTGAAGTATGTTGATGGAAGGGCTGAAAGACGCCTACAGTGGGTGGAGGAGAGCGGGGGTTGCGCGAAATGCCGGGCACACGCTGTTGACACGAGCGGCAGGAAGTATCAGTTGAAAGTTAGTTACCCTTCCCTAACACCTCTGCAAATGCTTGATGTGCACTGCAATTTTGACAGCATTGAATATTGCCGAACACCAGTTATGGCTTTTCCAGATTTCTTGAAGATTGCGACCTCGGTGAGTCTAGTTTACAACTGGTTGTGGCCGTGTCCTGCGTATCTGCAAGGATGCCACATTCCACTCGTGTATCGCGCTAATATTTTCTGATTTATATTTTCTCAAGTGTTGCCACGACGAAAAGTCGTTGATAGTGAGAGGTTAAATTAGCGGAAGCACGTGCTTGTCGCAACAACTGCTTGATGATGTTTTATGTGCTCTTCGCACTCAGGAGTACAACGCACAAACCACGTTTCGATATCACGCCAGTGTACGGTACTCGCCTGCCCCCCAGTATGTGGTTGCAAATGGCGAGGTGAGACTGGCCGGCGCGAATTGGGCATGTGATATACCGGCGAGTAGCGGCGTAATGGATACCGTGTCCTGGTCTTGCCCTGGAATGGGGCCTGAAGGAATCCTCGGTGTCTCGATACGAGTCTTCCACGATTTGCTAAATAGTTCGGTGCGGGGCAGCGAGACGATGGCATGGCCGGTGCAAACCCGGCGGTGGAGATGTACAAGGACAGAATCATGCGCTTGATTGTCTTGGTGTTCTTTTGGTGGCTCTTCCCTTTTGTTTTCTTTTGCTTGTCCTCACGCGTGCAAGCGATGGACTTTGACGTTCTTTATCTATCTTGTGCGAGGTCTGACTCACTCTGGGTTATATTTTCTCTGTTCTTGTGTAGCTTCTGCCTATTTAGTCGAGACTATCGCATTCGAATGATTTTTCTTGCCCCTTTACGTGGTCATTGATCTTTGAAAGTGTTCGGGCTGGCAGTTGGACCAGACGGCTAATAATTGAAGTACTTACGGAGATAGGGATGGGTTTTATTTTCAAGACAACCTAAAAAGCAACGACATTACCCAATGTTTAAGTTCCATCAACGGTGCTTCGTATGATAGAGATCGTTAGAGCAACAATAGAACTGTCCTACCGTTCATTATTCCATCCTCACACAACCCCGGTGGTCCAATGGATACAGTAGCCACAGGTTGTGGGTTGACCCACATCTATCTCGGGAGCGAAAAACATGCAGCTCTGCCGCGGATATTGCGGCTATTTCGGGAGCGAGAATGCCAGCAAAAGAGAGGGAAGTCGTTGTGCCGATGATGAACGAACCCACTTGTTGTTTGGCAAGCACCGTACGGGGATGGTGGGACGACGAATAATCCTGTTTTGTGTACGTGCCTTCTTCCTGTGTCACCCCCGCCTGGAACACCCAACCAACCCCGTCAGGCGATGAAGAACGTGTGTGTTGTGGATTTCTCACGTATTAACAACCGTAACCCCACGTACTGTGTACTGCTGTGCCTAAGTCTCCGGCAGCAGTGGTGCCGGGGAAAATAGAAAATAGTGGGCAAATCGCGGACAAAAAGCGTGCACGAAGTACGAAAAGAGACATGCAGACTCGCGCCAGGATAGGCGGGACAAGAATACGCACGGCATGTTGCAAATTGTTATGTGCACTCTTCAAGGAGACGATTACGAGAGGAGAGCGGTCGATAATCTTGTGCCTGTAAATAAATGTACGTAAACGCACATTCAAACTCTACCATCTGGCAGCCCAAAATATATTTTCGCAAACAACACACGTCATCAGCGAACATTCAGTGTGGGTTATTACAATGCTTCCACCGCTTTGACTCAAGACGCGATCGGTAGCAGCGTGGTAGTCGCAGGCCGAGCTGCTGGATGAAACCGACTACCGTATATGACACAAGATAACACACCCCCTGGACCGATTTTCAAAGCTCGATTACTCCACGACGAAGAGGATGCATAAATGAAACAATACGTTTTCGAACAGCTCTCGACGAGACGGTTCCAACGCCGCCGTTTTCGGCGCTGTGACTCTTCCTGCTGTTGAGAAATCGAGCTTTGAAAATCGGCCAAGGGGGTGTGTTATCTTGTGTCATATACGGTATGTCTGCTGCTATGACGCCAACACCATCTCGGACATTCTCATGAACAATACATATCTGTGGCGCCCCGTGCCCCCCCCCCCCTACATCCCGCTTCTCCCTTCTTGCGGCTCCCCCTGCAAGCTCTGTGTGCTGCTCCGTCTGCTTGTGCAGCAACACACGTGCCACCTGAGGTCGCTGTGTGCATGCAGTGCGGGTCAGGGTGATCCAGACGACAAGACAGGAGAGCGCACGAAAGTTCTCTACCCTGATCTGCCATGAGCGGAAAGGGCAAAGGGAGGGTAAACGTGAACCCTGAGGATGGCACCATTCAAATGGAGGAAGAGGAGGAGGAGGAGGTATCAGGGTTTGAACATGACCAGCGGGGGGGAGGTGGAGCCAGTCCGCTCCCGAGAGAACAAGGCGCCGCTGCCGGGCCTGCAGCAGCGCCTATTGCAAAGACCAGCCACCCCGGCGAGGGGAAAGGAAAACAGGACGATGGCGAAGGAGATGCGGCCGGAAAGGAGGGTGAAGGTTGCGGCAGTGGGGAGGGTTCGCCGGGTGGAGATGGGCATAAGAAAGAAGAAGGGCACGAGGAGGCTGGCGCCGGGGCGCTGGGGTCAGGATCCAACAGGGAGAATGCCTCGGAGACGACGAAAAGGGCACTGGGTGAAGAGCACCAGCCTGCGGTTAAAAGGCAGAAGAAGACGCAGAAGAAGCTGAACACGTGCTTGATCTGCCGCGAAGAGGACGACGGCCTTTCGAGGCGGTTGTTCATGACGGATTGCTGCCACCTGATCGCACAGTGAGCGTGGAGGATCTGTTTGTAACAGGATCCGTTGTGTATCTGTTGTGTATGTGTTGCGCGTTGGCGAGTCTCCTTGAACAGAAAAAGGCCTACTTACATAACATGGGCAACAGCTGTGTGGGCGTTAAGATTCGTCTTTTGTATTTATCTAGCTGGTCGCTGTGTTAGCTGCCTTCGCGGGTGTCGTCTTCGTGCCTGTGCTTTCGTGGTGGCTGTTTCGGCGTTTAGAATAACATGAAACAAATTCTTTTTAGAAAGTAAACATAACCTCACAGAAAGACTACCCGTTCGAGATATAACCTCGGTCGAAAGGGTTGTGGTGAAGTCTTTTCAGTAAGTGGATTGAAACCGACTGGAGACTGGGCTTATTTTGAGTTTGTGTAAGCCTTACCTGAGTTATCAGCGATGCCAGTTGGTGCCATGAACAAAAACTTCTGTATAATTATTTGTATCTGCTTCTCTTTGTGCTTTCGCATGAACCGCGGTGCAGGCTATGTGCATACAGCAGTCTACAGCAGTACATGCACTGCTGTCGAAAACATGTACACTGACTGGTCTCGACTGGTCTCCACACGCCCGCCCATGTCCAATCCGATTGATCTGAACGTACATAGGCGCTCAACCCGTTTGGTCGGTTTCGGGGGACGCTCTCTTCAATATACAGGGACGTATACTTTCAGAGACGGCGCTATCTTTACCCCCACTCCGGATGGATGTCTTGTACACTTTCAGAGATTGGCGAGTCTTGGGCCCACAACATGTTGTCACGAAGTGGTAATGCTGTTAACAAAGGTGTTGGGCGCCTCGTGCCACCCCCGAAACTTCGAGCGATTGGATGACAAGGGTCAATATTGTGCAGGGTGTAGGCCAGGCAAAAGTCGATGAAAACACACGCACCACCTACAGGGGCTTCGTTTCCTGTTTACGGTTGCCTGAGTCTACTCCCACAAGCTTGCATTGGTAGTGCCATCGTTGAATGATGATGGCCACCTGGCTGTGGTGTCATGTGCACGACATCTGATCTGTAGAAAACAACGTTCTAAAAGCGTAGAACGATCGTTGAACGAAGGACAGGAAACCCTGCCCGTCGTGTGGAAGATCAAGAAGTATTTTCGCAAGAAGTGAATTTTTTTCATTTTTTTGGCGCCTCGCATGACCGCCGAAGCGAGCGACTCAAAGGCAAAGATATTGCGGTGTGTTGTTTAGGTCGGCGCGAGGACGCAAGAACTGAGAGTTTGTTGACTAATTCTGCGGGCACGATACATGCCGCTAACTACATCCTGCTGATCATTGCACGGGCAATCAGAAGGATTTGCATTGCATGGTGCGAAAGGTCTACCATCAAACCCAATTGCTGTACGCTCCACCGCGGGTGGCCGAAGCCGTTCTGAGCTTGTCTCTGGTTTCCTCACGCGTACATTTGCAGCGGCGCTCGCAGCTAGCTAGCTACTAGCTCCAGTAGTTGTAACCAGGTGCCTTCTTGTTTGACGTTCCGAAAGAACAGCAACGGGTTTGTCCACCTCACCGAAGATCGAAGTACAACACCCAAGTGGCTGGACATTTCGCGAAGTCACAAACTGAGCCATGGATTGACAAACAATTGGTGCTCGGTATTCAAACGCGTACATGCGTATTGCATACTCGGCGTATCAAACGAAGAGGCGGCGTTGTGGTCCAGACCCAACGCAACACTTGTCTCGCTTCCCTATCTCGTTGGGCGTCATGTCGAAGTTTCTCTGCCTGCCGTTCGAGCTGTCCAATCTACACTGTAGTAGCTTATGCACCCAACTGCTTTACTCGGTTTTTTCGTGTCCACTGTTGCTGACTCTGTGTTTCTCTGTGGTCTTGCCTCGTTTGTGTCATCAGCGAGCAGTGCTTCCAAGAGTGGAAGACACACAGTTCAAGGTGCTTCGCGTGCCCGAGGAAGACTCAGACCCGCCGCAAGGATAACAGATACCTCAGGAACACAGTGAGTAGAGAACGTTCTTGGAGCAGGCTGTGTCGCGTTGCCTGGAGTGCTAAAGTGCGATATTTTGAAACGGCGGTCACGCACCCGCTCTCCTCAACTGCTGTCGTTTCTGTTGGGTGTGGACTATTTGCCGGGTCTGTGAAGCAAAATACCCGCAATCGATGACGACAGCTGTGCGCCTAGAGCTGTCTGCAGTTGGCGACATCTCTTGGCACGAGTACTTTCGATCCCCCCACATAATCATTGCTAGCTTGTACTCTTGTTGAAAGATGGTGAAACACGCCGGGGTCTCTATCACGCGTATCATATACAATCACTGGAAAACCCAATATTTGTGTCCCCGTCGGCCAAATTGATGTAGTTGGGTACTTGGACAGGGAGTTTTTTTTATCGACCCCATTCTGTGTGATGTCGGCCCGGCGACTCCCATGTGGTGGAAATCCGTGCGGGGGGTGCAGAGATAACGGTGTCTGTGTGCCATTGTTTCCACCAGGTTGCACATAGTGCTTTTTAGACCGACTCGAGCTTGGGTCCGATTGACCACCGCAAGTTGCTGGTGGACTACGAACAGAACCCACAAGATGATTGACAAGCGCTCGCTAACGCTCATGCGATCCCACACCCTTGTGACTCCTCCCACCGCCACTTACGGTGATCTTCTACGAGTGTCCTCGCTTCTGCGCTCCCCAAAGCGAGCAGCGGGGACATCGACCGCCCAGATCAGCCATTTGGTCGTTTGAGTTGTTACAGCTTTTCTCGGGGGGCCCCTTAGCCTTCCACACAGCGAGCACAGTCAAACTACATCATGTTTGACACAGGTCAAGTTTTCAGATTTCACCACGCGTGAGCGGTGTATGGGTTGGTGAGAGAATGGACGCCAGGCTTGTTGAGTGCTTGAAGGGCGAACAACACTGAAGCACATCTTGCGTCTCGTTCGGTCTTACCATTTCGCATGTAAAGCAAGCTTCGCAAGTACTTCTACTCCGGATTTCAACGTGTGCCCTTCGACGGGTGTGTTGCGTGCGCGCCATGAATATCAAGCGCCCATCCCGTTTGTTGTGTTCTACAAACACCCCGTCCAATATTCATTTTTGCCCCGGAGATAGCCCCTATCTCACACGAACCGCTGCCACTGCCTGCGCTGCTTATTCATCCCTCGAAGCACCTGGCTTGCTTGACCGCCGCCAACCTACCCCGTGTGCTATCAACACACTCTGCTTTTTTTGTTGTGTATACATAAACCCATGTTGATCGCCAACACAGGTGATCTCCAACGACGTCGATGTGGAAGAGGACACTGCAGAAGAACGCATCGTCAGCGATAACTTTGGAGAAGAGGTAAGCTTTCACTTCTGTTTGTGCATACTTCGCAGTGTATTGTTAACGAAGGGGGGTGTGACGTGAACTAAGACAACAGCGGTGCTAGGCATCCCCTCGCTGCTGGTGCTGCCGGTGCTTGGAACGACCCTTGGACTGTCGCGATGTCGGTGGCCACGTACACCCACGATACTGTATCGCTCGAAAACGAGATGATTGCTCTGTTGTCGAAATATCGCGTGCACCATCGGTTACCTTGCTAAGGCTATGGTTGAGGTTGGCATTACGATTTCCCGAGGCAGCTCGTGTAGGTCTACAGCATATGGCGCTCAGGCCATAAATGGCACATTTTCGATACGGTACTGCACCAAAATGCGAAATACCCGTCACTGCCCCCCCCCGCCGTTGATGTTTCTCTCTCAGTGGTACATGCGTGCGAAAAATGAGTTCGCACAAAATCGGGAGAAGGAGCGAGCCGAGGAAGAGCGCCAAAGCCTCGCATGTGTCTTGGATGTTCTCGCAATGGAGGCGAAAACAAACAACGGAGAAGCACGAGCCAGTGGAGGAACCCAGGATGAAGGGGGAGGGGGAGCGTCAGCGGGTGGCCCTTTGTTGTCCGCTTTCACAAAGGCGCAGATCGCTCAGCAGGCGGCACTGCTGGTGAGTTGGACGTACGTGTGTGGTCGCTACGGCCCCTCGACAAGGTTCTCTCGGTTTGGAGTGCTTGCCCATATGTCGCTGCTGTACAAATGGCGCGTTTTTAATTGTGTGGCTCCTAGTCGAATGCGGCGAACCGTTAATCAACCACCTGCAAGCTGCTTGTTAGGTCTCAACATTCCGATATTTGGCTCTGTATCTTAGTCAGCACGAAACCTTGTTGAGGGTGCTCATTTGGTTGTCTGGCAAGGTGCTACGTGAAATGGGTCGAGATTCACATGGGACCCCTGACACCCCGGGTACCTAGCGAGAGTACAGAAGCCACCTCCTCCGCTGCGTATGTTTTGCAGTTACTGGTCGTGGTTGCCTGCCAAGTCTCAGGGTCTGGGCGAAGGGGCTATCACAGTGCTTTCACTTTCGTGCGGTACGCACCCTTACGTCGGACCCGCCCCGGATACCACGTAGACAGCAGTGTGGTACAGCCCTATAATAGTTACGTTGTGCAGGCGATGAACTCACGAATTGGAACGAGGCGTTGAATGCTGACACAGACAGTGTGTAAATACCGGAAACGCCTAGCTCACGCACGTTCCTATACGTGTGTTTCAAGCGGCACCAACGTGCCAGTGTGAAGCATGTGTCCTACATGTGGTGGGTCGCCCCGACGCAATCTGTTCTCGTCGAGATGGTGTGCTTGGTTGTTTTTTGCTGCTGCTGCTGCTGCCCTCGCATTTCGGAATCGGGTTTGACCCCTGGAAAATGCATCCGAAACCTCCTCTTCCGTACTCTGGGAGGAAATAAATACTGTGGGCACAATAGCTTGCGAAAACATGAAAACAAACTACATTGTTTGGCCCACAGAATCTCTCCACTCACGAATGCATAACAATTCCTAGCGTAGATAATCAGATGAAAGAAATCAGTATGGGGTGGAAAAGGTTGGTGGGCCCGATCGCTTCAACCACGAAGCTGTGTCAAATACAATAGATGGGGCTCAAGAACACTTGCCGAAAGTACAGTGCATGGAAAATACCTAAGAGTCTCGGTAATTGCAGTGAAACATGCAGTTTCAACCGCGGTGCAAACAACGGCTTCGCGACCAGACCTCTTCATGTGCCAAAGCTACCTGTGTGGACGAATGACCCTGCAGCCTTGGATAAAGATTGCAATACATTTCCGCAAGGGATAGTCAGATGATGGATGGGTATTCTCCTTTGTTTTGGCGCGAGCTGGCTATTTGCTGCCAAGGAAGCCGTGCACGAACAATGCTCAAGCCAGAGAGGGGTGGTTTCACGTTTTTAGCGTAGTCGCCTGCTGGAAGTCCGTTGGACTTTGCTGGAGGTCTTAGAGTTAGGGTTTCTACTCTCTAAAGCCGATCTCTACCGCTGTGGAAAGTTGCACTACGTAACCGTGAAGAAAAAATGTTCGTTTATTTTTCGGATCTGCAGCATCTGCAACCCTGCTTCAGGAAATGTCCCAGGACCCTGTTTCTGGGCTCGTTGTACGTTCTTGCGACAGGGGCAACGGTCTTGCAAGGCCAACCCCCATATATTGTACCTTGAAAGTTCAGCTCCATGCTGCACTCCAGGTTTTCAACGTAGAGGTGTTTACTTCGTCTTCCCCATCTCGCGGGAATCGTTATCCTTGCAAGTCGACAGTTTCAGACAGCAGGGCCTACTTTTTTACGTTGGGGGGTTGTGCGTTCGCACTGAAACTGTTTGTATGACACGGGCAGCTGCTGACGAAATGTGCTGTTCCAGCCAGCAGCATCGGCTGCACCGCAGAAGATGCAGCTGCTAGTTGTGGTACACGGGACGAAACCGACCCACCTGAGTGCTTTCTTTCGAAGGTCTTTGTGCCTGCCTGCCAAACGCCTGGCCCTCCTTACACGCTCTTGTCTTCCCAACCTGCCCGCGCGGCCGACGCAGGCCCCGTGCGACGATGAGAGGATTGCCCGTGAGCTTGAGGAGGCTGACCGGGCTCAGGCTGAAGAATTTTCCCAGCAAGCGAAGAAGGATGAGGACCTGGCGCGAGAGCTGCAGCGTCTAGACGAAGCCGAGGCTGAGGAGAAGGCTGCCGCGGACGCGATAGCTCGCACTAGGCGGCCCCGGGCAAAGAGCAAGGGATCCGGAGGGCGGAGCGGCCATGATGCCAGAGGCGGCGGCGAGGGCGGCGGCAGCGATGCAGGCAAGGGGAGCGGTGGTGGTGCAAAGAATCGGGGGCGGTTGCCGACGGGAGGTTGCCGGCGAAGCGGTTCTGCTTCCTTGCCACCGGCGCTTGCAGCCGACGGTTTCGGCGGCGCGGAAATGGAGGGGGTGGAGGGCACGTGCACGGGGGGCGGCGGCAGTCGACCGAGTGGGAGCGGGGGCAGCGGGGCTAGCAAGGCTGCCTCATCTTCATCGTCGGAAACGAAGGATACACAGATGAAGAGGATGAAGACGCAGCAGGAGGAGAAGAACAAGAAGACCGAGAAGAGTGAGACAGGGGACGTCGACGGCGGTGCTCGGCGTTACCTGGACTCTACAGGTCTGACGTCAGATGAGGAAAGCATCGGCGACGATGAAACCAACGACGCAGATTATGTAGACGCTGAGGAGAAGAGAGAGGTTAGGAGGAAGAGGGTGAGGTCCACGCCTCCCAAGCATGGACCTAGAGCATCAAGCGCAAGCCCTTCCACTAGCACAAGCAGCCCTTCTGCTCGCGCTCGTACGAGCAACCCGACCGTTCGCCCGGCCAGCAGCCCTGGTGATGGCGGCGTTGGCGGCGTCGATGTTCGGCAGGGGAGAGGTGGAGGAGCGTCCGGTTCTACAACGGAGAACGACGGCTGCCGGGGTGATGACGATAGCGTCCTAGGCGGTACTGCCAGAGGGGCCGAGAGAAGGAGCGGGGGCGGTGCCAACGGCGGAGGCGGTGGACCACTTGTCAACGGCAACGGCAATGTCAGTACCGCTTCAAGCATCGGCGGGTTCACACCTACTGTTGCTGTCTCCGACTCTGCCGTCTCATCTGCAGCCGGACGCGTAGCTTCTGTCAGTTCCAGCAGTGCACGGGTTGCGGCGAAGTCGAGTCACTTAGATCTCGGAATTGATCCAGACCAAAAGGTGGAAAAGGAAGAAGATTCGCGGGACCCCGGCAGGAGCGAGGTCATTAGGGCTGGAAGCGGAGGCGGACAGAGTGGCAAAAGAAAGGGGGCCGGAGGCAGTCCAGAGGGAGGGGTGAACGATACGAACGGTTGTGAGTTCAGCAATGCGAACGGCAGCAGTCAGCGATCGCAGACCCCTGATTCTGGGTCTCGATTGAAACAGACCAAAAACACGAAACCGCGGCAAAGCAATGGCGGCGGGAGTGCCAACGGGGGCAAAGGTGGCAGCGGGAGTGTCAAGGGGGGCAAAGGGAGTGCCAACGGGGGAAAAGGTGGCAGCGGGAGTGTCAACGGGGGCAAAGGTGGCAGCGGTAGCGCGAGTCGCAGGAACGAAGAGACCGGTACCAAGCGACGACCGGATGCGCCTGGATTTGCTTCAAACGCAATCAAGACCAAGACTACTCCGAAGCCGGGCAAGACCGGTAAGGGCGGTGGGTCTGGTGCCATTGGCGGTGGTAGCCATCACGCCGTTAGCGGCGGTGTGAGCGAGTGCATTGTCAGCGGGAGCGTCCGGAAGCCGCTGGTGACGCCCGGAATTCCTCCAAGCTCGGACAATACCAAGATTACTACTACGAAGCGGTGCAAGACGGGCAAGGGCGGTGAGGCCGGTACCGTTGGCGGCGGCAGCAGCAGCAGGCCGTCGATGTCACCTGGATTTGCCTCAAGCGCAGATAACCCTGATACCACTCTGAAGCAGGGCAAGAGCGTCAAGGACGGTGAGGGCGGTACCCTTCGAGGTGGCAGCCATGCCGGGGGCAAGGGTGGCAGCCACAGCGGGAGAAACAGGGACGAAGAGACGGGTGCCAAGCGGCCGCCAGAGACGCGCAGCGATGACACCGGTAGCGGTGGTAGCGGCGAGCGCGCCAACCGGGTCGTCGTCCACAAGCAGCGTCCATCAAACACGGACGAGGCCAAGATTATCACGAAGCAAGACGGCGGCGGTGGTGGAAACGGCAGTGGCGGCGATACCGAGGATGAATTTAGCCTATTGGCGAACAACCGAGGAGTAGCAGGAGGAGGAGTAGAGCAAGCCAGCGGGCCGGGTGGTGGAAGCAAGAAGAACGGCGATAGGGAAATCGATGAGCCGCCGAACACGGAGGATTCAGACGTGATTCGTGACGATGACCCGGAGGACGACATCTGCGTGTTGAACATTTCCGTTGACGGACGTGCGGAGAGCATCCTTTCCCCCAACAGAGCGGCAACGCCCCAGGTAGGGCCAGAGGTAGCAGCGGGTGTGGCGTTCAAGCCGATGGCGTCAGAATCGACGTTGGTCCGGGCGTCGAAGGCAGCCACCACGGCAGCGGTGAAAACGGCGTCTCGCCGCCGGCACGTGATGGGGGGAAAGCAGCCCAAGAAAACAAAGGAACAAGGTGGGGGCGCTGACGGCGCTGGAGGCCGTGGTCTGCGCGCTTCCGCTGCTGCTGCTCGTGGTGGTGGTGGTGGTGGTGGTTGTGGGGGTGGGGGTGGGGGTGCTGCTGCTGGTGGTGCTTCTGGTGCTGGTGCTGCTGCTACAGGGGAGTCTCCTGGTGCGAGGGTGAAGCGTGGAGGACGTGGTGAACTGTCTTGTTCCGACTCTGATGGCGCCGCGGATGGAAGGTGGGGTACTTGCGTCCAGTGGCCTTTTATGAACTTGTTCTACGTTTGTGGGGTCCGGGAGGTGACAAACTCTGTGGTTTTACCGTATTTTAGGGTCGGGGACAATGGGGACGGGAGATGCGGTCTTCATCTGTTTCCGAGATTCGTTGTTGTTTGTCTCGTATTGCCAGGCAGTGCTGGCCCTCCATAGGGTTTTGCAAGCCACACCCGAACCTTGCCGAATCAGCCAGCGCGTAGTGGCGATACGATACCCAATATCCGCGGTCCCAGGTCAGCGCTGACAATATCGAGTTTAGAGTGCGGCCGACAAGATGAGTAGCGACGCCCTGGTGGAGCACACCGATGTTTCGGCAAGACAGAGTCGGCCAGAAAACTGCATTTTCGCCACCTTTTGTGGCACGAATTGCGTGTTTTCGGTAAACTGTAACGCCCAGGATAGACGTTATTTTCTTAAACCTCATCTACCACCCGCGAGCCCACCTTGATCAGACTCCGCATATACTTCGAATATTTATGTCTCATGACCAGTTTCCTACCAAGGTCTTGTTCAATTTTTCTAACCTCCCCGGTCCCATCAGCGCGCAACAATCCTACTCTGTTCCGTGATTTCGAATCTACCCCATCACGAGACTCATCCGTCCGTGTGGTTCTGATATCAGCACTCCTCTGCGTGTTCTTTTCTTGCCATTGTTTTGGCGGCAGGCGCCAAGGTGACCAGGGAAACTCCTCCATTGCACGGGCGCTCCCGGCAGACGTGGAGGTTTTCGATTTGACGATTGGCGATGACTGAGCGTGGCGATGATTAGACTGGGCGTGGCTGCCGTTGCTGCCTTGTCTCTCGATCAACATTCCGGCGGGGGCACGGGCATAGCGAACAGAGGTTTCACACCCCGTGACGGATTATTGTCGGCTTTGTAGCGACGTTGTTGACTTGACATTCGCCTGCGGTAGGGCCAGTGCTCAGGTCGAAGTTTAGCCGGCCACGCATGGGCCGCGCACGCTGAAGCCTCGGGTAGCGACGTCTTTGTCAGAGCTGGAAACTGGAAAGAACGGGGGTCGTACGGCCGAGGGAGATCGGAGGAAAACAATGCCGTCGTGCTTTCGGTTGGTTGTTGAGGATGGGAACACAGGAGCAAGCAAGAGCTGGGAGCTCTGCTGTTGGGGTGGCGTGTGTGTGTGAAAAGTTGTTGCTATTTTGTTTTCTAATTTATGGTGTTGGCGGGAGGAGGGCGGAGGGGCTTTCAGCACCGTGGGTATCGTGTGTGTGTGTTTGTGTGAGTGGTGTGTGCCCATTTTTTGTATCGTCCTGCAGCAGGCTGTGAGTGCATACTGGGTGCCTCCCATCAATGAAACCGGCAATGGGTGTGTCATGTCGATGGCCAACGCTCTCTTGTGAGTTTGTGTTGCGGTCGTCACGCATGTGGTCTTGAGAGCGGATGCTGGGTGGTGCTGTCTAGCTGTGCCGGTTTTGATCTCGAGACAGGTGATCTGGAGACAGGTGATCTGGAGACAGGTGTGGTTGTCGTGCCGGTTGTGGTTCTGTTGTTCGATCCCACTCGTTATTTTGTGTACTTTCCTGCGAATCACATAGACCAAGCGTCGACGAAAGTCAGATGCTGCAATAGAACAAAGAGCACCAGTCCCTCCCTACCAGCAGCGTGATCTTTGCAGCGCACCAAACCCCGAGATTGCCACGGCCGGTTCTGTTGTAGTGATGGAGCAGGCAGACTGCTACGGAAGGTAGATGTTGCATTTTAGCTACCATTTAGTAACTTTGCTTGCCGCCACGGACGTTGTGCTCAAGGCGTTGCGGTCGTTGGCGCATCGGCGACTTGCTTCTTGCCGCCCTCTGCGGCGACGTTTGCCTCGTTGGCGTTGGTTCAGGTGTTTGTGAACGCAATCGGTTCTGTCATGTGGTGTCTGTTTGCCGCTCCATACAAGCATGGCGTTGTTTTGAACGATAGTGTACGATTGTTGTTGTTGATGTCTTTGTCTTGACTTGTGTGTGCGTATTTAACATAATGTTGTACGATGTGTGCTTGTGTGTTCGTTGTCATATCATCGCGTGATTCAATTTTCATGTCATTTTTTGCGCACTTTATTTTTTCTGCGCAATGTATGACGCTGTATTTGTATTCTCGTTGGAATGTAGACTGTGCCACATTTGAATCCTTTTTGGAGGTGAGTGCGAGGCGGCGGAGTGCTCTTCAGTGTTTTTTGTTCGTATAGGTCGCCCACGAAAAAGTTGGAAGACGTCAAGCACACGTGATTCTGAGAGGATGGTACTAATGTATAAAGAGGAACGGGGGTTGTTTGGGTTTGGACGGACACGGTGTTGTCATCGTCTCGGCAACGAGCAAGACTTTGCACCCTTTGCCCAGTGTTCTCCAAACGGCTCGGTGACACGGACGTGAGGCCATATGGGTGTATGTGCGTGTAGAACGGTTGACGTTGGTGGCGGAGCAGGGATATGGGTATCGGTAGTTGGCAGAGTTCCTGTGGAAGACAAACCAGCGGCGAAAAGCTGCACCGGAAGCAAGGGCCAGGTGTCTTGGCGAATGTTGAAACACAAACAAGCACGATTCTACGGACGTTCCAGGTACTTGAACGTGTCACCACTACATGCTTGCCAAATCGGCATCATTGGCTGGCGCGTGTGTGCTTCACATGCAATTTTCACACAATCGTGGTTCAAGCCTTTGACGTACCCCGCGAAAGTGATACCGAGAGCGCCATCGACGGCTCGTCTTTCATAAGTTCTTTTGAGTGCGTGGCGCATAGCCTGAGAAGGCACCAGGACACATGCATAGGTAAAAACAGGTGTAGTCGCCACAACCACGGACTGAGCTCAGCCGAAGATGGAATACCTAAACCACGGGGAACTTTCTCCTTGGCAGACAGAACATCTGACAAAGGCCGCAATGCCCCTTGAGAACGCCCCGGGGGCGGAGTTGTTGTTGTTGTTGTTGTTGTCTTCACACTAAAAGTCGATCCGGTCTCCCCTCAGTACCTTCTGATGTCCGTCGGTACTGGTCCAACTGACGCGGACGCCTTCCGTGGTCACAAGTCAACTACGCACAAAGAGGGGGCACACCTTTCTAGGAAAATAAAATAAAGGACCCCAGAAAGAGTCCTCCGAGGCGCGATTTGTTTTTTACCCGACCAAACGAAAAAGAAAACCCACCGTGATACAGACGATGACCCCAGGTCAAGAAATACTCTTAGAAAAAATGAAGTTATCACAGATTGACCACCTGGTTCGGGACAACGCCCCAATCCAAGGGATACAGGCGGTGTTATTTTCGTGATGGAACGACCCGTGGCAATCTCAAAGGGAAATGGGACAACCGTTGCGGAAACATAAAAACGCCTCGAAAAGTCCCCCGAGGCGTTGCTCGGTGAGGCAGGGACTAGTCAAGATCTAAGAGAGCTTTGTTTTCGAAACCGTTTTCTAGTTTTTTTCCGGTCATCTCTCTTGTGCTTCCTGCAAATGAAGAATTCAAAACCTGCGGTTTTCGGAACCAATGGGCAAGGAATCGTATCGCTTGATGCTTGGTGAGTCTTGTGGTACCGTGCAGCGTTTAGGTATTGGACACCCGCAGATTCTTGTAACATTCGTACATACATAACTCGTACGTCCACAGGCAGGAGCACCCAGATGTTTGCTCCTTGTTGAAGGAAAAAGCTTCATCTTGACAAAACAACGACAACGAAAACAACAACGACGATGACAACGACAACAGCAAACGACAACGACAACGACAACGACCACGGCGATGACGGCACCACCTACAAGAAAAACAATAATACAGGTAGCCGTCCTCTGACGCTATGGATTCATTGCTCATCTATCTTAGACTCTTTTCTCAGATAGAGATGGATTCGTTGTGTTATATTAAGAAAATAGAAAAAAATAACAACAGTAGTGATGTCAGAATGAACGACCTGGATTTCGTTGAACACCCCGCGAGCTCCTTCTCATATTCTATTAAGCATCGCCCCGGAACGAAGTCGAAGGTAGGGCCGCGGAACAACAACAAACCGCCTCCGGGTCTCTCGAGGTTTTGTGCTCCCCTGGAATGGTATTCGGGAGGCGGGGGGCGTTCTCATGGAAGCGAGTTTTCTCTTGAGGGGATGCTATGGCGTACCACCTATCGTACATGCACACCCACTTCACAACATTGTGCCGTCTATCCCTGGGGGTGGGGGCCTAAACGACAAACAAGAACATCGAAATCTCGTTCACTCCTTCACGGCACATTGGTTCCATTTGGTTTCGCCGCGCACCAGGCAAAAATCACACTAACACCACCCTACACGAGCTTTGCCTCTTGCAGTAAGGGTGCTTCTTATCGACCAATAAAACACGAAAAAAAAAACGAAACCGTTTTTTCTTGAACACATATGGAGGCGTTTTTGAACGAAAGCGTGAAAAGAAGGAGCCCGGTTTTTTTGGGGCTTGCTACTTAAACGAATTCGTGTTTTTGACAGAAGCATGGGACAAGCGCACCGCAGGCGCTGTAACATCACTGAGAACACTAGAAAGACCTGCCAGACTCACGTCCAGGTCTGTTGTGGAGATGGACAAGCGGCAGAAGCGGCGTTGAGTCCGTTCTTGGTCCAAAACTAGACATTGCGTGGTGCTCTCGTCTTCAACTGCTGCTGTTGGTGCTGGGGAAATTTTTTCGATCACACATAGCAAACACGGAAACAGTAGAACGAGTACAGCAGCAGCAGCAAGACCTCCAAAGCGCTGATTCCTTCGGTTCGGCTGTCTATATGATACCATCTCCCGGCGCCGTGCTGCTTCGTGGGTATTGAGTGCTTGGGTGCTGCTCAATAAGGTGTGTGAGAGACGTGTGCCACCTCACCAAAATGCCGTTGGAAAAATTGCGGCGAGATGATGTGTTTTTGGTCGGGCACATCAACATCAATCCACGGCGTCACGCAGCAGTAGAGCAACAGGGCCTCCAACACGCTAATTCTTTCGGATTGGCCATCTATATGATGCTGGCCGTCAGCGCGGCTGCCGCCCTATGATTGTTGAGCTCGTCTACCTTTGGGTAGGTGGTGGTCAAAGATGGGAGTCGCAACCGTGAAAAATGAGCTGGCAAACTGAAGAAATCGCAAGCAACACCCAGGTTGCGACACTCTGCCGTGCGCCTGTTGTTGCTAAAAACTGAAAACAGCAGGCCGGGTGGACGGGATCTTTCTAAGTGTGTTGTCCTCTGTGCCGGGTGCTGCTTATTGCGCTTTTATCGCTGCTCTATGGTGAGCAATACCATGTCAACCTGTTGTGTGCCGAGCAAAGCGTGTATTCAGGGAAGGAAACGTGCTTTTTTTTATGACATCACGAAAAGAACAAGCAAAAAAAAGTCGGGTTTTCTTTCAACCGTTCCGTTTAAAAAAGAACGATTTCGACGTTGCGTTAACAATAACCCTAATAGTTCATCTATCGCACTGCCGTTTGAAACCACCAAGAAGGGGTGCTTCCCCAACCAACGTCGTGCCACAGCCACCGTTTTGACCCTCATGCAGGCCCACACAGGGCCATGGAAGAAGGAAACCCACTCACACCATTTCGCCATCAGGCAGTGTTGGGTTAATCCTTCCGCGTTTCTGCGCACAATATGGGGAGAAAGAAACCCGGCAGTTAGAGCGGGATTGGAAGGGGGAAAAATAGAGAGAGGTAATCAGCGAATGCCAGAGAAAATCGCCTACAGTGGAACTGAGGGCCGACAAAATATTCCCATCATCGGACTTGCAATACCGACGCTGGCCGCCCGGGTCGACCATGCTGCGCTGGGATGGCAACATGAACATATACAAACGTACATAAAATGGAAGTGGGGATCTTAACAAAGGCTCCCAACTACTCGACGTTTGTCAAAGACGATTTTCCCTTCAAGCACTAGACTATGTAGCATCTGCCGGCTGACACGTGTGACCAATACAGCTGGATGGTGCCGGCCATAGGCCGCACCAGGACCTGCACCTGGCAAACCTACATATTCCGTAGTGGTGTTGCTTTGAGGGCGCATCCAAATGAACGGACGTTCTCCGCACGGTGTCATGTGCCATACCGTCCGACCTCCGGCCTGCCCTCCGGCCTGCTCCCCATGATCAACAGGTAGGCGGTCAACATTTTGGTAAACGTCCGTGTGTTTCATCGGCTCCTGGGGCTGCCCCATACAGGATCCATCGACTTCCCTGAACACGGCCCATTCTTTCAGCAAGTACAAGCCTTGAAAACTTCAACGTCAACGTTGGCCTGTTTCGCTTCCTCAGAGGTTGGAGTGCTCCGTAGCGCCCAGCAGCGAATAAAACATCGTGCGAGCGTCCTGATCAACATTCCTTGTCTCCCGAAATCCCTCCCTGCACGTCGTTGATGTCCCTGCACGTCGTTGAAGGCTGTGTGGAAAAGGTAAATCGGATATGTACCTAGAAGTGCCTTGGTCTTGGCTTTTACTTGAAACAAGGGCGATCGACGCGACGATCGATGGGGCGACGGCGGCGCGATCGACGAAGGCGGCCCAAGGCCGCCCTATCGACCGACCGACCGACCGACCGACTGACCGACCTAACCCAACCCTACCCTACCCAAACCTACCCAACCCTTCACGTCAAAGACGGAGCTTGCCGCTTTGCACACCACCGTCCGAATGAGGGAGCGGTAGTGTACATATACACAGGGTGGTTCTTGCCAAGGTATATGCTACCGTGATGCTGCTGTGCAATATAGCAACACCCAACAAAAGCAAGTTTCTTTTGATCCAACCCGCTCTACAGCAGTACATACATACATACAATTGTACGACTTTGCATACAGCATACAAGGTTGGTGGAAACAGGGCCCGTTTGAGTCACGCCGTCTGCGCAGAAAAAAAGCTCTCGACAGGAGCCCGCGAGCGTGAAAACCAACCTTGAACACCGAACACAGAAGAATGCGACAACTTATCTCCTCCCTATTATAGTATACAATCTTAGCTTCGGCGATCTTTTGCTACATTTCTTTTGCTCAGCGACTAGTATTGTTGTGCCGCAGCTACATGTAGCCGCAGCTGTTGGGGGGCGCGCCTGCTACAGCAGTGTAGATACTGCTGCTATAGCTGGTCGTCAACGCAACACAGCATCTCCCTGCCGCGATACAATTACCGTGGAATCGCCACGCTGCAGCCCATGGTCGCCCCCATTCTCGACAGGAAAGAAGACCGCCCATACGTTGAGCACCCTCTGTGAGTGGAGTGGCTCGAACAGAGCGACAGATCTCCTTCACAGGACGCGTGATTCTACGTCACGTATTAAGGAATAATAAATACACACACAGAAAGACTACCCATTCGAGATATACCCACAGTCGAACGGGATGTGGTGGAGTATTTTCAGTGAGTGGAGGAAAACCGGCTGTATGGATCATGGGAAGTGTGCTTGGAAAATATCGAACTCCGCCTTCTTTTCATCCTCTGCAGCAGGCAGGATGGCTCGTGCTAGGCGTGCATCAATCTGGATGCTCGCACCTCTTCCTAAAGACAATCGATCAACGACCTTGTTCCGCGCTGTTGGAACCGAAGCCCCTCTTGCACGTCTTGATCAGGATGCGTGACACTCATCTGTCATCGACGTGTGTGGCGTGCACACACAATATCATGCATGCGGGGCTCCGTGTGTGCATTCCACGTACCTTGCTCTCCTTCACGAACCCCCCCGGAGAGGCCGGCCCTGCCTGTTTCACACGCACACACCATGGGGACGGACGTGGAGATGCGTCTGCTAGGAGGACCCAAGCTCCAGCGTGAGCAGAGCAATGTATCAACGTGGGACTGGTCGGAGAGTGGTTGGGATGAAGAGGTGATCCTTGGGTTCTAGAGACGTGCAGTACTGCTGTAGCAAAACATCTCTCTGCGAACTTCTGCGCAAAGGCCCGAAGACTTGATTCTACTACTTTACAACAGAAGACTATCGCTCCCTGCCTCGCTTTTGGTTGCGCTGGTGTTATGTTTGTCTCCCCCTCCCCGAAAAGGCCCCACTCTGTCTTGTGTCGGTATTGGACCACAACAGGAGTGAGAGGTTTGAAGGGGGTATGGCAACATCACGGTGTACTCTCGCGAGCAGTAGCAGTGGAGACTACTACTGCTGTAGCGGCATACCCAGGTCATGGAAATGGAGATCGTGACAAGAGAGATCGTCCCCGTGTTGCGGCTCTTTCCCATCCAGTGGTGTGGCGTTGATAGGGCGGAGTGGCAACATTATGCGCGCACAGCAAACGGCAACAGCATCACTGATTCTGCACGCTGACGCCCTTGCTCACGCCGTACAACAGAAACCCATGATGTTAGAGCTACTGCACACTCGTGTGCATTATTCTGGCCGGAAGCATGTGCGTCGCTTGCCCTTCCTTGCCTTCTCGATGCCGACACAGAGCAACGCCGACGTGGGCGATGCGAGCACCTGCTTTAGAGCTGGAGACTATTCCACGAGATATACGGCACCTCCCCTTGCTGGCTCTGGAGCTGTTGTTGCGCAGCTTCCGCGTGTTAATCGTACACTTGCGAACAGTGGAGCTGGAGTCTTTGCTGACCAGCTGCACCTATAACCTTGAAGCTTACCCTCTCGGTGCATGTAGTAGCTATAGATGGGTAGGGCAGACGGGGCAGTATGTTTTGTCGCAGGAGTTGCTCACAAGTAGCCAGCGCGGCGGAGCTATCTCACCTCTACAAAACCGGGAAGACGCATCTTTTCTATTTCATGGCACCCGTGGGTGGAAGTTGAGGGGGGAACATCCCGTTCCATCAAAGGGGTATACCATGGGTGCTCGGCGTACTGTCCACTGTACACCCTATTTTGCGCGGTAACGGTCTTGGCCCCTCGTCTCTCGGACCGGCGCGTGGTCACGCGGAATGATTGTGGTGCGGTACTGCTTGCCCCTGCCTTCACCTTTATCGTGAGAGGGCCCGGTAGAAGTACATTTTCCCCCAGGAATCGACGAAATCGAATTCGTTGTTCCCTCGCGAACAAGCTCTCTTCTGTAATCGTGGTCGCGCCACGATCTGAACGAATGATTGTGCGACCTTTGATCACCCAAGGATATCGGCTACACCTTCGGGCCAGGGGGCGGGGGTGGCGGCGCCCGACGGTCGGGCTGGTTGAATCTCCGATCGACGTTACCACTGGGGTGGCGCTTTTATCTACCTCGTCGTTGCCTCGTAGGATCTGTGGTGTGATGGTTCCCCGCGCACGGAGTTTTCTTTGTGCGTCCCGAACGACGCTCCTCTGTTAGTCTGTCTGCACCTCTTGTCGGTGAGCATGTAGCATGTTCGTTCACGTCTTCATTCACCTTGCGGACAATGCGAGAAGACCGTAAAACTCACATGGTCGTGCTCCGATCAACGTGGCCGCGCAGGCAAAGTCGGGCGACGAGGAGGAGTCGCGGACGCTCAATCACCAGCAGCAGAAGCAGCAGCAGCAGGGTAGACGAATGAGCCGAACTCGACCGCTGCCGCAGGCGATGAACCCTCACCACGAAGAGCTGCTCATGCCGGAAGAACAGCAGTGGCGACAGCAGCACCACCGGCAGCGGACAAGGCAAGACGACGATGAGCAAGGAGACAACGACCCCCCCCCTGTCAAGGGCAGCAGCAGCGGCGGCGGCGGCGGCAGCAGCAGCGGCAGCAACAACAACAACAACCTCAGTAACGGAGGGGGCAGCGGCAGCGGCGGCAGCAGCAGCAGTAGGCGGTGGAGAAGGTGGGCATCATCGGAAGCGCTGTGCGGCTGCAACAACGAGGAGAGCAGGGCTAGGAAGAAGAGGCAGCAACAGCAGCAGCAGCAGCAGCAGCGCCGGAGTAACAACAACAGGTGACGATGAATAACCCATTGACGTTCTGGTTGCGCCGCTTTCAGGCCCTCCCGGCGGGATTTGGTAGGAGAGGCCGTCGTTGCGATAGAGCCTGTTGGTACACCTAATCAAATCTAATTCCAGGCGAGGCTTGCGCGGTGAGAGGTCTGGCGCGGAAGTGATGTTTTGCGGCGTCCATCAAGATACCGATGCTGCCGTCTTCTTCCGTATTTTTTGCTCCAGCTTGAGAGTGATTGGACGATGCCGGTCACGAACCGTGTTTTGTCCCCGAATACGTGGAACCGTTGCCGCGGACATGTCTAGTACCGACCAGGTTATGTCGCCCAAACGGCTTGGGACGCTAAATGGGGAACACACAACCGGTACTGCCGGCGCGAATGGGAGGAGTTTTTGCCTTTGTCTTGTAGCGCTTTTTGGGCATGAGTGTTTGCCGGAACCATGATAGCACCATCTGTGGGAAGCTCGATCTCATGGATTGCATTCTCCCTGGCCCACAACAGAAACAGACGAAACTAGTCGCACAGCTTTCTTGCATATAGGGTGGCGCTGTAGCGGCCAACCGCGGTGGATTGCGAATGTACCAACCCCATCACGAAACGAGCACGACGGCAGCAGTGCGGCTGCGGCTGCCGTGGTGTAGTTTCCAGGCTCCGAAAGAACCGCGGTCGGTGGTCTTGGCGACAGGACCACCGACGAAAAGCTGAAAACCTTAAACGCGTGCCTCTGGACGCGTTAGTTGTGCTCCCGACAGGCCCTCGTCCGATGCCTTTGCGCTCAACCTTTTAGCACGCAGCGCAGTGCACTCTACCCCCCCCCCCCACCCTCGCTTACTAACCCTACCCGACCTTCACCCCCAGCAGCCAAGCAGAAGAGCAGCAGCGACAGTCGCCGCTAACACTGTCGGTCGGCGTGGGCGTGAGCGGGGCACCCCGGGTCCTGCAGTCCCCGAGAAGGCTCCTCTGCGGCAGAAGGAGTTCCAATCACAACAACAGCGGCGTTGGCGGCGGCAGTGCGGCGGGCGGGTGGCGGGGGACCATGAGGGAGATGCGGGGCTTCCTGCTGTGGATGGCGGTTATCCTGGCGCACATGGTCCAAGTCCCCATGCTTTGGTTCGTGTTCTGGCAGGTGACAAGACACGGCGGGCGGGCGTTGGAAGGAGGATAGGCCCATGTCATTTGGTGGTAGGGTTGCGAGGTGTTCGTGGTGGCTCGGGGTGTGCTTTCCACGACCGTTTTTTTGTTTGTGTGTGTGTCACAGGGAGACTACTTGTAGCGTCGTCACGGATACGCGGCACAAGTACACCTACCTTTTTTTTTCTTAAAAGGCCTGGTGCGGACCGGAAGATTTCGGGACTCTGGAGCTATTGGAGCTGTATTCAATTCAAAACTGTACCGTGAAAACGGTGAGGCTGTCAGCAGTCAGTCAAGGGTTGGTGTACGGGGACCTTTTCCGAACCCAGGTTGTGGAGTGACCTGCTGAATGAGGAGAGAGTGGATCCCAACAATCATGTTTGTTGTGCTCTCTTCAAGTCCGGGTCGTGGGTCTCTGTGAAGTTTAGCGGTCGGTGGTGTGTGTACCTGGTGCTTATGTCAGCGAGTACAACGGCAGAGTTTTGTTTGGTGGCCGAGCGTCCGAAGGCCGAGGTTGACTATATTGGAAGAACTGCGAGCGATGCGTTAGGCAAGTTCAAAACGATGCGTGAGGCAATTTTTGATTATCGTGTTATTCTCAAATGTTTCGGTTCGCAGCTTCTCCTGGCGTGTGTGTCTCTCTCTCCGTCTGTCTGCGGTTTCAATCAGCATCGACCGCACTATCCGGCTGACCAATGAAAAGACACGAGACGTCTGTCTCTGAGCGGGATAAAGATGTTGGCGTGTCTGTGTGTGTGTTGTGGGCGTTCCGGCAAGGAAGAAACCACCAACTTTTCCCGCCCAGCAGCACGATAATTCTCTCTATATACATACAATACAACGCATATTCGAGATCGCGTTGTGGGAGAGCACGGACCTCGGCTTGCGTAGAACCGCACGCTATAAGTGTGTGCGTGCCCT